>JAAOAM010000078.1:0-61431 GCA_013396015.1 Fusarium mexicanum | reverse complement strand
CAGATGATCCAGTCGAAGAGGTAGGACAAGATGAGTCGAATGGGGAAGCGACGGCCTCGCAAACCACCAGATAATGTTCCTAAACCCGAGTCGCCCATCTTGTAATAGGAATGCATATTCTATCAAGAAGAGGGGAGAAGAAGATCGAGCGCCGAATTGGGTGGGCGGGAGGGTTATTTGAGGTTTGGGGCTTGTCGTCACACACTCAATTGAGCCCCCGTTTCCCGCTTCTGCGTGCACTTGAGAGCCAGACAGTTTACGCCTTCGTCTGCGTTGGGGTCTGGGGAGGGCGTGTGGGCTTTCAGAGAGAGGTGTGTGTATGAGAGAGAACGAAAAGAACGTCCAAGCGGCTAGTCCAAAGGAGGTGGGCTTAGGAGGAGCAGCAGTTTTGGCATGCGACAATAAGTCTGGGGTTTCTCAATGACTTGGGCAAGAAATGAAGGGATAATGGTTATGGGTATGGGTATTGCGTTGAAGTCTGGGGTATGAAGCACATGAGGATATTTTCAGTCGTCAAAGCAATCTCACTCGCCAGTCGCTCTTATGTCTTCGTTAATCGTTAATATTGTGCTTGATATCGATGTCAGATGGAATTCTTCTGTTTGGACTGGCAGCGTTGGACTGAGCTGCGGACGATTTTACCAGAAAATGGTCCTTTGGAAACTGATGTAAGAAATGAATGGGGCTGACGGCCTTCGGTAATTGGAGGTTACGTGTACTGCTGCGGCACTCCTAGCCTTGGGCCCTATGTACCAGCTGGAGTCTGGGCAGGGGGCCAAGACTACCTACCTACAGGCTTCCATTGTTAGGAGAATTGTCTTTGAATTGGCCCCCTGGGATCTCCTTTTGGGATCATGTACCGCTCGGAGGCAAGTTTTGCAAGGCTTATTTTCCACAGAGCCTTCCAATACTAGCTTAAATCATGAAAGATCTTCACTTTGAGACTTTTCTGATGGTGTTTGAGCTTGCGCGCGCCTGTTTTTTTCTAAAGTACAGCTGGCACTAGAATGAGGCTATGACGAACCCCCTGTAGCGCCAGTGGCGTGTGGGAGCCTCATTGGGGAAATGCTCGCGTGGTCCCGCTTATGATCCATTTCTTACGGGGGTCTATCCGCGTATCGATGGCTATTTTTCAACTAACACCGGGGCACGAGGAGCCCGAGGACGGGATAAGGTACCTAGGTTTTGTTAATTTTAGTTCGCAATGTTTCGGTACCTGCCTGTATCATGTCAGATCTGGCATTCAGTGAACGCCGAATACCAGATGTGGTTCAAGTGGAATCTTCAAGCCGGCCTTTGTCTATCTCCCTTCATTCAGGTAGACTGATGATATGGATTCTCGAGTGAGTACAGACCAAAGTAACAGGCACTTGTGTCAAGTGCTAATTAATAGCTGCCGCTATGCTCGGTGTCTCATTAACCATGTCTTCGTTACGGTTACGGCGGTCCTTTAACACTTCACTCCGTACCATCGGCGGACAAATCGTCACCCCCTTAGCTCCATCGGGCATTTTGGAATGCATGTAGGTACTAGCCAATCCCTAGAATCCCTAGCACACCAAATATCCTAGTCAGTCATCCCGTCCTGCTCTTTTTTACGGTCTTGTTTCCCTGAAAGTCACAACTCCATGACCTGGCTTACCAGGCCTTGCCATGATCTGCGTTTATCTCTTCCCGAACCTTCCCATCCAATCAAGTTCCGCGGATGAGAAATAACCTTAATCCTATTACCCGCCTGCGACGTCAATGATATTGGAGCCAGTCTTCATTAGTAAAGCGAGAACTGAAAGATTGATTAACAATTGTTGCCTCTACAAGCTGCTGCTCAATTTCAAGCCTCCCTTTGGTTTGTGGTACCTACTAGGTAGTTCATTAGAACTTAGCACTGCTGAACCTGTCAACGAGCCTTAGCTCCTGGTAGCAAAAGACGCGAATTACGATTCGTGGCTTTGTGAGGCTGTGCAAAGTACCTAAGTAGTAGGTAGCCATGTGAGCGCCGGCCGGGACAGCTCCGTCCAAAAAATGTCATTTAATCTATTCTCCGCATAAACACAAGACGAACTCATTGGCTCTTCCGTAAACAAAACGGCTATTCGGAATCTTGGGCGTGTAAGCTGAAGCATATCACGGTACCAAGCAATTGCGTTCGGCTCAGTACGAACTAATTATCTCCACTCACTCAGCCTGAACCCTTTTTTTTCGGTTGCAGCCAAAGAGCCCTTGCGCCTTGAGAGTTGAGACTGCTAGGAGCCGGTGAAACACTATACCCTTGTTGAAACTCGACAGGCCTTTGTCTGGTCAGAGATTGCAATAGCACACTTATTGTCCGATAGGTCCTGCTGTATCGTCTGCTTTGAATAGGATCAGATCGTTTATAGGGAAAAGACGTTTGACTGTCCATCCGCCACCGCAAGGTTCTTGCATGAACCTGTCACCCAGGCTTCACCACCGCCAGTGTTTACGGTCCGGTCCTGGGGGTATCTATGATAAGAGGCTGCTAGGTATACTGACGTATGCATGAAACCAGCTTCTAACAGTTCCAGTGCAATGGCAAATTGCCAAACATCAAATGATGGAATATATATGCTCCTACGTGGTTCTTTGATTAAGACGCCAATTGGGCCCTTATCTATAATGTCACATATGATACAATGCAGCGTTATAATATACAACGCACTGACGGCCGACTTCTTTCTCGGCCTGGCATGTGCTTTTCATCCAACGCATCAACTCATTACTCCTTTCCCTTAGTTGGCCTTGTCTCGGCGCTTCCCGTTGTTTCGAGGTCGAGGTACCACAACCCACTTGTTTCTGTTGTGCTTGCGTCGAGTCTTGTAACCACTCTTGGTCTGAAGATGGTGTTAGCATTGCTTCATATGCTTCGAGGCTGTTGGGTAGTCTTACAGGAACACCCCAAGGAGAGACAGGGTGGCGATTACCCTTCGATTTACCTCTACCACCACCATGAGGATGGTCGACTGTGTAATTCATGTCAGCTGCAGTCCTACTGAGATGCGCCTATGTTCCTTACCCTTGTTCATGGCAACACCACGGACTGTAGGTCGAATGTTGAGCCACCTACTTCGTCCAGCCTTGCCCAGCTGGCGATAGTGGTGGTGAATGTTGCTAGCCACGCCAATGGTCGCACAAGCGTCCTTGCTAACTCTTCGAACTTCACCACTCTGAAGTCTAACCTCAACGTACTTGCCAGTCATAACCCTAGTACCGTCGTCTTTCGTCTCCTCGTTCTTGTTGACGACCACAGCTGAGGTGCCAGCACTACGACAAAATACGGCGCCACGTCTAGCTGCGGATCCCACAGCAAATACCGTAGTGCCAACAGGAATCATGTGCATAGGTAGACAATTACCACGGAAGGCAGTCTTCGCAGCTAGAATACCGGGATCAATAATACCCCCCATGCTGTCAAGTAGATCTTGAGGAATACCGGGACGGTAGCTGTGCACAATATCCCCAGACCTCAAACCATCAGCGGCCAGAATGTAAGTATGACGTCCGGTAGCCTTCTCAGTGACGAGAGCAATGTGCGCACTCCGTCCTGGGTCGTATTCAATGCGTTCCACCAGGTGAGGTCCTGGTCGGTTGCGGAGGAAGTCAACCGTTCTTATTCTTCTCTTCGCACCGCCACCTCGGTGTCGCACGGTGATCCTACCAGACACATTTCGGCCACCCTTAGCTTGGCCCTTCTTAGGGAATGTTAAGGGAAGGAAAGGTCGTCCTTTCCAGAGATGATCGTTGATAGGTCGCTTGAGATGTCTCACACCAGGCGTTCGGGGCTTATAGACTCGCAAGATAGCAGATTGACTCTCGGGGTTCTCGGCGAGTTCTTTCGGACTGGCGGTGGTCTCGTTAGAACGTCTGATGGTTGCATAAGTTCGTGGGAGCGATCGGCTCAGAGTCATGCGCAAAGCGCTCTGCCGCGCAGCAGCAAATTGAAGGCCGGACTGAAGCATTGTCGGTCTCGAGTGTTCCAAGTTTTGGAATTTTAGCAGCTGGTCTTCATCGGAGTTGGTTCGTGTGGTTGTATGGTTTGATATTAACTCAGAGGGGAAGGCAATGCTTTCCCCGACGACGGTCGCTGGAGGGCAAATCAGGCGGGCCCTTCAATATCAAATGCTTCCTCGTAGCTCAAACAATCTCTAGCTAGTAGCAAGAGACGAATTGGGGAATCCAGGACCGTCAGAAAAGAAGCCGACTATCGCCAATGGCACCGTTGGTGTCGTAGTTGGAGATGTTCAAATTTCATCGGATAATGAACAACTTTGTGCCGGAGGGACAATTCTGAGCCACTTGAGTAAAAGTGCACCGCCACATGTACCGCCACAGACGCCCTCACGTAGGTAGCTCCCACATGGCTCGTGCTTCGTGAACAACCTCAACCCGCGACGAGGCTGGGCCAATGAGGTTGAGCTCGAAGGCGGTTGGCCGGCGGTTGCTAGGGCGGCAGTCCCACAAAAACACAGTCTCGAGCCGGAAGTAGTACGTAGCTTTTCCAAGGTTCCAGGTTACTAGCAGCTTTCGCGACTTGACCTGGATGCAGGCGCGTTTTGTACTGATCTCATCCATCCCGCCCCTCCATACTAAATGTCAAGACCTGTCCACCGTCGTCCGTTTACCTTGACCTGGCTCTCTCTCTTCTTTTGATATTCAACTTTGTAAATGTGCCTGTCGTCTCTACCGTCTCTTTTACGTTCATCCTTGTTCGACCATCGGGATATTGCCATTTGTTCAGGGTTTTTGTTCATCCTACCATTCTCATTATCCTCCGTCTGATATCAAGCATTTCTGCTGAACTGTCCAGCCCTACCTACCTTACCTACTCGACATTTTTCGCACCTAGGTAGTCTACTGCACCTCACGCCGCAGTATTCAATTCTTTGCGCGTTTCGATACGTCCTGTGAAAAATAACCAAGCTATCGCATCACCCCTGCTCCTAACGAGCTCCAATCCTTTTCTTTCGAGTGGGACATCACGCTTGGGGAGCCTGACGTACCTAGAGCAACGAAGAGCAACGCGACTTGTCTAGCCGCGTACGGGTACGTACCCACTTTGGTGGATCTCCACAACTCATCTTCCTTACCCGCTCGTCAAAACACTTCTATCGTCCTCACAACCACAACTGTTCTTGAACATAAACATCGTCTCCGCCCAAACTTGCCCATTGCTCCTGTCCTTTTACCTCTTGTTTACTTCCTCCGCCAACAACTTTGTATTCCGGGCTGGTTCACCCTCGACTAACATACAGCATCAGTCATCGCTCCATCTATCACGACTCACAACATTCCTTTCGCGGTGTTTTCACCAGGCTTGACCCAAAGGTTGGTAGCTGAATTCCTATTCTGATTCGACTGTCTCGGCAACTCGAATGCTGTTTGTCTATATCCTTTCGTGATCTCAGCCATCTTTTTCTTTCATGTTTCTCATTCGACGCGTTGACTAACTCATCTGTTCCAGCACTACCCCCTTGTCAATATTACACCGATCAACAACTACATAGCCAAGATGCCTCCAGTAAGTGCTCAGACGCGACCGAGAGGCTTGGGTTCCTCCCCCGATCAGCCATTCTAACTTGAGTAGCAGGCTCGGGCCACTCGTACGCGCCTCGCCGGCAACGAGAATGACGAGAACAGCGGCACGACGCGTCTTACAAGAGCCCAAGCTGCCGCTCTAAAGGTTGATGAGCTATCAATGCCTGCTAAGGCTGCTCTGCAAACAAAGAAGTCCACAGTCAACGGTACCGCCGCCAGTAACACGCGGAAACGCGCTGCATTGGGCGATGTCAGTAATGTAGGAAAGGTCGATGGTGTTGCTGGAAAGAAGGCCAAGGGATTGGTCTCCAAGGCTGCTCAGCCGACTGGTATTGAGAAAAAGACGGCGCGTCCTACCACAAGAACTGCTCTCGGCTCGAAGCCTACCAACTCAAAGACTCAGTCCGGTTCCGGTACCATAAACAAGCGAAAGGTTGTAACGGATGCCGCCAACACCAAGATAAAAGCTCCCGTCAACGAAAATGAGCACCCTTCCAAAAAGCAGCATCTTATTCCTGAGGAGCGTGAACGATCAGAGACACCCGTCGAGGTTGAAGTCGAGAAGCCCGAGGTCTCTCTAGACAAGGCGGAGGTACAAGATGCACCATTCGAGTACCCTCCTGGCGTCAAGGACTTGGACAGCGAGGATCTAGAGGATCCTCTTATGGTTGCCGAATATGCCAATGAGATCTTTGAGTACTTGCACGATCTTGAGTGCAAGTCGGTTCCCAATCCTCAATATATGTCTCACCAGGACGAGCTCGAATGGAAGACGCGCGGTATCTTGGTCGACTGGCTCGTTGAGGTCCATACCCGTTTCCATCTACTTCCCGAAACCCTCTTTCTCGCCGTCAATCTCATTGATCGCTTCCTATCCGAGAAGGTAGTCCAGCTTGACCGTCTCCAACTTGTGGGAATCACTGCCATGTTTATCGCTTCCAAGTACGAGGAGGTCCTCTCTCCTCACGTCGAGAACTTCAAGCGTATTGCCGACGATGGTTTTACCGAGGCCGAGATTCTGAGTGCTGAGCGATTTATTCTGAGCACTCTTAACTATGATCTGAGCTACCCCAACCCTATGAATTTCCTCCGCCGTGTCTCCAAGGCAGACAATTACGATATCCAGTCTCGAACCATTGGAAAGTACCTGATGGAGATTGGCCTGCTGGACCATCGATTCATGGCCTACCGACCCAGTCACATTGCTGCCGGTGCCATGTATTTAGCGCGGTTGATGCTTGACCGTGGCGAATGGGTACGTGAAATCCACATTCTTAACGTGTCAACTACTAATGGATCTGCAGGACGAGACTCTTTCTTACTACGCCGGTTACACTGAGGACGAGATCGAGCCTGTCGTTCACCTCATGGTCGACTACCTCGCTCGCCCTGTCACTCATGAAGCATTTTTCAAGAAGTATGCTAGCAAGAAGTTCTTGAAGGGTATGTATCTCTCCTAGCGCGTAAAGAATAGCCAGCTGACCAGGTACAAAGCTTCGATTCTTGCCCGCCAATGGGCAAAGAAGAATGCTGTTCTATTTGGCATCACCGACGTTCATCTGAGCCTTGATGAACTATCATAGGCACACTCAAGTCACAACTTTTTATGGCACATCTTATTCGATATTCTGAAGAACAGGATACTCGGCTAGCGGTTGGATTCAGCTACACCGCCGCCTCACGACGTTAATAGATCACCGACGCCCTTTGGTAAACCTCATGGGCCATCATGATACCACACATTCCACTGTCGATACCTAAGCGAGTATGCTATGAAAAGCACTTGCCGTATTGGTCTGGATTCATATTCTCACTGTCTGATATAATGGACAGTACCCGCACTTTTTTGTTTGCGATTGTTTGGCTTTTGCACATTTCCCGAAGCATGCTTTTCGTCTTCATACATGGCGCATGGAGTCACTGGCGAAGGAAGTTAAGGGCTTGGTTCGGCTGGTTGGAGTTGGCTGTGCAGACGGCCTATTCATGGGGCACTGGACGGGGAGTAATGGAAGCTGTACGACACGGGCCACGGGGTAGCGGATGCAAGCTGAGCTTGACATCTGGCGGTCTGGCGATGTTTCTCAATGACTGGAGTAGGAGAACTCGATACGGCTCTTGCGCATCTCGGCTACCGTCGTGAAAAGGGCTTGTGATAGAAAATTGTACATATACCATGACCGGATTACGGAAAGAGCCCAGGAATGGCAGGAATGAAGTTTTACATTTCACGAATACATGGAGCACAATGGGTGATTGTGACCAGGGCTTTGGATGGTCACAGTGGGTAAATTCGCGTGCTACTTATCAGCCGCGTGTCTATGTACGGACGGGTAGAGCTGGATGTTTACGCAGAACATGATTAATGTCACAACGGTTGCCGTTGGAGACGGCATCTATAAACATGGTTTTTAATGCACTAGCCTAGACTCGGCTTTAACTGTTAGGTCGCGTCAGGTCACGTCAGGCCCACCAAAGGGTCAGAGACACGCTCCTTTGGTTTTAGGCCTGTGGCTTGTGTTATCCGCACTAACCTTGACGGGATGCTCCTCCATGTTAGCACTCCAATCACCATTAAACATCATCCAGCACCAATCTTCAAAGACAACCATTCCAACCTCCGCCAACTGTAAATACAAGCCACTTATTTTAGTTCACTTAATCCAGGTGCTCAAGTCGTCGCATGTGTTGAGCGGCAACATAGCTGCTGCCAATTGAGCGAGAACATTGGACATCACTGCGAACAAGTTTACACCTATCCGTCGAATAACATGGCACCGGTCCTTCGAGCAAGACAGAGTTTATCAAAGGATAAGTTCTCTGGCTACTTTGGGAACCTCAGAAGTCAGCCCTACAACGACCCCAATAACTCGCGGGGCTCGAATCCCCATAGGTATGTGCTATCTGACCAAGAGGGGGGAAGGGGGGGGGCTATTGTCTTGTCCCTTTTGCTAATTTTGATGGTGAAGCTTGCGATGCATCGCGTGGAATCCCCTTGGGACTCTAGTAGCAACGGGATCGTCAGAGAAAACCCTCAGAGTGTGTAAGTCGATCAAGTCTGCGGGCCTGCAAGGCCACTAGAGCGAGACTGAACGAGATAGGGAACCCTGAAAAGCCTCATGTGAAGTTTTCGACGGAGCTCAAGGGCCACTCAGCATCTGTTGAGAAGGTCGCATTCAACCCAACAAAGGATGCAGAGCTTTGCAGTGTGAGCAGTGACGGCGTGGTCAAGTTCTGGGACGTGAGGACAAAAGCATGCTTCAACGAGGTCAAAGGACTTGGGGACGCTTTTACTCTTGTCTGGGCACCAGATGGGAACACGCTTCTCGTTGGGAACAAGGCAGATACCATCTTCGTTCTGTCGCCATCCCAGTCGACGCCTCTCAGCACACATCAACAGTCCGTGCAGACCAACCAGATCGCATTCTGCTGGAGCGGTGAGAAGATATTCGTCACGACAGCAGAAGGACGTATCCGAGTCTTGTCGTACCCTGGATTTCAACCTGTATTGCAGAGCAAACATGGAGAAGAGACGGACGAGTTTGAGCTCAATGGACATACTTCTTCGTGTCTGACTGCTGATCTACAGCCTGCGGGGCGTTATCTGGCGACGGGAGGCTCAGACTCAATTATTGCATTGTGGGATACAACAGACTGGATTTGCCAGCGGACAATTACGAGGATGGTCGGGCCAGTGAAGAGCCTGAGTGCGTTCCTTTGATGTCGGTTTATAGTGAATTTGCTAACCTTTTTGACTTCAGGCTTTACGTTCGATGGTAGTTTTGTTGTTGGTGGAAGTGATGAAGGTGAAAATTCCTTTGCCGTTTTTGAGATGCTTTTGCTAATTTGTTGTTATTGTTTTGTAGGATCTGGCCTGGAAGTATCACATGTCGAGACAGGAGACCATGTCCACACGTTTAAGACAGCTGGTGCTTGTCCAGTAGTTGCTTGGGCTCCAACAAGGTATTGCCTTGCATATAGTGATTTGGGCATTTTGCGGATCGTGGGTGTCGATGTTGACAGGAAATAAGTTATAATCCCTTAGCCGCGTCAAGTACAATGCGAGCGTTTATACTGGCCCTTGAAAGCCCTCATTTCTACGACGCAATTGGTACTGTATAGAATATTGTTCAGCATGCAAACCATCATAGGCCAGCCTTATCTGTTTCTTATGAAGCTCTTGATAGGTTTAGGTTGTGTGTAAGACGGGCTAAATAAGGACCGGCACGTCCAATGTAGGTAGCGTCCAGGCTATGTGTCTAGCTTAGTATGTTTACTGTGATATGTGATACTGGGAGGTATCAGAAGCAACAGAATGTGCTGTACTTTACAAGAAGGAAACATGCATGCCCGAGTGGGAGAATAGACGTTGTGTATTATTATATCTGATATCATAGTCAAGGCGTGATTCTTCAACCGGAGGAATAGTTGGGAATTAATCATGACTGTTAGATATTTAGGGTAAGTAGTTAAAGTTCTGGCAATAGTTGTAATGATTAGGTTTGAGTTAACTCTAATAAACATGCAGTGGCTAACTTGTCACAAACGGTTAACCGTTATGTTCAGGAAGTACTGTCGTTGTTGAATTGGTTGCAGAATCGAGTAGCTCTGTTTTGTTTTTTGCAACCTCACACGAGTACGAGTGCTGTTTCATTTTCTTATTGACACAAAATGCTGATATCATGCTTCTCAAGGTTGACGATGATATTTATTCGAGTCGGCCGCCCACTGACATAAATGGCTGCCACTAGAAGAGCGGAAACAAGCGGAGCGTGTGGCGGTGTTAACCTAGAGGACAGATGATATCTGCAAGTAATCGTGGATGTTGACGATATTAGTTCGAGAGATGTGGTAATAACTTCTTGATGACGAATACAGTCATATTCAGCAATGCACTCGGGGATTTCGTCGAAAACCTCGAGAGTAGTATTTAATGCTGATTTCCGTCACACTTGTGTTGTGCAAACAACCTGAGGGATAACCTAATTGCAGATTGCTACTGTGCTACAGAGTATGTAAGTCTGGATCCAATGCCATTATTAATCCTAATGCACGCGCAACGACCTCCAACCTTGCAACGCTAGACTGACGGTACCCTAGTATCTACAGTACAAAACGTACTGCATGTAACTGTACAGTACCTCCAAAAGTCAGCAACGTCTTAGAGGCGCGCCAGGCAGCCAAGGTGTATCGCGGCAAGCACCCCTCAAACACCAGCTCCTTGATAACCGTGGAGCCGTTGGCTGCCAACCATTAGAGGGTATGAGACTCTAGTAAAGTAGTAGGCTCTAGTTGTTCCCCACCTTCCACCCGAGTCCAACGACTCCCTCAACAACAAGGGTTCCCACCTGCCTCCATCTTTTAACTCCGTAACCTTACCTTACCTTACTCACGGTGGTGAGCTCGAACATCGCTCCACGCTCCGTATTGCCGTTTCTTTGGTACAACACCAACACGTTATCTTCCGGACTTTTATCAGTGTCGGCCTTTCCTCCTGGTTTCCACTTCTGTTATTGCTTATTGAATATCCGGATCTCTCTCCGGGAGGTGCGGACCCTTACGACCGTGTCATTCCGCCCGTCCAGCATTTATTATCCCCGCCGCCGTCTGATCAATCGGTTCGCGACTCCTACCCTCCGATATCAACAAATACAGCCTTCCAGATAGTCCCCCATGCCAGACTCAAATGAGAAGGGAGCTGGCACCACCGGCAACAAACGTCCACGAAGCGACGACGCCGATGGGGACGAAACAGCGCCTCAACAGGAAATACCCGATAATGCGAGCGTTCCCAAGCCAAAACGGTTGGCATGTATGATATGTCGGAAGCGCAAGCTCAAATGCGATGGAGTCAGACCTAGCTGCAGTACCTGCTCCCGTCTTGGTCATACTTGCGCCTACGACGAACAGCGGAGGAAGAGTGGTCCTAAGCGTGGTTACGTCAAGGCTCTGGAGGAGCGACTGAGTGAGCCTCTTCCCGACATACTATCGACAATTGGATTTACTGACGTGCTGCGACTTTACAGAGCAAGTCGAAACCTTGCTGAAAACCCAGGAACCTCCGCAGAATATTCCGAAGAACATCAATGTCGCAATGTCCGGACCACCTCAGACAGCGTCCCCTGCGAATCTTAGTATCTTAAATGCGCCTATAAACCTTACCGGGGATCATAGTATGGACCAGCACTGGAACTTCACCGATAAATCGCCGCAGCAAGGTGCCATGGACGACTTCAATTTCAATGCCAGTCTAGATATGGGCATGAACAACGTTGGTGGTACTTTCACATGGGAAATGATTGGCCTAGGTCTCGAGGAGCCTCTGCCTCCCCAAGAAACTATTGACGAGCTTCACCAGATTTATTTCGAGAAGGTTCATCCGTCCATTCCCATGATTCACAAATACCGTTACCTTGCCGCCATGAACCTGTATGTTATGTTTTTTCCTCATACTGCGGAAAAGTAAAATGTCTAACCAGTTATCACAGCGCTCCGAACCAAAGGCCACCGGTTTGTTTGCGATATGCCATGTGGACTCTCGCATGCACCATAACAGATAAATATGCAGATCTGAAAGATCTCTTCTACCGCAGAGCGCGGAAGTACGTCGAGGCGGATTACGTCAAGGGCTATGGAGAACACATGATCTCTATTGCTCACTGCCAGACACATACTCTGCTGGCCTCTTATGAAATGAAGATGATGTATTTTCCCCGGGCCTGGATCAACACTGGCTCTGCTATCCGCCTGGCTCAAATGTATGCACTCCCTGAGCGACACCCGTTTCTCTACTGACCATTGTAGGACTGGTCTTCATAGACTAGACGGAACGGGCCTCGACGTCAAGCAATGCCTTGCGCCACCGAAGGATTGGACAGAACGAGAGGAACGACGCCGAACATTTTGGATGGCTTTCTGTCAAGACCGGTACGCCAGTATTGGCACGGGCTGGCCCATGACCATTGACGAACGCGACATCATGACCAATCTCCCTGCTTCAGAAGATGCCTTCATCATGAGCAAACCTGAGCAGACACAGTCACTGTCAGAATGTACTAGCCCCATGGGTGCAGGTAAGCTGTCGCCGTTTGGGGGTATCGTGCTCATGGCCTGCCTGTTTGGCAGAAATCTGGTACATCTGCACCGTCCTGATGCCGATGATCTTGACAACGACCTGAATGGTCCGTTCTGGAAACGACACCGCCAGATGGACAATATCCTCCTCAACACATCCCTTTGTCTCCCTCCCCAACTCAAGCTTCCTACTGGCTTGTCGAATCCTAACATTGTCTTCACAAACATGAGTATCCATACCTCGACCATCTGTCTGCACCAAGCCGCTATCTTCAAAGCGGAGAAGAACAACTTGCCCGCGTCGGTCAGTGCCGAAAGCAAAGTTAGATGCATCACAGCTGCCAACGAGATTGCCAGCATCATGCGCATGATTTCCCATATGGATCTCTCAACAGTAAGTGTTGCCAGCTATCATCCATTAGCGGAGATTCTAATATGCTATTAGGTAAACCCGTTCATCTCTTTCTGCCTATACGTATCGGCGCGAGTATTTGTACAGTACCTCAAGAGTCGACCGGACGACAGCCAGACGGCAGACTCACTTCGCTTCTTGCTCTCTGCCATGAACGCGCTGAAACGCAGGAATCCCTTGACTGAGTCATTCCT
Source organism: Fusarium mexicanum (assembly GCA_013396015.1). Lineage (NCBI taxonomy): Eukaryota > Fungi > Ascomycota > Sordariomycetes > Hypocreales > Nectriaceae > Fusarium > Fusarium mexicanum. The sequence goes on along the minus strand of JAAOAM010000078.1, from coordinate 48,204 downwards.
CGTTCAGCTCGATGTCGACCTCGAAGCACTTGCACTGAGAATCCCCAAGCTGAAGACAGCCTTCCCACGCAACAACGATGGTGTATGTTTGACCCCATGCCGTTTCTCCTCGAATAGCACTAATGTCGTAAAGCCTGCCAACCCAGCGGCGCCCAGAGGTGCTAGGTGTGATAACCCGGAAGGAATGCAGGGTATAGCAGCATATCGTAATGAGTGCAACTATATGCAACCGTCGAGAGGTGAAAACCAACCGGATCTTGTTGAGCCTAATCATAGCGTACCAGAGATCACGACTGCTGAAGAGAGCTTCGCTACGCAGGCTTGGATGTCGTCTGACCAACAATTACCCATTCTTACACCGAGCTCAGGGGCGACATTCGAAAAGACTGGATCTGGCAGTCGGACAATGTCTGGTTTTGGCGATGTAACAGGTGATAGCCAAGATGCTTCAGGATCGCCTGATGGATTGACATCAAATCGACCTACACCAAATTCGAGCTCAGGATCTGACCAACGCAACCATCTGGCCCCTGGGCAGCTGAACGGATCCGGACACAACTCTTTCAACGCGAGCCCCATGTCGCCGAACCAGACTTTGATGAACCCGAGTGTTCTCGACGGGAGCACACAAGGATTCTTTTCAGACACCGCTGGATTTACGATGCCGACCAGCCTTGACCAGAGTGGAGGTTTTTCAATGCCTGATGGTTGGGGAGACATTCAAGGACAATCAGGAATACCGCAAGTTGGCGAGGGCGTCTTACGGGCCTTGATGAATATGGGACCAATGGACGCCATGGATTTGGGAACATGGGAAACAAAGGATACCTGAAATCGGTGAACAGGGAATTATTGCGGGTGGGGTTGTTGGGCAAGCAACATGGCATCGAGAGCCTAGCCGGGATTCCACAATTATCATAAAAAGAAAGAGAAGGAGGTGAAGACACCACGAACCAGAATTGGCACCAGGGGCGTTTATACGGGACAAACATATCGGCAATTTTGTACACTATGGGTTGGGAGTCTCATGGAAGACTTACCATGTATGTTTTGAGTAATTCTGAAGGATACCCGGGTTCTAATGACAATGAAACACCACTATTACGACCATGATAGGTGCAGGGAAAGAGAAGAGCTCCGTGGTTAGATACGGGCGTGCCGTTGACTTGACCATGGTCTCAAGGTGATCCTGCTGGGAGTAAAATCAAATCAAGAGCCACGCCCGGTTAGCTCAATCGGTAGAGCGTGAGACTCTTACGAGTACGCGATCTCAAGGTTGCGGGTTCGACCCCCGCATCGGGCTGTTCCTATAATACGATTGCGAGCGATTTGCGAGGCTTTCATTTTTGTTGTCGGGGGTTTCAAAGGTTGTCTCTATCTTTGATCTCTTCTCCCTCTTTGCGGCTTTCTTTTTGTCTGTAGTACCTTATGGTCCGTGCAGGATTGGTGGGGCGTTTCCCTTATTGCTTCTTCTGGTATGCAGCAGCAGCTCAGTAACACCTAACACCCTGCCCCTCTTTCAGACAATGACACAGGCAGCCAGCGTCTTAAAGCAGCAACAGAAACGTCAGAAAGTGCCACCAAGAGGAATTGGTCGTTCCCGTCGAGGGACAAATCTCACAGTGGAGTTTGTTTTATCATCGCCGTGGCTGTACCAGGACGGAGACCCACGGCCATGGCAGCTCCGAACACCCCGCCTCCGGGCTCCGCCTCCGGCTCCGGCCCGGTGCTATCCGCAACGTTCTCAACTCCGGGTCTGCCGCCGGATTATCGCGATACGCTTGGGCTTGGTCTGCAAGGATATGTGACACCCAGTATTGGAGAGGCTTACCATATCCATGCTATGCACAGTGGCTCTGGTATCGCGACACCAGCAACCCCTGGTCAATTTGGTATACTTGCGCCAATATCAGTGTCGGTGCCTGTTATGGAAACACCCGTCGATGGGATATTCATTGCACAGAATAATGCTCACCCACAGGACTTTGGAAGATCGAGCGGCCTCTTGAGCAGTAAGATCATCGTTGATCCCCCAGATCTGGAAATGTGGCGGAATAAGCTGTTCAACGTGGATGAGACGATTGTTCTTACACATGAAGAGTAAAGAAGCCCGCTTCTATCTGTGATGGAATTCCAGTCCTTAACGGCTTTAGGTTCGAGACATACTTTCCTCATGTAGACAACGTCTACTCCCATCGTTCGACACAGCGTTATAAGCGCAAGCCTTTCATCTCGCACTACTGGGACTGTCGTATGAAAGGCCGTCCTCCAGGAACACCTAAATCTGATGACCCCAATAAGAAGAAACGAAAGAGAAATGCGCGCCAGCGCGATTTATGTGACGTCAAGATAAAAATTACAGAGTACTTCCCGGGGGCTCGACTGGACCTTGATAACACCAGTGGTCTTGACGCAAGTCTGGCAGGACAGCGATTGTGGACAATACAGAGAGTCAATGGCAATGGGGGAAATGGAAAGGGTGACGGTGTGGCTGGGCCACATAAGCACACGCTCGAAAGGAGTGACGAGATAAAGAAGAATAGCGTGCAGAGGCATTTGGCAAACCAAGGGGATGTGGGAAAGGAGAAGGAGAAGGCCCAGGTAAGTCATACCCATGACGCCAATTCTGAATAAAAGGAGTTTCTAATACGGAGAATTCTTAAAAAAGACTCCTCTGAAAGCCACAGGAGCTGCACTACTCACAGCTAGAAAACACGCAAAGGAGAGTGATTTCAAACTCTACGCGGCATGTTTCTGGTATGTCGAACTCATACTCAAGCACACTCACATTTCCATGTATACTAACCGCAAAGCCCATTCTCTCAACGTATTTGGATCGCCCTGGAGGCAAAAGGCATGCCCTACCAGTACTGCGAGACAGATGCCTTCCGTCATCCAACCCAACCCCTCCTGGCTAACCCTAATGGCCATGTGCCCACCATAGCACATAGCAACTGGTCATGTTCGAATAGTGCTGTCATATTAGAATATGTGAGTCTCGTCTTGATGTTGCTGGTTTGTGATATTGATGAGATGCGCAGCTTGAAGATCTCGGTCAAGGAACACCGATGCTTCCAGTAGAGTCAAGATTGAAAGCCAATTGCCGTTTCTGGATTGACCATGTAAGATACATTCCACTATCACCAGAATCAGAGGCAACACTGACTATATGGAGATCAATCGTCATATCGTCCCGAACTTCTTCAAACTCCTCCAACACCAAGACCCGGCTCTTGGAGATGAAGCAGGGATTACTTTACAGGGCAGCATAGATACTCTTGTCGAAGCTGCAGACAAAAAGGTAGTTGATCCAGAGCTCTCGGTACATCGCCTGTGACCGACATACTGACTCCGATTCATCATCATCATAGGGTCCGTTTTTTCTCGGGCGAAGCATGTCTCTGGTCGATATACACCTAGCACCTTTTGCTCTTCGATTCTCTAGAACCCCGATCCCAGCAAATATACCGTCTTCCCCGCCTGAATCGCGCTGGGTGCGATGGCTGGATGCTATCGAGGGAGACAGGAGCGTGCGAGCCACAACAAGCAACCACGGGCTATACAGCGAGACACTAGATGCCTTGATGAAACAATATGGGCACCATCAAGTTCAAGAAGCTACGCATCGATAGTGAGTCTCTAGCAATGCCTGAAATCCTCGGTACATTGGAAAGAGTGGTATGAAATATCGACTGGAGCAGTAGGCTGTACGTTTTCCGGACGTAGTCCGGTTGTGGTTGTGGTTAAGGGGTATCTATTTCATTATGAATATTTATACGGAAAGCATAGCGCCTGGCGAGGGCGCTTAGACAGCAAATATGTGATGTGATAATTACAGTTCGAAATGCCATGAGGCCTTTATATAGTACCATCTGGCACGGAGGGGTCGCTTCGCATGGACCCTCTCTTCCTCCTCTTGATAGCATCCCATTTCTCTTCTATCGTCACTAGCTCGCCCCCAAGTCGTGCTTTGGCTCTTCCTTCACCAAGTTCCTCGAGCGTCTTGGACTCGAGGTAACTCTTACCGTCGTACTCGACACGACGCTGGGAATCAGGTAGGTATGCCCAGGAGAAGATGGCACCCACAGCAGCCACAGACCCAAATAGGAGAAAGATGAGTCCTTGTCTGTTTTCTGCTTGATATGACTGATTTATTCCGTACACCACTAGTACAGCAACGAGACTGCCTAGCTTCCCTGCTGCAGCAGAGATTCCGTGACACAGACAACGATAGCAGGTCGGGAAGATCTCGGCTGGTATGATGAATGTCAATGTGTTGGCGCCTGGTGATCCTTGGTTAGTTCTGAGCATGCGGAGCAGAGAGCGTGTCAGCTTACCAAAGTTGAACATGAAGTGGCAGATGGCTACAAACACCACTGTGGCCGGAGCACCTTTTTGTTGATGGACGCCATAGTAGACGCATCCAGTGATGACGAAGAAGCCAGCTAGAACGAGGAAAGATGCTGTGAGCCACTGACGTCGAGGGATGCGGTTGGCAAATAGGACGAAACAAGCGCTGCCTGCAATGGATGCAAGCGAGACAGTCAAGAGATATTGCTTTGTTTGCTCGATAAGCACGTCGTAGATGGTGTTGCAGGGGTGCGTCGCGTCGGTCGACCAAACTGGAAGTCCATCGGTGGCCCAATCCGGCACCGTCGAATTTCCCCCGTGAAGCGATGATGTCCAACACTCGAGAGAGTCGTCAATCTTGGTGGGCGTGGTAGTCGCCCACATCGTCGACAGGGTGCCTCTATTGTCGAGGCTCATGCCATAGAAGGAGACGTCCAAGAAGAACCATGTTGCCGCCGTGCCCAGTAGATATGCCCAGTTCCCGTCGCGGATGAAGTAGTTATGGAGGTCCTCTCTCGAAAATTGCACTGGCATCGGCTGCTGCGAGCTGCTCGCAAGATGCATCCCATCTCCAAGACCATTTGTGCGATACGAAGGTACAGCATGGTGGTTCCCATCGGGCGACGTAGTCTGATATGTTGCTGGTGGTTGTGCTTGTGGTTGACTTTGAACGAATTGATTCATCGGGAACGAGTTCTGTCCGCCAGCACCGCCACTCATGGAGCGCCCGTTGACACCACCGCTGGGGAATGCTTCTAGCCCAGCACCTTGGGGAGCACCGTAGATTCTTTGAGTATTTGCTAGAGCCATCCTCGGCTTATTCCTGACCTCCAGGCTGTAAATACCACAGTCGAACAGGAAGAAGCGGAAGATGATGGCGAGCAGTGCAGGGACGGCACCTGACCCGATCACAATGCGCCAGACACCGTCCAAGGCCTTTTTGCATTCCTCTTCATGCAACCTATCGAGCCCGCAACGCATTCCTTGAAGGTTGTGACTTCGCTCGAAGCCGAGGAGGACAAACAGACCGACCAACTGGGCCAGCGCCTGGCCGATGGGCTGCATCATGAAAACGGACGAGAGCATAGTAGCGCGAGATTGTGTACTGGACCATTCCGATGTGATGACAGCGCTGAGCGGATATTCAGCTCCTATTCCTGTAGTGTTTGTTAGCATTGAGGTTTTTGTCATTTCTCATGTATGGTTGGAAGCCAGAGAGAGAGGGAGGTTGGTGAGAAGGATTCACGCACCAATGCCCATGACAAAACGCCACCAAATGAAGAGACCGAGAAAAGAAAGATCATTGTAGCCATGACTGCTCGTGGCGACTCCAATCGTGGATACAATAACCAGAACGAGCTCAACACCATAGAGGCGAGTTCGGCCATAGCGATCCGCAAGGTAGCCAAAGAGGATCTGACCAACGACAGATCCCAAGAGTGTAAAGAAGTTAATGAGTAAGCCCGACCATTCTGGGCCATTGGGCCAGTATACAAATGCGATAGAAGCGAGGATTACATTAGTCGAGAAGAGATTATAGCTAAGGTATTCACAAGTTAGAGTGTCGTTGTACAGAAGTGGTGAAGAGAAAGCTCACGAATCTGTCAAAAAGCCAGAGGCACAAACACCCCAGATGCGAAAGTTCCATGAATTCAAGTCAAGCTCGTAGCGCAACTGTTGGCGATCCTGTTAATATGTCAGAACCGTTGTTAGTCAACAAGATCAAAATCATGGAGATACAGGAGGCAGAGAGGCTTATGTAGTATGTTGCCAGGCACATTGGTGGCCACGCACTGACTGACTTACCTGTGCATCCTGCGATGGCAGAGCAGAACTGTCCGAGCCCAAAAACCCGCGGTTTTGGCGCAAAGAATATCTCGAGAGAAGAGACATGATTCGCGACGGGGATGAGCATCAGTTGCAAAAGTTCCAGTTCAGTTCAGAGCAGAGCAGATCAGATCAGAGGGGGTGGTCTGAGAACTCCTTTCGGGCGAACTGGTCCAAAAGAGCCCGATGGATGATGGGCAAATTACAAGACAATTACTGGGATCACGGACAAGCAAGGTCCAGAGAGGAAGAGAGAGAGGAGAGGAGAGGAGAGGAGAGGAGAGGATCGCAATTCTCATGGCCGTGCTTCAATTCAGCAGGATTATAGCAAGAATAGAGAAACAGAGTATGTATGCCGTTGTCAGGGTCAGAACCAGAACCAGAGCAGGTCGCGGGCTAAGGTATGATATGAATCAAGGGGTGTGGGATGCCATCGCAAAACTGTGTGGCAGGCAGTTTAAAGAAGGACTGAGTGCTGTGCTGTGCCAAGCGTGCGCCGCAACGATGAATTTAGTATTTGAATTGCTTTGAGCTGACGGACCGGGCCCTTGGCTAAGGCACGTACTGTACGCTTGGCTTCACTTGGCAGAGCCCTCTAAAGATTAACTTAATTACCCTTGTAAGAAGCGCGACCGGAGCCTGGGTACCGACCTATGTACGCCGATGGATTAGAGATGGTTGGCGCTCCAAGTGTTTCAGTAGCTATTGAGGACCAGTTTCGATAGACAATACATACCATGTAAGTTAATTGTCTGGAGAAGAGCGACGATCTTTTTGAGCAGCAGAAACACAAATGACCTGCTTCATCAGCGACTCGTTTATTAGGGGTCCCTTGTCCCTTGTCAGCCAGACTCGGTAGCCCGTGTGGGTACAGAATTGTCCGACTTGTGAAGAGCAATGAATCAATCAAATCAATGCCTTGAAAGAAGAACCCAATCCAATGGGGGCTAGAACCACTGTGGCTTGTAGACTTGCGTTGAGTTAACCGTTTAAGACAACGGAACAAGGCATTGGCAGTTGTGAAAGAGGCACGTGGTGTTGAAGCTTGGTTGGCAGGACGTGGGGGGCCGAAGAAGGGGTTTACATAATCATGTTTAATTGAAGGTCAAGAAGAAGCTGTTGTGCTGTTACTGTTGCTGATGACAGATGCACTTCAAAAGGAGACAGCGCTTTATGTAATCTATCTATACCTTACATACCGAATCGTGCTGTATCTTGACTAGTGTCTCGCCGAATCAACCTGGGTCCAATTCCGGAGTATGGAGTGCTGCAACCCAATTCCATGGTTCAGGGAATGCAGTAGATCGACGTTGCGACCCTCAACACAAAGGATCTAAGCCGTTATTGCACGAACCCGTAGTCTTAACCATCTTGATATGATTCATCTCAACTCAAAGAGGAAGGAAGATTATCTGTATATCATGGTCAGAACGTGGCAGCGCAAATGGTGATTCAGAGGTAATATAACTTGATGAGCATACCAGAAACTCGGATGCCAACAGTTTTCTTTTTTTACTTACACCACGAAACAACCTCCAGCCCCGACTGCAATTGAAGGATCACTGAGCGTGCCGGCTCACATGTGGCTCTTCTCCTCTTTACCAGGCCATTATCGAAACATTCACCTCCAGTGAGTGTTGTGCGAAAACTACAACCGATGCCATCACGCTCAGAGTAACTGAGATCCATTGGAGTCTCCAACACCAGTGTATGCAGTAGGTACCTAGGTAGTAGCACGCGGCTCTGCCCGGCTGATGTCCGTGTTCGTGATGCCGCGGATCTTTCGAGTGCTACACAGTAGGAACGAGACCTGATAGTTAACTTTCTCAATTGCCAAGTCATTAACATGCGATCAATTCCAGATTCTGGTGACATCCATATCAAACAAGACAGGACTGACGGGCCCAGACAATCGGAATTGCTAGCCGGAGCTTGGCCTAGCTCCAGAACATTACCCTAGGTACCCAAGCTTTCTTGGCCGTGTTAGCTACCTAGCCTAGCCCATCAGAATGTCCCATGGACCCCCGTGCGCCGTGCTCCCGCTGTTAGTGGACCACCAATGGAAGACAAGCTTCTGCCCATGTGGCGTCGACCCTTGGCTGTCGGTTGCACAACGACATTCATTTTTCTGGGGACGACTTCTGTCGATGCAGCTCCTCTTCTAACTACTAAAGTTATTGCCAACAACTGGCGGCTTTGCGACAGGCAGCGTGCAGCGTGCCTGTCTGTGTGTGGCTAGCCTTACCTGCCTACTGCCTACCTACAGGCCAGGTCAGGTAGGTACTGTATCCATCCATCCATCCATCCTCGCCAGTTTGATGCGGGCCCAAACATATGTGCTAGCAACCTGCGAATGGCCAGGCCCCTCGTTGAGTCAACCATCCGTGGAATTTCACCGCGCGCTCGTCTATCTACTTTTTTTTTCTCCCTCTCTCCCAGCACGATTTGCGATGGATGATGCTGGCCTGCAGCTGGTTTATGGGACGAACACCGAAAAAAAACAGACACACTTGCTTATTAGCTCTAAAACTTCTAGGAAATCGCCTTGAACTTTGATTTCTCTCCTGTCCTATCTTGGGCTGGTCTGGTCTGGTCTGGTCTGGTCTATCTTGCTTTGCCCTTTACATACATACTGTTGTTCCAACATCTTCGGTGCAATAGATATCTGTATGTACGTGAGCTCCAACTTTACCTCATCCAAGGTTGGGACCCTCGGCTCCTAGAGCCCATCAAGCACACCATTCACTGTACACTACGTACGTACGTACGGATACAGATACAGATACATTACTGGAACTTCCAAGGTCTAGTTTCCTGCTGTCGTATCAGAGGGGCAGACGAATGCACCAGCGGCTTCCGGAGCTACCCTTGCCAATCTAGTGCTTGAAGTCTATCCCGACTGAGTGTACATACCTTACTCGGTGCCTCCACGTTGTATCGCTCCCCTATTGTTGAGACTCTGCCTTTGCGCTGGCCCAGGCATTGGCGATATCAGGACCTCGACAGCCAAGAGCCTGCCGAGCCGCCATTCCTCTGTCAACATAGGCTTCCACACAGCAGACCTGACCGTTCGTTGCCCAAGTTCAATCAAGCCAAAGCGTATCAACGGCTTTAGGGCTGGTCACTGGGATCTTCAGGAAAGCGCCGCGCCAGCAGAGACCACTCGCACCTCCTGCGCCGTTGTGACCGTGTCATGACATGTCCCCACCGCTCGGTCAGTCAGATCGCCCTCGACTGCTACCAGCGACAGCATGTCGTCCTCGGGCTCGTCCTTTACTTCCTCGTCGCTCGGTCGCCCACCAACATACGGACGAACATACGTCAGTCCGGTTGATTCAACCTGGACTCCCACCTCCGGCATATCAACCATTTCTGCTCCGACCACCGAGGGGTCGGGAACTGGCACCTCGGTACTCGATTTGGGACCCCCGGGTTTCCAGGCAACAATGTGCGATTCTCCCGGCCCGTCGCGGTTGATATGAATATGAATAAGGTTTGCATCTGGCTGACACTGGGATACATCTAGAATCCTTTTTCAAGATACTCCCGACGAACGAGTCGTTTACTTGGGGCCTTGGGAAGTGGTGGGTTCTGAGCAGCGCCGTGTTCTATGGCAGGGCAGCTACCAGAACGAATTGCTCGAACACTTCTGTATGTAGACTTGGCTGCTGCTTTCCACATCCACATCCAGCGTCAGCTAACTCAATTGACTCTCAGTGCCCTCCGATACACCCTCCGACATATATCCTCATACCCTCCACTCGCGTCATCGCCCGTACTATGACCCATCGGACATGGAAAGATATCTCACGTTTCAGGAACCTCACCGGATTCGATACACAACGGATGAAGGTGTTTGTATACATGACCAGTACGTCACGATCAGATATGAGTTCACGACAGTCGAGAGCTCTATTCAATTTCAGGGAGATTTGCGCAGAAAGGACCTGGTTGATTTCTATGACGTCGACGTAGTCTGGACAAACGTCCATGGTCGCACAGATGGCTTCGGCAAGGTGAAGGGGATCGGCGCGATTCAGAGACTCAAGCTGTGGAGGGATCGATATACGACTTTCCACTCCCTCAGCGTGTGCGCGAATAAAACGGATGGCCAATACCGAGAGTATGATATTCACTCGTTCGACGGGGAACTGCGCGGGCGGGACGACCGCGCAAAACAGCTTCGACTGAATGCGTCTGGCAGGCGGCATACTTCGGGCGACAACCAGCATTCACACCGACGCTTCTCACTGCCGCATCGTATGCGATCTCGAACCAGAACGAATGATTCCTCCGAGCCAAGATCATTGCAGCAGCCGACTCTCGACATACGATATCTGGCCATCCAGTTTACTGAGCGTCAAGGTTAGAATAAAGAAAAAGAGGGCTCCCCTCGCAGGAGCAACGGCTGCCCTGGCCGAATCTCCAAATCTGTCTCCCGACATGTCAGCTAACAGTCAGACCAGCATACCGACGATTCATCGAGACATGGCTTTATTGCCACAGTTCGGACCGTGAATTCAACGGCATCCCATTTCCACCAAACCATTTCGAATTGCCCTCGCCGCAGATTTTGCCGGGACATTCTCCCGATTTACCGGTGTCAGGGTGGCCGAACCACATGCTCGAATCGGTGCCAGAACCCTCGGATGCGGCCGAAGCTACGCCTTGAAAAGGTCAAGTCCGAGTCAGATGCCATATCAGTATCCTCGACCAGTTGCACCACCGAGACGAGCCACATGCTCGTGCTGCAGTGCGTGGTGTCCAAGTGGGGTGACAGTAGACTTGATGTTGACAGCCCACCCACAACCTTTCACCTGTCAGAAATGAAAGCGCTCATCAAACGCCGCCCAAAAGGGCGATAATCAGCAGCCGCCCTCAGGGGATTGGCCAGAAGGTCAAGCAGAGGCTATCAGGCTGTATACCTCATGTCGCTATCCGTGGGCAGACGACGGGGAAATGCTCGGGGCGCCCCCACACCGACTCTGACCCCGCGGTGCCTGGATCGTATCGTACCATGGAGCTGTGTCGTCATTGAGATGCACAACCCGTCATGAATGGAAAGTTGATGAACTCAACTCAAGCTCCCCTCTTACCTATGTAGCATCCATCGCTCACTACTGCTGCCACTGCTCCCCCGTTCCTGATACACACTCAACACCAAAACTTTGACCCCTTCAAAGTCGCGCCATCGGTCATGAAGGTCATTCTCGCCATCAATGCCGGCTCCAGCTCGGTCAAGATCTCGGTCTACACTGCAGATAAGAACGCAGAACCTTGTCAAATCGCAGAGGCCTCAATTGGCGGATTGACTGCCCCGCCAGCAACGCTTGCTTATACGCGTCGCGGTGAGAAGGTGGTCAAGGCGAAAGAGGTCGCCGAAAGCGTCAAGAATCAAGAGGACGCTTTCGACCTTCTCCTCAAGACATTCATTGATGACGATCAACTCAAGGAGATCTCTTCAAAGGAGGACATTGCCATCGCCAGCCATCGCATTGTTCATGGCGGAGACTATGATCGGTCGCAAGTCATTACTCAAGATGCCTACCACCACCTTGAAGAACTCAGCGACCTGGCACCACTCCACAATGGTGTCGCCTTGAGCATCGTCGATACTTGCATCAGCGCGCTACCCAAGACCATCAACGTCGCCTGTTTCGACTCGCAGTTCCATACAACTATCCCTCCACACATCTACACCTACCCCATCGACCCAAAGATCGCCAAGAGCAATCGCTTGCGCAAGTACGGATTTCACGGTATCAGTTATGCATTCATCACAAGAGCCGTGGCCCAGTATCTTGAAAAAGACGTCGACAGCTTAAACATGATCGCTTTGCACCTCGGTAGCGGTGCCAGCGCCTGCGCCATCAAGGGCGGCAAGAGTTGGGATACGAGTATGGGGCTAACACCTTTGGCGGGCCTTCCTGGAGCGACTCGAAGCGGCAGTGTTGATCCTAGGTAAGGCGCTCAATCCTTCAAAAACACAAAAATACCCTTAGCCCAGGGCCTAAGGCCCAGAACCATGCCCCACCGGATGCAGCGGAATGCTACTCTCATCAGATCATACATGAGATCCGGAACCGAGGGGTGGGATCAGGGTCTTCCTTTCTAAATTAAGGTTCTTGCATGCTGACCCTTGCCAACCTTTGCAGTCTCGTCTTCCACTATGCCTCTGATGTGGGGAAACTCTCCCCTGCATCCACCAAACATCTTCACATTTCAAGGGCTGAAGAGATCCTCAATAAGGAGAGCGGCTGGAAGTCCATGACGGGCACCACCAACTTTGGCGTAGTTGCCGAGTCAGACGAGCCCACCCACCGCCTAGCCTTTGAAATCTTTGTCGATCGCATTGCCGGCTTTGTCGGCTCTTACTTCGTAACCCTCGAGGGTCGTGTCGACGCTTTGGTTTTCGCTGGCGGCATTGGAGAGCACAGCGCCAAGCTTCGATCTGCCGTCGTGGAGAGGGTTGCCTGCTTAGGCTTTGCCCTCGATGATGTTAGTAACCAGGAACCTATCAAGGATGTGGTCCAGGAACTCGGCAAACGCGATGCCAGGCAGCGGGTGCTTGTCTGTCAGACAGACGAGCAGTTGGAGATGGCCAGATTATGTGCAGAAAAGGAGGATATATGGTGATAGGTAACCGCACACGGTACCAGAATTATGAAGCATGATGATGATTAGTTGCGTAACGATACCGGATGATTAGATGATCAAAGCATACAAACATATATAAAAGAAATTAGATTTTATTTCTACTTGTCCATATGTAACGTGGTTGGCTAGCATGTGTGTTTTGGAAATGTCTCAGGCTTGTCAGAACATTCCATGTGACAAAAGCTCAGATGCACATAAAATGAATCGAGTTGCCTGCCGACAATCAGGCCATTGGCTACCAAGAGCATACCATAACCAAGTGCTACGAAGTGAATATCTGTTTGTCCCTTAGCAAAGCAGAGTCTCATGAGTGTTGTTCTACTTCCGAAGGTACGTAGTCTGAATAGTAGGTACCTAGGCGATAAGCTCACAAGGTATTGCACTAATAGCCCATAGATTCAATGTCGAGTGCAAACAGCAATTCATCGTTAATTATACCGGTGATAGAAAGGATTTATGCTACACCATTGTGTAAATAAAGGTATTCTATCTCTTAACATCGACTGACATCACAAAAATGCTAGGAGAAGATGAGTATAAAAATTCAAGATGGTATCAATTGTGTACAGTTCATGTGTTCAATCCAAGATGGAGGCACCAGCGATGGCGCCCATCCAACTCCTGAGGACTACACATAAACCTGCCTCACTGCCGTCTAATTACAGCCGTGAGGGGCAGCGACCAAGTGTGTACTATGCCGCTGTCTCGTCTTCTTCTACCACCCATGCCCCTAGAGATGCCCGATACAGCCCTCGAATGGGCCTATCCCAAAAGATCTTATAGTTGAACAAAAGTTGGAAACATCAAATCGTGAAAACCCCGCCAACGCCATGCGTTTTTTGCCCTTGAGTTTGAAACTCCAAGAGGGCGCGTCCTGTCATCGTTTATCTAAACCGTGTACCCCTTACGGGAGAACCGTCCGTGTAGCCAATCGTATACTCGCGACACCGTCCAATCCCAGACACCTTTTGAATAAATGATAAATAGAAAAGGGAAGAAAATAAACCAAACCCATCCAAGTGAAAAACGCCTTTGAATCCGGGTTGCTCTTCGTGTATTCATACAACGCCGTAATAGAAACAATCCATTTGAAGAGGATAAAAGTGCACCAAGTGAGTGGGGGGACATGAGGGGAATAGGTTGTGCCCCAAGGATCAAGTCGACAGGTGGAGTAATTTGTGTGTAGAGATAGGATTTGTCAGAGGATTAAGAATTATCAATAGAGTAATGCCTGAGGGAAAAAAATCTTTTTTGGAAGGAAGAGAATGTCAGGGGTGAAAGGTCCAGCATTGTTCACATCAGATGCCTGAACCCTCCTGGCATGCTACGGCCATAGCGAGGGCATCCAGACCGCTAGGTGTCCTACCAGCAACAGGGCGGTTGAGAATGGGCAAGTTGCGGCCGCCTAAATCCCAAGATCCACTGTTGACATTGGGTGAGGCCAGCGGGGGTGTGGGAAGGGGATAGGGATCAGCGTCGCGTCGACTCCTGGACGAGGATGTGCGGCTTGCGGAAGGGCGCCCGGATGTAGAGTTACGACGAGCGTCAGCTAGGGATGTCCTGTGGCTGCGCTGGCTGGTAGAAGAGCGAGTCTTATCCTTGAAGTGGGTTTCGAGATGTTGCTTCATGTTGTCGGCGCGAGTGAACTTCTTCTGGCATCCGGCAAAAGTACATTGAACAGCCTTCTCTGCAGTGTGAATCTTTGAATGCCGCGAGGCATGACCTGAGGTGGTGAAGGTCTTTTCGCAGCCATGAGTGTCGCGGTACCTGCAGGGATACCTCTTCCCGGGGCGCTCGGGCATAGGCGAGGATCGGGGCTGGCTGACCATCTCAGCGTCGTATGAAGCTGAACGGGTGCTGTCGGCGTATTGGGCATGCTTCGCCTCCATGTTGTAGTCCTGAGGAATTGTGTACATGACCTGTTGTCGAGGGTAGTAGTCGACGTTGGGAGTCAGAGGAGAAAGAGGATCGTTGCTCATTTGAGAGTCATAAGAGTCGGAACGAAGAAGTTCGGGAGTGTTTGGCGAGGAAGAACTGCTGCCCGTGGTGGAGTATGATTGAGTGAAGGCATAGCTGGAGTGAGAGTGGAAGCTAAGAGGTGGTCGTTGTGTTGGCTGCGGCTGCTGCTGCTGCTGTTGTTGTTGTTGTTGGGAAGCAGTTTCGTCGTTAAGAAGTGAAACTCGTCGACCAGCGGCGTTGATTGCGTGCATTGTCATTGCGGCAGTCACTGTGAACTGCTCTTGGTAACGTTGGTAGTTGCAGTAAGATCAGTAGGACGCAATTGCTGATCAGATCAGACTGGGGAACTTTGATGCGCCTGGATATGGTTGCAGCGCCGAGGGAAGCGAGGCGGACCCAAGTAGCGGGATGGCTAGTCGCGGACCTTGTCTGGACTCTAGGGGACCGGATTGATAGCTCAGAATCGCCTCCGCTTTTCAGAACACGAGACTGATGGGTTTCTCGTGGTCTGTTGCGTGCGTGTTCCTGGAAAAAAAGACAGGGGTCCGGTAGTGGTAGCGAAGGGAGCAAGGAGCTGGTTGATTATGGCGGTGTCAATTCTGCAGTCTTGGTAGTAAGGAAGCAGAGTAGTTGGACGTTTGGTATCAAGTTCATGTATTGCACAGAAAAGCAAGCAAAGATCTGGCACAAGTGGTGATTGTTGTTGTTTGAATAATGGAGGTTGCTGAGGAATCCAGGAGACAAGCCAGAGCCGGAGCCAAGGAGCAACGATAAAACAGACGGAAAGGGTGACTGGATACACAACACAAGAACGGATATAACAAACTAGTATCCGTTGATGATCAGCCCAAGATGGAAGCAACTTTGTGAGACGAGAGAGTATCGTAGTAAGTAGGTAGATAAAAGTATGAAGAGTGAAGAATACTAAACAAAGCGAGGCTGGAAATGATGGATGGCTGGAGCTTAAGTTTATAAGTAAGTAACCCGTTGGATTCGCAAGGAGGAAAACAAGGGGAGTGGGAGAGAGTACGTACAGAACGGAGGGAAACAGAGCACACGCCTCTTGGTTTTGGGGGGGTATTACGGGCAGTAAGAGCAAAGAAGGGAAAAGAAGGGATAGAATTGGGGTGGGAATCAAGCATGGGAATTTTTGCGCAACCCCATCGATCGATGAGATCGAGAAAAATGTCGAGTCTGAATTGAGAGTTACGATGAATGGACGTAACTCGGGTAGGTTGGCCTGGATGAGCCACACACACCCTAGAGCATGGGGTCCACCAGCAACAGGCAATGGTGTGTCGTTAACTCCTTTTTTTTTTTCTTTCTCCTCCTCTCCTTCTCTCCTCTTCTGTTCAGAGTGTTCAACTTTGATGGGGAAGAGAAGAGAGGGGGGAGGGGGTGTGAGGAGCATTGTGGCACTGGCCTCCAAAACGGAACCCTGAGCTGACATGGGAAACTCTCCAAAGAGGCACCTGCCCTGAGAGTCACCAGCAAGCTCCCGCTCCCCCTCACTATTTGTCCCTATGGTAGGCCAGCCAGGGCTCGCGGCCAGGCTGGTGTAACCGCTGAGACGGTTTTGGCCGGAGCTTACATACTAGAGAAACAGTGGAGGTGGTGGTGATAGTGGTAGCATCCACTAGCCACCTCAGAGTGATGAAAAAATAAATGCACCCGACCTCACCTACCTTATGGACCGGATTAAGAATATGGTGGGTTATGCCTTGATTTTCCCCAGGGACCTACCTACGCAGCCAACTTGACATTTCGAAGCATGTAAGGACAGGAGGAACTGCATCAGTTATCTACAAGTTCCTCTCTCTGATCGCTTCTTCTTTGTCAAAGCAATAGGTAGGTACTCCACTCTCCTGGTTTCTTCTATTTGCTGCGGCGCGATTTCGCGCTCTTGTTTCTGTCTCTTCCTTGGTAAGTGGGAACACAGGCTGGTGTGGGGTGGCTTGCCAGGGACGAAGGGGCCTTTAATGGCCTCCAGCTGCAACCACCAAGCTCTTGCCAGGGTCGATGAAGGATAACCGCCAAGGAACAACAAGTGTGAGGCGGCCAAGGGCTTGCTTTTGACCTTCTTTTAGCGCAAGCCATCTCTAGAGTCCTTTTTACTGGGAACACTATCCCCCAAATAGCTCTCGCTCAGAGAAGCAGCTGTATGTACAGTAGTCCTTCACCTCACCTCCAGCTTCCATGTAATGTCGATCATTCGCGACCATCTTCCTTAGACTAATCACAGCCAACGGATGGATGCCGAATATTGTTGAACTTCACCTTGCTTTGCTTTCTACTCAGTCTTTTGCTGCAGCCAGCGACCTCCCTGCTTCCTTGCAGGGCTTTCCACCCTCCTGTCCCATTGCTACCACATAATACGCCCTGTCTTAATTGACACTGGACTCACCGGCGCCCACT
Source organism: Fusarium mexicanum (assembly GCA_013396015.1). Lineage (NCBI taxonomy): Eukaryota > Fungi > Ascomycota > Sordariomycetes > Hypocreales > Nectriaceae > Fusarium > Fusarium mexicanum. The sequence continues at coordinate 30,996 of JAAOAM010000078.1, read as the reverse complement.
CGGTCGGATGCTGCGCCAGGAAACATTTTCTAATCACAACGCACAACCCAATACCTCTAAACTCAAAGATGCTGTTCTTTGATTTTGCACTCGGTCGAAAATCCTTCACTCGGCCGCATCGAGCTGGCCGCGGCGCGACACGCTCATATTACAATACCTACTTTAGTAGTGTCAACCACGGTAACATAGGTATCTGCGCACCAAGTGCGGTCCTGCTGATATGAGTCGACGACTACTGCACCTATCCTACGGAACGGCACTCCGGGACTTGGACCCTGATTTCCAAACTGTAATCTCGATCCCTAGGCTTGGGGCGTCACCATGACGGATAGCCGGATCACACGAGCTAGTGAGAGAGTACCTGGGACCCCGAGACACCGTACATCTTCTAATCGCACCATGGTGACGTCAACTTCGCAACAGCAAGCCTTTAGCCACAGGTCCAGACTTTCAGAGAGGGACGCTACTCCGTACAGTAATCGCTGAATCTCTGGCCGACTGAGCGACTCCAGCTCCAGGTAGCGGCGACCCTTGGTCATTCATTATCAGAGATACAGTTGACGGTTACACAAAAGCAAAACGGACCCAAGCACAGTACATATTGTATGACAGACACTTTCCTACACAGCTCATGCAGGGCTTATTCCTGTCACTTTCAGAAAACTGTCCGTACTCTGTAGGTTGGACCCTGCAAATCCCCTGCCAACCCAGGGGCTTGCAAGAAGACCGAGACACAGGCATCGTGTATGTATTGTGAACTTGCACTTGAAAAGCCAGTCAGCTCTAGGTAAACTAAACCATATACCTGACCTATACAATACAACATACATACATACATACAGTGTGGTGCTTCATGGAGCGATGGGGTTTCGGTCGACTTTTCCCCGCTATTCACCCATACTCGTCCCTCTTCAACGACATTCAGAAGGAGGGGCAAGGAAGGGGAGGCAAGAAAACTTAAAACCTTTATCCTACATGACAAAAACAACTGATCTAAAGGACTCCCAAGTTCACATCAAGTTTAGTTGAATATCTGTATCACCTTCCATAGCTTTCTTGCTCCCTAAGGCATTGAGCAAAGAGAGGCGTCATGGTGACAGCGTCTGGCTGGTGAGATGAAAGAACAGGCCCCTCTAGCAACTGTAAAGAAAATAAAACTGCGGCGCTGACCCACTAATAAGACATCTGCTCCATTTGCTGCCCGCAACCAGCAACGGGCTTTGGGGTGAGACGAGGGCGGGCCAGAGTGGATCATGCCGGGGCACGTTCCCCAGAGCTAGAGTGGCTAGTAAGGCACAAACACCCCTGGATGCTACGCTGCGCTGCCCTCAGGGAGCAAGAGAGCATGAGACTTTAGAAGAGAATGCCAAAATAAACTGAGTAAAGACTTATGTAAACTTGTATTAAATTGCCTAAGTCTTTTTATCATTTAGGATTGAGGTCTTAAGCTTTCTTACCTACCTAGGTACCCCTGGCTGCGCTGCCTGAGGTGCTTTCAGCACCAGACTTCACTCAGCGTGTCTGCCCGGCTCTGGTCAGCTTCGCAAAGCAGGTAGAAAGTGGAGGCCGCGGGGGGCGGACGACAATCCCCTTGACGCTAACGCTTTCAGGGTCGTCCCCAAGGGTTCCCATCAGGGACCGGGATTAGAAACTCCATCGACCAATAATCGGAAAAGATCGAGAAAATGGCGATCAAGGGAGCTTTACAGTGGTTCTGGGGTGGGGAACGACCCAATGCCAACATTTTCACTGTTTATGACCTGCGCCAGCTGCAACCGCAGCAACTTCTAGAGAGGTTCGGCCAATTAACCCATGACAAGTACCAGAGGGCGCGAAGACTTCAGTACAGTCCTACAGCAATGGAAGCAAACTGAACCAGGCAGTTCTTCGTTGCCAAGGTTTTTGCAGGTTTATAGTGCTCGAGCGGGATTAAACCGAATATGTAGCTTTGGTTTTAGAAGCCACATGGCAAACAACAGCATCATTCAAAATAAGCTGCGATCCATAATGTTAATGCGTGCCGAGGAGTGAATTCTCTCTCTCGTCAAACCTAGGTCGTATTGTTATTTCTTGGCCAATCACTTGGCCAATCAACCTTGTGCGGATGCCCTCCGGTAGTCACCGTGAGAACTCTATTGTCGTTTCTCTTCCATCCCACAGCGCCCCATCAACACCTCAGTGCCAGCCAGGCTGCCAGAGTGACTGACTGCCTGCGATCTGTTTGTTTGGGCGCGGACCTGACCCCGGCCGCCGAAGGGTGTCGCAATGGAGTTGACGAACCCTGCTGAAGACTCGGGCTTCCACTCAGCACTCAGCTCAGGTGGTCGTGGTTTCCCCATCTCGGCAAGATGGGGTTTGTTGAAGGAGGAGCCATTGCAGCCAATGACATCCGGCGACACTTCCTGATAACCTGATGAATGAGGAGGTTTCCCATATGATCCGTTGAAGCTGACTGGCTCAGTTCTGACTGATTCGATTGACCCTGGCTTCTGACTCCTTACACCCCCTCTAGCATCGCCAGATTGACTTCCACTTTGCAGCTGTGTACTGCTGTACCTTAGTACCTATGCCAACCAGGGTTTCTTTCTTGACAACAAGGACGAACTTAATGTTCCGTGGTCCAACACGAGCACAACCTCGATCTCAAAACAATCTCTGCAACCTTCCGGTCGTTTTGCTCCGGAATGCCAATCGCGTCCATCGAGCGTGCTTCTTGAACCCTGAAGCCAGCCAGCATTCAGGGTCCCTCCATCATCTTCAGTTGAGAGTCGGATGCGTTTACAAGCAGACAATTCATTATTTACAGCACTTCCATCGCGCCCCATTGACGTCACAACTCCTAGCCGAGCTATCTTGGCCAAATGAATCCACTGTCTCTCGGTCTCTTCAAGTTGGAATAACTCCTGTAGGGATCATCAAAGTCGATGGTAACGATGAAATTGTTGGATCTGATATGTGATCTGGTTGATTGATTGATACGTTTCGCTACAGCGACGTTCATCTTTCCAGCTGTGGATGAATGACAAGGACACCAAGCCTTGACAGGGCTTTTAGGGATCTGTCTAGGATAATGAGCTATCGCTTGTAAATGACAGGCCCCATTTGTGCATGACATTTCTTCTCTCCAATTCTGATGACGCAAATGGTCGGACCAGGCCGAGAGATCTTGGTCTGAGCAATCTACGCCTACCTACGAGCACGATCTTGATGACCTGCTGGCGGAACATTTGCAGCGGGAGTACCTTCATCATCCAAAACGGGCCACGGGATGGAGACCGACCTTGCTTTAGGGTCGAACACTAACTTATCAAAAACCTCCAGGGAGTAGGTACTATGAGCTGGGTCAGACTCAGGCTCCGTTAAGCATCCAAGATTTGCCGTCTCATACCGACTGGGGAACAATCTTGATTTCGGACAGCAGGGCCACAGCAGAGTTTCAAAGCCGACCTAATGAAGCGGTCGGAGATCGAAGTGTTTCCAGAATACTGACTAGGCTGGCTCGGATGGATATGCACCGGCTGTACTCGATCACAAAAACCAGGAAGGCATAAAGGGTACGCAGATGACCGCAGGGTTGACTGTGTCAGGCAAGTTCCTTGGTTTACTGAGTGTTAGGGGGGGGGAAAGCAACAAGGGTCCTGTCTGTCTGATCAGCGGGGCGAAAACGAATGGCGGCAGTATGAAGCGCATCGGCTTCCACTGAGTGCGATCGAGCATCGTAGGGGATCGGGTCAATGATGCTCAGTTGAGATCTGAAGTCAGGAGGGGGATCGGTCCCTTTTGACTTCTTAGGCAGTGCCCTGCGTGGAGTGTGCGTGGTCGGATGCCATGGCAGGCCAGCCTCATCGGTCCCGTCCGCGTGGCTCTCGAGGGTCCCGCCGCCTCAGCGACCGAGGGGCTTGAGACCAGATATCAAGGGTTTTCAGGGAGTCAAGGAGACAAGGGGAGGGGCGTGAAAACATGGCGCCGGAGAAGAGGGCCCGTACTGTACGGTACGTGAAGTACCTACATACGAGGGGGATCAGTCTGACTTCAGGGACCCCAGCGATCATCCATCTTCTTCTAATTCCCCAAGGACAATGTCTATCTTGCCTGTCTTGGGCAAGGCACGTCTCCCGGGCTCCAGAGAGAGGTCTAGGTGAGCAGTGAAGCACACATGGCGGGGACCAAGGAGCAGGCATCATCAAAAAAACAAACACTTTTAGTCTTAGTCCACCTGGTTAGTGTTGCTAAAGATGACCTGGTGGAGGGAAGGTGGTTTAGGGGACCTCGTCTGTGACGCGCCGCTGAGCCATGATGCGATGCCGTACCCTCTTTCGCTTCATCAAGCCCTTCTGCTCGGGACGCCTAGGATCACATTGGCCAATGATGTAACCAGGTCGACAACACCCTCGTTCCTTTGGGGTAGATTGTCAGGCACAAGCGGCAACCAGCCGTACGCCAAACCAGTCAGTCGGAGCCAAGCAGTTGTCCCAGAGGTCTCACCAGCCAGTGGGAGCGAGTCCGGCCACGACGGGGATTTGCTTGGTCGTTGGCGATCCTCGTCGTCTACCAACCTAAAGCAGGCTAATGAGGTAAGGTAAGGTATTGCCGAAATCTCTCGGGGTATCATTTTGTTCTTCAATCTTCTCTGGGTCATGCAAGTGCGTGCCGGGCTATCACCGCCTTTCTTTGTGTATGGCATCAACTTCGATATGTTTCCACCACGTATGTACATGTTAATCTGCAATCATCGGTATGGAGTAGGTCGACAAACTATAGCTGCCTTACCTTAGTACCTACTAAATAAACTCGTCCACGATAGTAGAGTTCACTGATCCTTGTATTTTTACCACGTCGTGTTGCTTTGATGGTGATATGGTGAAATGATGAGGGTGTATTTGCTTCTTCTTCACATCATGTTTGCAGATACATGAGCTGCTCAGGAAGCAATGTAATAATATGTTACCACTTCATCATAATAGCTTCTCGCACGAAATCTGAAAGTCAACTGTGCAATGTAACTGTTTCTGTTCGGTAATTCTCTTCTCAGCTAACCTAAACCCACAACATCGCATGCGTTTACTCTCCTTTGTTTTACAATACAGACTACCACCCACGGATAAACTGGTGCTCTCCAACACCCCCACTTATCTTCTTGATGTGTATGGTGGCATTGCCTTGTCATATTGATAAAGTCTAGGCTGTTGTATATGTCAACATTCTTTGCGTCACCATGCCATACCGTGAATCGCTTGGGAAACAAGCAAAGGGACACTCGATCAACCAGGCCGACATTGAGGGTGCGCCATGCCAACTTTACTCGGCTGTTCCAACATGTGGCATTGTAGCAGCTGGAGGAGCAATGGGTCGTCAAGAGAGCACTGAGACAAACTTCTCATATCTCGATACCCTGAAACAGATGTTTCTGGCGGTGTGTCGGTATCGTATCCTTGTCGAGAAAAGAACAACTACTAGCTAGTACCTATGCATAAACTGTAGGCATATACTGTTACCCTGTAACTGTGGCTGTGTCTGCGACTTGATAGCCAACCTGGAACTTGTTTTTAACCTCAGCCTGAGGAGCAAAAAACGGCCGCGCCATGTCAGCGTACATACATTCATACATACATACATACATACATGCCTAGGTAGGTACGTCAGGAATATAGGAACATGACCCTAGTGTAACTGCGAATGGAAAGGAATACCTATGCACAGCACAAAGGGCCTCTCGTGATGCGACGTATAATCCTTCCAGTCACAGAAAGGAAAGGACCAATATGCCACGACCATGTTTTCCGTTTGACAGGTCACGTTGATGGTGAGCTTTGCTGATCACTGTCGATCGATCGAGATTTGTGATTTATATTTTTTCCTTGGTCAGCCCGTTTTTAGACCAAACACCCCGGTGCCCGTCTCAACTACTGGCTTGTATGGAGTACTGTACGGCAAACTTGAATCTACTAACGACTTTGCCTTAGTTTCGAGCTTTATCCAAACCGGTTTCTCAACATTACGGTCTCGTGTTTAATCACATTCCGGATCAAGGACAGCATGTCGTAACCAGTCAGACTCATTCGAAACTACCGGAGAGAGAGAGCTAATTACCTACTTTCCCATGCTACTCCGCTCCTGGGACTCGTAGATCCTCTCCTTGAAACGCCGTTTTCGCCAAACACCTGCCCGGAATGAAATGCCCGCCTGTTTCTTACCGTACACTCTTCCTTCGACTTATTCAGTTGGTAGCACCCAGCGCACCGTAGCAATTTCTGCGCGCGGGGTCGCTGTAGGACCGGTTCCCCGAACCGCAACCTGTTGTGATACATGACCACCATCGGCGATGATCACCAGGATGCAAATGTTCGCTTTCCCATGACAACGCTGAACTTTTCCACGACGATCAAGCCACGCAGTGACACCCAAAGCACCAAGTTGACGCGGCGTAGGAATGATACTGAGGCCATAATTATTTTGATGCTGAGGCACTCGTTTTGGTTGACCCTGTATCGACACGTTTGGCTGCTGGGAGCGCCGGCACCTTGAAAACGCTTCCACCCTCCGACCCCCCGACCTGTGTGAAGCTGCCGCCCTTGAACCAGCGGTCCTCCTCAGCCTTGCGCTTCTTGCTGAGCTCTGCCTGCATCTTGGGGTCAACAAGCTCCAGACCCTGGACGGGAGTGAATGACAAAGATGATGCTGTGCCGGTTGCTGAACCGATAGTGCTGCCAACTCCCGAGGCTCGTAAGCCGCGCCCTCGTAGATCAATGTTAGATGCTTGGCCAAAGCCACCGATAGACGACGCAGCACCACCCACGGTGCTGTTTCCGCCCCAGCCCTTGTTTTTGGCACTGAGCTTTGCGCGCGTGCGCTGGTCGATCTGCGTACTGCGAATGCGGCCGTCGTTGGACTGACCAATCATTCCCATACCAACAGTTGACTCGCCAGTGCCATATCCAACCTCCCTCTCCTCCTTGCCAAATGCCATGCGGTTTTGTTGCTTGCGAAGATCAGTCATGGCCAGAGCCTCCTTAGCCTTGCGAGCGCGTCGTCCACCTCGCTTGCGGGATGGCTTGTCGTCTGGCACAGGGAGCGCACGCTGTCCTTTGTTGGGAGGTGGCTCAGTCAGTTTTTCAAGGCGTTCAAGACAAGCTGATTTGAGCTCCTCTCCTGTAGATCCATCAGGACTGGAGTGCGTGCGATCAACCCGGGCCGCCAGAACCAGCTTGGCCGACACTATTCTCAAGGCCTGCTTCTTCAGGTCGGTGGGAATACCTCGGATCATCTCCGAGTTGTAAAGGTAGCCCTGCTGCCGAACACCTATATTCGTAGCAAGCCCCGAGTGCTTCTTCTTGGATCCCCGAGAGGCGATGTTGCAAGCAGGCGTCTTAGAGAGACCCGTCAGTCCGCCTGCCGCGTTGAGGAGTTGGGCCGCCGTAAGAGAACCAACAAGGGCTGTCAGGTTTGGCGCAAAGATGTTCATGCGCGACTGCACGTACTCGGCGAGAGTCTGCTTGGCCTTGTTGAGGGCAATAACCATATCGCATGCCTTGTAGACGCGCTGAAGCTCTTCGGGTGTCATCTCGTGGCCCTTTGATGTGGTGGCCTCCACCGTCACTATCATGAGTGACGGCCCATCAAGGACAGACTTGAGGGTTATTCCAAGCGGGTTGTCAGTCGAAGTCTGCAGGGCCTTGATACTCTCCGAATCCAATGGACCATTTCCGATGATGGCAACGACTTTGGCATATTCGAGTGGCGTCGTGACAAGTCGCTCAAGCTCGGGAAATCTTGTCGAGTAGTGGTCGCGAATGAACTTATGAACGAGGGCAACCTCGCCATCGATCTGGGTTGAAAGGCTGTTGGACTGCGTCAGAAGATGATACTCGGGATGATCTTCGATGTTTCCGACGTTGGTATTCTGCGTCGCGGTTTGCGATCGGTAATGTGCGATTCTCTGTAGCGTCCGAGGCAATACGTCAGGGCTGTCCGTCAAAAGAACTGATGTAAACGAATCGTTCATCAAGATGCGACCGTTGATGCGGCTCGGTTTGAAGGGGACAGTACTAACCTCGAGAACTGGCTCAAGCGTTTGCATGAGGCTAGCAACGCTTCCAACATCCTTTACTCCTCCAAGTTGCATCTTCTCGACCTTTACTTTTGTTGCTTCGGAGTCTTCTCTGTCGTTCAAGCCACCATCTGAATCTTCGTCGTCCTTCGTCTCAGCTTCGCCATCCAATTCCATGGCATCACGGTTGCCGGTTGCTTCTTCATCCTTGATGAGGCCATCGTTGAGTTCTTCTTCGGCCTCGTCGCCTGAGCTACCAAAATCGTTGAGGAGGTCGTCTGCGACAGTCGACATAGTGGCGTCGTGTGTAGGAAGGATGCTATGAATGAGCAAAGGTGATTGTCGCGAAATGCTTTAATAGGCAGGTTGTGGAGTAGATAAATTGTCTTGACTACCTTACTTTAGTACCCATAAATACTTCTACTTCCAGGCTGCGAGGCTACTGAACGCCACACGAATAAAGTGGGACTCTCTGTCACATCGATTTGTAATTGGTTCGCTGCCCTCACACTTTTGCGCCTTGCTCTGTCGCGTCGCTGTTGACTTTCAACTTTACCTCACCTTAACTCTCCTTTTCATCTAAATTTTGTTCACGCCAAAAATAATTGCCATCATCAACTTGAGCCCTTCAAAGCTGGCCATAGTACGATGGAGTCGTCCAGAGGGCCGCCGAGGGTGAAGAACAAGGCCGCCGCGCCTGTTCAAATCAGTGCCGAACAGCTTTTAAGAGAGGCTGTTGACCGTCAAGAAGTTGGAGTGCAGGCCCCCACTCAACGATTTGCTGATTTGGAAGAGCTTCATGAGTTTCAAGGACGGAAGAGAAAAGAGTTCGAGGACTACGTGCGACGAAATCGACTCAACCTCAACAACTGGTTGCGATATGCTCAGTGGGAGTTGGAGCAGAAGGAATTTGCCCGCGCCCGATCCGTCTTTGAGCGCGCACTCGACGCACATCCCAACAATGTCCAGCTATGGATTCGGTACATCGAGTCGGAAATGAAGGCGAGGAACATCAACCATGCACGAAACCTCCTGGATCGTGCCGTCGCTCGCTTGCCGCGCGTTGACAAGCTCTGGTACAAATATGTCTACATGGAGGAGATGCTGGGCAACATTCCTGGAACCCGACAAGTATTTGATCGATGGATGCAATGGCAGCCAGATGAGGCGGCATGGAGTTCGTATATAAAGCTCGAGAAGCGGTACGGCGAATTCGAGCGAGCAAGAGAAATCTTTCGGACCTTTACCATGATTCACCCTGAGCCCCGGAATTGGATCAAATGGGCCAAGTTTGAGGAGGAGTTCGGTACTAGTGACCAAGTGCGGGAAGTCTTTGGGGAGGCTGTGGAGGCGTTGGGAGATGACTTGGTCGATGAGAAATTGTTTATTGCCTATGCTCGTTTCGAAGCCAAGCTAAAAGAGTATGAGCGCGCTCGTGCGATATACAAGTATGCCCTGGACAGACTACCAAGATCGAGGTCAATGATTTTGCACAAAGCATACACAACATTCGAGAAACAATTTGGCGACAAGGACGGAGTGGAAGATGTTGTGCTGTCCAAGAGGAGAGTGTATTACGAGGAGCTTATAAAAGAGAACCCGAAGAACTACGACGCCTGGTTCGACTACGCAAAGCTCGAAGAGACTTCACAGGACTCTGACAGAATTCGAGATATATACGAGAGGGCTGTTGCTCAGGTTCCACCAACAATGGAGAAGCGGCACTGGAGACGATACATCTATCTCTGGATCTTCTACGCCATCTGGGAAGAGATGGAGGGACAGGATGTTGAACGGACACGGCAGATTTACAACACGTGCTTGGGGCTGATCCCACACAAGAGGTTCACGTTCGCCAAAATCTGGCTCATGGCGGCGCATTTCGAAATCAGACAGGGTGAACTTACCGCAGCGCGAAAGCTTCTTGGACGCGCAATTGGCATGTGCCCAAAGGACAAGATCTTCAACGGTTACGTTGACCTTGAACGCAAACTATTCGAGTTCGTGCGGTGTCGCACTCTGTATGAGAAGCACATCGAATATAACCCAGCAAATTGTCAGACATGGATCAAGTTTGCTGAGCTTGAGCGCGGTCTGGATGATCTGGACCGTACACGCGCCATCTTTGAGCTTGCTGTCCAGCAACAACAGCTCGACATGCCCGAGCTTCTATGGAAGGCGTATATTGATTTCGAGGAGGAAGAAGGTGAATACGAGCGCACGCGAGATCTTTACGAGCGCCTCCTTGAAAAGACGGACCACGTCAAGGTCTGGATCAGTTATGCGCACTTTGAGATCAACATTCCCGAAGATGAAGAGGAGGAGGGTGACGAGGAACAGCCAGTCAGCGAAGAGGCGAAGGAAAGAGCGCGCAAGGTATTCAAGCGAGCACACAGGAGTATGCGAGACCGAGATCTCAAGGAAGAGTGCGTTTCGCTACTCAACGCCTGGTTATCATTCGAGCGTACGCATGGTTCAGTGGAGGACGTGGAAGCTGTACAGAAACAAATGCCACGCAAGACGAAGCGCCGAAGAAAGCTTGACGACGACTCGTGGGAGGAATACATCGACTATGTCTTCCCTGCCGATGACAAGCAGGCTGCCGACGTGTCCAATCTTCTGGCCATGGCGCAGAGCTGGAAACAACAGGCGGGTGGAGGTCTTGGCGCATGAGATTGAGCATTCGGCCACCAAAGCTGGTCTACAGTGCTGTGCCCTATAGAGAGTAGGTAATGAGTATTTATCACGATATCAACTGGGGCGTCAGTTTTTGTATCCAATCGCGAGAATATGCGCCATCACACAACACAGGACTGCATGGCGTAGGGAGCAGAAGCCTCTTGTCCTTGCGCAAAAGCGATTAACTTATCTCTTTCAACTCCGCTTAGCTTAGGCCGTGTACCTCGGAAACCCACCTTGTGATCGAACGACCTCAGCTGCTTGGCCGAGCTATCAGTGAAGTGAACACTTAATAAGTGACGTCATGGCTCGATGACGTTGCAGAGCTGAGCCTCAGATCTGCTAGAAACAAGAATCTGCACACTAATTCGGCCAGGGTGCAAGTATCGTGGGGTTTATTGGACCACGTACGGGGCATCAAACGATGAGCGACAGGCACAGAACAGTGATTTGGATGGAAGACTGTAGTGAGATCAATGGAGAACAAGCCGTTTTTTACTTTTGTCCATACCTATCTAATTGTAGGAAGCCGCTGTCATTCACATCACCCAGTCGCAGCTGAATATAGTTTCATCAACACCAAAAGACGTAACAAGTTTTATTATAAGCCAGAGTCGTTCATTATAGGTCATGATTCGTCAAGGTATTCTGGGGGCCGGTAAATCGACCCCCATGAACCTCGTCTGCTATCCAGCATAACAAGCTGCTCATCCAGATATCCAACATGCATGGCAAAAGGAGAAGAAGAAAAACAAACACATCGTGCCATCCCATCCACATACATCTTTTCGTATGCCCATATACCTTTAACTTTCAAGGGACGTCTTGCCATCTTCACTCAGGCCCATTCCTGATTTCTTGTCGCACTTGGTCCAATCGCCGAGTCTTGATCTGCAAGCCCCCCGTCTTTCCAAAAAGCCGTTCTTCCCGAGACCGCCTACCCGTGTTCCCACCACTTCATCATCGTGCATGTAGTGATTTGTTATCACCGCATTTGCGTCCCGATCCTTTCTTACCGCCCCTCTTCCCATCTCGTTGGGTCAACTCGTGCCACTCTCGCTTGCTTCCCCGTTTTGAGTCCCCTACTAGACCCTACCCCATTCATCAACTTTACCAGAATAGAGCAGCTCATCGTTGGACAGATATGCACGTATGTGCCGGTGTGCCGAGATATAGTTTCGTTTTTGCTTCTGTGCCTGCAGGGATCGGGGCATTGGCTTAGTATCGGCGATGGTCTATTTTAATCATCGTCGTTAGTCTTCGTCTTGAATACACATGTGAAACAAACGTGGGAGAGGTTGCGGGGAGAAAGCAAATCTGCTTCATCTATCTGATGCAGAGAAATTTCAGCAAAACGAACGCCAGCCACACCACGCAGCGCAACAGGCCATATTCACACCGTTTCCTTCTCTTTCTAGTCTTCCCATTCCTCTCTCGGGGGTTTTCATTGCCATGTGTCCAAAAGAAAAACACTGTTTGATTGGCTCAAGCTTCTCATGAGCCAAATAAGTCGTCTCGTCATAAGTCATGATTTAAGATGTTTGGAGTGGTAAAGGTGAGTAAGCGTGGATGCCGCCCAACACCCAGTCAGGCTCTTAGTAAGGAGATGGCAGACCGTTAGGATTCCTTCTGTAAGTGTCTGTACCATACGGCTCTGCTGGGAAGGTGTTGCCTCTGTAAGGTTTGCCTCCGTAGTCTTGAGGGTCAAAGTATTCATACTCGATATCCGAGTCATACCCATCCCGTCGAGACGAAGGAGCCCAACTGTCTGCTCTCCTCCTACTGTCACCCATTGACTGTTGTCGTAAGCGCTTTTGCACTCGCTTCTCATGACGACGAGCCTTCTCTTGTTGGAAAATTTTGCACTCGTGTGTCAACTCTTTGGCTTCCTTCATCTCGGAGATGGCTCCTTTGATGCCCATAGCAGCAATACCGACTGATGCGGCGTCTTGCATGATTGCTTTGGTCTTGAGCTTTTTGGCTTCCATCTCACTCAAACGTCCTTCCTTGACTGCTTTGTGCCGTGCGTTTCTCTTTTCCATGCTAGAATATACCTCGTGCGCTGCGTGTATAGTGGCTACTGCCGCTAAACCTGTGGTGATAACTTGCTTACCTCTCATTTTCTTCGCCCGCTTCTCATCCTCATCAGAATCCCCTAGGTCTGATGACGAAGAGGAATGATCGGAACGCCCTCCTCGTCTTCTCTCTCGAGGCTTGCTCTTGTATGATCTATCATCATCGTAATAATCTCGATTGCTGCCATATCGACGGTCATCGTACATGTCGTCCGAGTATCGGCGGGAACGGCTGCCACCGCGGTCGCTGAAGTCATCTTGGTCGCGCCGGTGGTAGTCATCAGCGGCGGCAGCCCCAGCGCCAGCTCCAGCTCCGAGACCTAGTTTGGCCAAGCCGTTGCGAGCTTTGTCAACAACGCTACGGCTACGGCTTCGCTGACGGCGCCTGTCTGGGGATGGACTGTACGAGGCACTTCGTCCCCTACGGCTCCTGGATCGTGATCGAGATCGATCAAGAACCTTCTTTGCACCCAGAGCACCCAGGCCAGCGGTCGCGAGAGCGGCAAGACCGCTTGCGCCTCCACCGCCACCACCCTGAGACTTGGAGCGGGCTCGCGAGCGTGAGCGGCTGCGGCCAGTCTTGCGATCCTCCTCGATATCATTTCTCGAGCCACGAATTAGGCGGTTGCCGACTAAGCCACCAATCACAGACTCAGCCAAGCCCAGCTTTCCTCCCTTGTCATCAGTTGCAGTGTCGACAGCAGCAGCACCTGCAGCGGCGGTGAGAATACGCTTCGTCTTTTCACCCTTCCAGCCGCCGGGCTCCTTGGCAACACGGAAGGCCTCTGTGGCACCGGCAAGGAGGGAAGCCATAGCTGCCTTTTGGATCTTGTTGGCACCGCTGCCACCACCAGCGTGAGAACGAGATCTTTCGCTGGAGGGACTACCTCCGCGGCGACTCCTGGTATCGTCTCCGCCGCCACCAGTGAGACTCTTGACAGCAGCACCGAGACCTGTAGCTGCGATAGCGCTCTCGAGAAAGTTCTTGTGTCCCTTCTTCTCCCTTGGACTTTCGTCCTCATCAGAGTAGTAATCACTATAATAACCGTCGCGGCCACGTTGAAGGATCATGTTGGCCTTTTGATCCTTCTTGGCCTGCTGCTTGTTGTAGAATTGTGCACCCTGGTAGGCAGCCAAGGCACCGACTCCAGCAAGAGCTGCAGTTGACAGAGGATTGCGCTGGACTTCAGTGCGCTCCTCCTTGGCTTCGCGGCGATCGTACAGTTCCTTACCACCCGCCAAAAGGGCGGCACCGGCGACGGCTGCAATGATCTTCTCATTTTTGGACATGCCCTTGGGTTTGTGCTTGCGCTCGCGCTCTTCATCTTCGTAGTAGGAGCTGGAGTGACCTCGGTGGGAACGGCGGTCATAGTCGCGATCGCGAGGGTCGTAGCCTCGGCGATACTCATATTCTTCCTCGTAGTAGTTTGGGCCGGCGGATCGGGCCCGGTGAATATCACGGGTACCAGGAGGGGGGAATTCCCGTCTGACCTCTTCTATCGATAGATCGCTGTCCTCGCGACCGCGAGGAACGATCTCCCGATGCGTCTTTGAGTTAAAGGAATCTCGAGGGTCGAGATAGCGGGGGTCTTCTCGACGCTCCTCTCGACGCTCCTCTCGCACATAGCGGCGAGAGTAATCCCGATCGTACGGGTCGTAGTTTGACATGAGGATGTTGTGTGATTTATGCCGCTACTATGTTATGCAGTGGTATAATAGTTGGTGTTGGTTATAGTTGAAAGTGACTTTATGGTGATGATAAGCGATGATGTTACAATACCGAGTTGACGGGTTCTGTCGATGTAAAGAGGAAAAGGACGAGAATGTGGCGGGAGGGATAAGTCAAAGAAAAGCAGCCAGAGAACCCCCAGCCACAACCCAGCCGAGCAAAAACAGGGTCCTTTGATGCTGCAACAAGGGGGAAGTATGTACCAGAGGTAGGTGTAAGGTACCTACGATTAATGAAGTGGGTTACTGTGAGTCTTGTCGACAACTCAAGTGTACCTACTTAGGTAAGCTAGGGGAGGAAAGAAAACTCAGTACCTTAATCCTCAATGACGAAAAGATTTAGGTAACTTTGGCCTAAGCTTAGGATAACTTTTACTGAGTTTATTTTAACACCCCATATCAAGGTCCGTTGTTTTCTTGCCCCCCGAGGGTAAGGTAGAGTGTTCATAGTGGGCAGCACTGAGCCTGTTTGACGTTGGTTGAGCGGATGGGATGGGATGGGATGGGCATCAATAGGACACGGAAGGCAGCAACAGAAACCATGCCTTGCCTGCTGACTTCCAATGTGATGGACCGTTGACGAGATTCAAAGACAGTTATGGTTAGACTACCTTACCTTGGGCGGTTCGTGTTAAGTTTTACTATAATGATAAGACTGTTCTGCTTAACAACCAAGACTCTCCTGGTTGCTTTCAACCGTCCAAGCGGGGCGAAACAAACGACGTAATGAGGAGGGGTATACCTCAACTTGGACGCACAACGCTGACGCTATTCGACAGGGGTCGCGACCTTGTAAGGCCCACTAGAAGCTCTTGGGCGCGCTGGGCGCTGGGGCAGCGGCACTTGCTACCCAGCTGGGCACCGGCTGGGCGTCCACAGCACAGCCTGGCTTCCATCGCCTTGCGCCACAGTTATCATGCAATTATTTCCACTTTGCAACATCTCAACGCCCGGCAACACCGAGGACGAGACAACGTATATTCGATGGAAACAACAGTTCCGGAGACAAAATCGAAGCCGGCTCTCTCTTCTCCGCTCCTTTGGGGAAGTCAATACTAATCTTTGACGGAGCCCCCCGTGGGCATTGTTCAGAGTGAGGCTCTCTGCCAAACACTCCGACCTTGGTAGCTGGCTCCCAAAACTAGGATATACCGTCCCCAGATCTCACTTCAAGCAGCAAAGATCGTCTCAATCGTTGTAAAGTGAGGCTCAGAAGTCGTTCCTCGAAGGGATACCCTAGGTTCGTGCTACCTCGGAAACCTGCATATTCGATGCGGTGCTTGTCCTCGAACCCATTTCGCCACTCTGATGAGTTGTTCTTTTCTAGAAACGCTTGTCACCTTGTGGAACTTGGTCTAAAATCAACGGCTGAGCGTAAGACGAGCCGGGCGGGAGTTTAGAATCAGCCAATCGCCGCTTTTCTTTCAGCCCATCCCGTGTCTCTGTTTAACTTTGACTTTTGACTTGACATGACACTTGAGACACAACATGTGACGCAACAGACAATACCAGGATGCCTGCTGATGAGAGTTCATGACCAGCTTAGCCATGTCCTTATTGCATCAGCCACAAACACAACATCAACTGCCAATGGTGCCTGTGTGTATCAGATTTACCAAAGTTCATCACCAGATCCAGATTTCGTCGGTTGTCATGCCCACTGTTGAAGACCCTTTGTTACTGTATGCAACCCGTGTTGGTGCCTGTGAACTCGACCTGATAGTCTACCTAGGCTAGGCCGTGTGAACACCGCTTTTGCATTTCAGCCTTATCGGTTACTACAGACGACTCGGTATTTGGTAAATAATATCAGATTCACCTGACTGTGTTTTATATATATGTTTATGTTATCGCCGACGCAGTGACAGCTTACGTTGTTAGTCAACATATGAGCTTCTTTCCTGTCCTTTTCGAAACGCTGGATCACCTGCGGATTCAGTGACCAAAGTAACCTATAGGAAATTGATGTAAGAGCGGAAGATTTTAAGTAAACCATAGAGCCGATTCCGTGGTAATCTCCTCAACGATGAACAGAGTTTAGTCTAAGATAGTCAACCTCAGAACCAAGCCATTACATCCTTCTGTGATGGACCCAAAACTCCTCATGGCTGAAAGAAAACCCATACACATACCACTCTTGGTCTCTCCATTACGTATTATTGATGATATACAAATCCCGCAGGTCCAAATCCGTTAGATTTTCTCCTTCTCACGCATCCCCGGAACGCTTGCTCTGTGCTGGCTCATCCATATCACCAGTGTGCTGAGTCTCTTCAGCTTGTACACCATAGTCGGTAGGATCGGCTTCCTCGTCCATCTTTTCCATTTGATCAGGCTCGACAAGTGCATATTTGCTCTTTCTCCGGATACGAGCACCGTACCAGAAGAAAACAAACGGGATCAATGCCAGAAGAGTCGCAACTCCGCCGATGAGAGAACCTCCACCACCTACACCAAGAGCAGTGAACATCTGGGTGGTAAATAGAGGAGCGGCAGCACTGCCAGCCGATCGAGCAACTGTGTTGGCAGCTATGACGGAAGCTGCGTATTGGGCGTATGTGTCGGTAAGATAGTTGATTATGGCAACGTAGACGAGCATTAGGGCGGCAGAGAGGAAAGTGCCTGCAAGAGTCGGGACTATCCAAGGAACAGCGCTGTTATGTATTAGTTACTGTTGCTTGTGTGGAGAGATGGAAAGCTCAAGACTCACTTGTAATTAGCAGACCATGCGAGCCAGAACATGGTGATAGGGAACGTAATACCACCAAACATAGCCATGAGAAGCCGATCCTCGGGCAGTAGTTTCTTGCCAGCAGCCTCCTTGCTTCGCCTCCGCTCACTATCAACGACGATGACGATGGCTCCAAGAACAGCCCCAACGACCTGGCCGAGGAGGGGGAGTTGTGAAACGCCAGCGTTCCAGCCCCTCATGTCTCTGAATACAATAGGGTAGATGCTGAAGAGCATGAACTGAAGAGTGAATACGATGCAAGTGTAGATAGAGCAGAGGAGAGAGATCAAGTCAAACATGAGGATCCAAGGTCGCGTAAGGGCCAGCTTGTAGACGTGGGCGAGTGAAGGGTTATCTTCTTCTCCCTCCATTATAACCTTTTCATAGCCAGCAATTCCAGATTTTCGGGCACGCTTTGCCTTTTTCGCCAGAATGGTCGGCGCATGCGTCTCGGGGATCAAGAACATGAGAAGCACTGTCAAAGCTCCGAGCCATAAGACG
Source organism: Fusarium mexicanum (assembly GCA_013396015.1). Lineage (NCBI taxonomy): Eukaryota > Fungi > Ascomycota > Sordariomycetes > Hypocreales > Nectriaceae > Fusarium > Fusarium mexicanum. The sequence goes on along the minus strand of JAAOAM010000078.1, from coordinate 13,235 downwards.
GAGTACATGCCCCATCGCCAGTTTTTCTTGAGCTGAACGAAACCGGACACCACCGGCCCAAGTGATGGGCCAACCCAGGAAGCCAAGCTGAAGATTCCCGTGGCGTTTCCTCTCTCAATAGGGTCCCAGAGGTCGACCAGAACGCCCGGGGTGGTGCTCAGCGGCGCAGAGATAAAGACACCAGCCAAGAATCGTCCAACCAGTAGTGATCCGAAGTTTGCAGGGAAAGCGCAGAGAAAGTTGAAGGCCATATAAGCAAGAAAGGTGATGTAGAAGATCCACCGACGACCATAAAACTCAGAAAGAGGCGCAAAGACAAAGGGCCCTGCGCAGAAGCCGAGCAAAAACGTTGTAGTTGTCAAGCTCGCAGCAACCTCTGATACCCCAAACTCTTCCATGACAGAGTCAATGCTGCCAGAAAATATGCTTGATGCAAAGTTTCCGTTCATTGCGAGAAATACTGCGATACAGGTAATGGCCCATCTTCTCTTGATGGACCAGTTTCTCGGGTCCTCGAGATCGTCTGGCGAGAAGTCGACATAGCCTTCTTCATTGAGATAGGGAGCTTCATGTTTTCTGGTGCCAATATCAGGCTTGAATGTCATGTAGGATAGGGCTCTGCCCATTTGAGCGGCCATCTTGTAGCTTTGACGCTCTTGTAGGTAGTTGGAGAGTGATGAGGTGGGAGAATGCAGGTAGCCAAAGCGATATAATGTCTGAGCCGGTGACAATGGAGAGCTTGGGCAGATGCTTTATTTATAAGTTCTCAAGCCCTACGCCTTCTTCAAGCATCATGATGAAATATTATGGTTCCCAACATACAATTTTCACCCTCAAGGAGAAAAACCTCCACCACGGTGACCTTGGTTGAGTTAAGTTGACGTCAAGTTCCCCAGATGAAGGCATACCGACCACAAGCACCAAGCCTTCTTCCCCAGACCAACCGGAGGTCAGCTCCGAATCTGATTTCAGTCTCCAGGTCGCGGCTTATTTTCCCATCTTTATTGCGATCCGGACCGATATTGTATCAGAGCTGAGTCTCGCCCCCCTCAGCCTTTTCTTTTCCCCCGGACCCACAAGTACCTTAGTATATATCAAGTTCGTGAAATGACTGTAACTCGACGAGTTTTACAGTTGAGGGGACGGGGAAAGTTTATGGACCACTTACAATGGTCGTGTCAGGACTATACAGCAGTACAAACATGATTTTCCTGGCTATGATAACGTGGGGAGGCTGAATATATCTAACATGGCAATCCGAGAAAGCATTGAAATTCAACCTTGTATGTCGATCACTTGTTTACCTACTAGGTACGGTATGTAAGTCGATATCCTAGGCTGGCCCCACGTGGGATATGCCACAGTAAGGTATTCGGGGTCAATGACGAATCAGGCGGCTTATATCGAGATTTAGAGCGGCATTTGGAAGCTTCTCTGCATGAGGATGTATTTTGGTGGCTACAAGGTGCTACAAGGTGAAGATTCTTCAGCCATCACTTACAAGAACAGGGGAGGGGGGGAAATCTGTCTCACGTAGGTTGCTCACTGTCAATGCGTTGGATGGCAATTTGTTTTCATTTTCCCCTCTCTCCCTCCCCTGATCAGCTGTGGTCGGAGATTTCATTCCGCGTCTCTAAGGTATCCGAGTCTTCTTTGTCGCTTGTCAATTACCTAAGTTACCTAGGTAGGTAATCCAATATCTTTGCCTTCGTTCAGTGCCCGTCTTATGGAAGATACTTATTTACATACTTTACCTTGGTAGACAATTTCCGCTTTCGAGGTGCTGCATCCCGTCGCCGCAAACTCATCCCGCAGCAAGCAAGCAAGCAAGCAAGCAAGCAATTGATGCCTGGTAGATCCATCGGCCAGTATATCCTGACGATAGCTTCATTCCCTTTCTCTAGTTACCTACCTAGGTAGTCACTATATTTTGCGTTGGCCCCGACTCGCCCCAATCTCGATCACCGGAGCCGGGGTTTAATGATGCGGCTCATCCTCAAAAAGGTCTCGGTTTGTGAGATCTTCCCCGACCTTCACGATGGCCTCACCTCGCCGACAACGAATGGTAATTTTGCTTTATCTCGATATCTTCCCTGTAGTGCTTCAGGATATGCCCTACCTACGGAAAGAAGATCAGCACACAATGACTCACCAGACCAGAATCTCCGTGTGGACAACGACAGGAACTCTCCATAGTAGCAAGGCTCTTCTCCACCTTGTAGAATCACCATGCCAAGTCCATCATGCCCTCGTCCCAAACAACATATGTTTTGTGACATACATCAGTCAACTAGTATACAGATTCGTCGTGTCCTTCGCTCGCGCTATTAGTCCCCATGGATTCCCAGTACGAAGCATACGCCGGGCTCTATAGTATGTTCAAACAAAGACCAGCGTGGATGAACAGGACACCGTCTTTTCCAGGCCTCATAATTCATCACAGGCAAGTCATAAGACACGAAACAGGTAATAATATTCGATGACGTCTCGTGTTAGGATCTAGATTGAAATATAAAGACCGATCTTTAATATTACATCCTCCTCATGACAAAAGTGCCCAGTGTGAGTCGTGCAATTTAGCTACCCTAAAGTTGATAGATAACCCATCAACCCCGCCAACATGATGAACTAACTAACTGTCTTGTCATGACAGCCAATATGATCCTTATGAATGAATGAAAGAAAGGAAGGACAAGGACAGAGAAAATATCCATGCTCATGCAATCAGAACTCGCACACATTCTAATAAGCATTGCGCTTCCTATAGCGGATAGATTCCCATGGAAGCTCGCCTGTGACCTATCATGCATTAGCAATTGTGAGTACTGCTGATAGAGATCATGATAACCATCCACCTATGATGGGCAGCAGTGATACAACGGCACCCAGTAGATTTCCAAGACTAGCAGAAGCCTGTTGTTTCTCGACATGATTTTTTCTTTCTTTTAAAATGAAACTATTGTACAACTTTTGAAACTGGAATAGATAACTCCGTATTTTTTTTTAGCAGAGCTTGGAGAGTCCCCTCTAACATCAGAATCCATGAGTAAAATCAAAACCAAGTCCAAATTGAAACCATCCTTGAACCCCTTTCATATGCAGTCGAGAAAAAAAAAGATGCTGCAGTTCAGCTAAATGTCACCGTACGCCCATATGCTTTTCCACCCATGCCTTTTTCCTTCATCCGGTATGACGATGATAACCCTTTTAAATATGCCGTCGGAATCGACCACCCCCGTGAACATCCAGTGTAGCGGGTATAGCAATCATCCAGCGACACTTGCCGCTCGCCTCTGTGACCTATCACTACAACCACCCAGCACCAGTCGCACTCCCTCACATGTAGTGCTGAGGTCCTGGCGCACTCCTTTCCAACTTGTAGCGTGCCTTCGCATTTCACAAAACCATCCTTGGAATACGCCCCAACAGAAACCAATACACCAGGCTCTTAAGCCAACCTCCATCCCGAAATTTCCTCTTCAATGGTTACTGGCTTTTCATTTAGCCTCGTGCACCAGGGTATCGTATATCTGTGGCTCGTGTACGTCGTTCTCTTCCTTCAAGGAATTCTGATAGGAGGAGACCTTAAGCATAGGCCTTTTGTCACCCCGTGGTGCACTTATAGCACTATACCGTACAACACAAGTTATCAAGCACTCACCAACCACCCGTTTGCTGTCTGGCCCAGAACAGTGGAGTGCTATGTATGAACCCTTGAGGCATCCATACTGCCTGCTTCACTCAAGACCCATGAACAAACGAGATCGCGCAATCGTAACACGCTTTGGTTCATGGTGAATATTAAGCTAGCTCCGGGCCACAACATGAATATCATAAACACTTATATATCTGGGACGCGTCATTCGTATCGACCAAGACCGGGGAAGAGGAGAAAAAAAGGAGAAAAAAGAAAGAAACAACTCTCATATACGCCACTTTGCAAGCATGAAAATGATAGAGATCTCTGCCACAGCCGGTACTCCATTTCGCCGAGGGACTAGGATTGCGTTGTGTAAGCCTCCCCACTATGCACACCGTTGGTGAGCGGCGTAGTTTGTTCAGCATGACCATTGGTTAAAGCTTCGACGCTGGTGACTTGGACTTCACCCTGAGGGCCAACGAGGGGAATTGTCCCGGAAGGTGAGAAGTCGGGAACAGCCGCAGAAAGCTGGGTGTTGCCATTTGGAACAACCCCGTTTGCTTCATGTGGTGCGAATTGTTGGAGAGCGTGGCCATGAGGATAAGCATGTGCGCCATATGGTATAGCAGCGATGTCGTCAAATTGGCCGCCAGGGAAATGGTAGTGTCTGTTCTTGAAAGTGACACTTGCAGGGCCAGCATTGCGGGCCAGTTCATCTCGATTTTCCATAGAATAAACGAAATGCTCCCAATTGTTTCGCCGACGTAGTCGCTCACACTCATCATCGCCAACCACGTAGTCGACTTCAGTCGAATCCTCACAAGCAGCACGGATGATGTTCATGTCCACAGTCAGCTGCTTGATGCGCGAGAACGCACTGATGAAGTGGAGAGGGACGAATCCCTGGGAATCCATGCGCTGTCGAAGGTACTCGTCTTTGCAGAGGTTCTCGATGGAGAAGTAATATTCAATTTGAGTCTTGATCGTGAGGACGAGCAAGTTATCAAATGGAAGGGAGTGGAAAGGGACTGCACCCATGGGTGCTGCCATAGAGTAATCGTAGGGCGAATATTGAGCTTGCACAACAGGCATACGAGATCCGCCGTTCGGCACTGATACACGATGGAAGTTGTTAGCGCCATTGCGACCACGGCCTCGCTGAGAAGGAGGCGTAAATATGCCACCATGACCACCCTGTCGCAAGGGGGGGCTGTAACCCTGAGATCTGGCAGCGTTGGCGCCTTGGCCATGGAATCCGGATGCAGAAATAGCATGCTGAGACTGTGAATGGCTGTGATGAGCACCTCGTCCTCGGTAATTGCCTCGTCCTCTCTCACTGCGGCCGTCATGCCTGTCTCGACTTTGGGAAATCTCCTATTCCAATAGCAATCAGTATAAGTCTCATACAATAGATGCACTTGCGCAATCTCAAGGTAGCCGTGCTCCACAGGGGCATCATCGTATTACTCACCGAAGACTGGGCCGTCGCATCTCTGGCCTTCTCGGAGCCAGTGCTGGCAGGGGCCTTTTTCTGACCGTTAACACCATCCGCTGCTCCGCGTTTGACGGCTACTGTTTGCGATGCGGCATTGTTGGTGTTGTCTTTAGGCTTGGTGTCGTTGGTCTTGTAGGCAGGCGCGGTAGAAGCGGTTTTATCCGCTACACCGTTGGCCATACTTCGAGGAGCGGCGTCTCGATTACCACGAGCACCACCCCGTGGCTTAGAGCTACGCATTTGAGGAAGCTGGGTTTCGAAGCTGACTGTGGGGACATAGTCCATAGCCACCCATTTCTGTCGGGGCTTTGACGCGCTGCCATCTTCTTGACTGTCCTTATCAGAGCGGTCTGATTTCTCGGGTGTCTTGTCGGCGACCTTCTTCTTGCTGTCCTCCTTAATAGCCGTGATTGCAGTCTCAGGAGTTGGCCATGCTGTAGAATCCTCGACGGATGGAGGAACTTCGTTTTTACCATCTTTCTCATGTATCCGCGATCCCCGGGGGCCATTGCGCTCCGGCCGTACAGTACTGGCCGGCTTTTGCTGAGTCTTGATGCCATTTGTATATTGTGTCGTGGTAGATTCCTCAGGCTTCTTCTCATCCCGAGATGAAGTGCCATTCATTGTAGCTTCCGCAGGTGTGGGAGCAGGTTTGACAGACTTGGCCTGATGGGCCTCCTTTCGTTTATGCCAGATGTTGACGCTGGGGATAGGTGCTTCTGAGAGTTCAACCTTGGGGGCCTCAGGGGCTGCCTCCTGCTCCTTTTCTGTCGTCTGATCATTGGGTTGCTTCTCAGAAGTCTTACCCTTCTTATTTCGCCTAGCCTTTCGGGAGTCCTGCTCGTCTACAGACCGGGCAGTAGTGCTTGATGACGCCGATGTCTTCTCATTTCGTCGCCACGGGCGCTCTAGCCTTCCAGAATCATCTTCGCGCCTCGAGTCTGTCCGTCTGCTTTGTGTCGACTCGGAGCGGGCATCGCTCTCGGATCCAGGTATACTCTCGAGGCCTTGCTTTTCAGAGAAGGCACCGCGGTGCTCCGTGGTCTCAGGAGCTTCAGAGTTGACGTGCTCAGCAGCAGCAGCAGTCGACTTCACGTCGGTTGCGGGAGCCGGAACATCATCATCAGCAATGGATGCTTGCGCGTCCTGGGAAGGAGCAGCAGCATCGGCGACAGCTGTAGGATTCGAAGCAGGGGTAGTGCCTTGACCCTTCGCAGCTTGTGCGTAGGAAAATGTCGATTGAGTGGCCATTTCGTTGGACTCAACGATGGCAGATGGACTCATTTCAGGTAGAGCCTCGTAGGACAGGCTTGCCGTCTTGAACTGGTACGAAAGTTCTGAGCTGAAGGTGCCGAAATCACCTTGGTCGCAGTAGAAGGAAAAATCAAATGTATTGCTCAGGGATCGAAAACCCCAGGCTGTCTCTCAACCCCTTCCACGCAAGGAGAGAGGCAAAGCACCTACGTGCGACACAGTGAATATCTGTGGACCTCTAAATAATGAGGGCGCAGGGATATAAGATTCTCGGACAACGAGTCGAAATTCGGGGGTGCGTATCGAGTACGAGGGTGTAAAACCGAGAGTCAGGTGTCCGTTCAGCCGAGGTCTTCAGGCCAAAATGGACGACCAGTAAATCGGTTGGATTGTGGGCGGAAGCCGTGGCAGATGTTTCTGATGGAAAGAGGAAAGGATTCCACAACGTCGTAGAGGCGTTTATTGAATCGAAAAAAATGGCAGCCTAGGGCAGTAGGCGACTAAGTTTCGACGAAGGGAGGCAACAGGGGGAAAAAAGGTGTAAGATTGGTGTGAACAGTAGGTAACTTCGAGGCAGTAAACCCAAAAATGCTTATGCTCCTGTCCTGCTTTGCCTGGTCTCGTAAATAGGAAACAAGAGCGTGTCGGACAAGAACGACGTGTCGATTGAAAGAACTCGTAGCCTAGAATCAGACACCAGAAACCGAACTAGAACCAAGGCCAGTGTATTCGCTTGTTACGCTGCTTTGTTGCGAGGGTATCGGAAGAAGACGCAGAAGGCCAGGCGGCGGGGTGGTTTTGGTTATGATTGATGGTGGGTTTAGAAATGATTCCAAAGGATAAGGTAGGTAGGTATGGGAAGAAGGACGAGGGAGGAGGGGGGAAGGATGAGGTGAAGAGACGTAGTATTCGTAAACCAATACAAACTGATCTTCAGCGGCAACTCTTTTCTAAATTGAGTAGGCGAGAGAAGTTGTGGTTTACAGAAAGAGGGCACACGGATACCAGGGAATGAGAAAAAGAAGGCCGGAGGTTATTTTTTGCGTTGTGTGAATAATAAATTTTTTTCCTGCACTTTCTTTCCCCTCTCTGATCCGCAGGCGGGCGGTACCACAGAAATATACCGCGACTAAGTGATTTTAGAAGGTACCGCTACGCCGAGCGGGAATCCTTGGGAGATGGACTTGAGAATGGGTCGGGTTGGTAGGATGGAGAGACATCCTTTTCCGCTCTTGGGGTGTTTAAATATTTTATTTGATTGCTTTTTCTTCGTACGCGAGACGCCTCTGAACATACAGAACGATATTCATATCCTTTGCTATTATTCCTCCTCTTGTTTAGTTTTAGCTCATTTATTTCTACAATACTGCATATACTCGACACTAGCATCAGTTTGATTGGCGCTGTAACATCCAATCGTATTCTTCTTCCATGATTTGCATGTTTGTCATTGACAGATGGAGATGCCTAGGAGGTCTTACATCACTGATGTGTCTAACTATAATCAGTGAATGCATTGTTTAAGTAGCCCAAGTCAGCGATGGGGTTCTGCATATCCACCGAGTAACAATCCCTTGAGCGCCACTGTATCGCTGACTCGAAGCCTTATTGATAAAGGCCTGCAGCCGACGACACTGAACACCATACCAATCTGCCTCGGCAGGGCAAGGCTTCCTATTCTCGTTTGCGCTCCACTCTGGATGCACCTCACTGTTAGAAGCCGCCGTCATTCATGGACAGATGTCATGGCACCCGAGACCCCGAAGAGGCCTGCAAACAAGGGTATAATACGGAGTAGAGTAGCTACCTCTTCACCCGGAGCCGGATGACCATGATAGGTGGAGTTGCGCGAATATAAATCGGCTTTTCTGAAGTACCTTTGTTGTGACTGTACCCATGCAATTATTTACCCTTTCGCTTTACGATGTTTCCTCTGTTGAGCGTGTTTTGGTTAACTTGTACCAGCTACGTACACAGTGAGCTGGCCGTGCTATGTTCCATGCGTAGAACTTTGTAATTACCACAAGCACACCAGACATATCCATGTTTCTGCAGGTCTCTTTGTCCGGGAAAGCCTGATCTGCGTGGGTAATCTGGAGTTCAGTCATTGCATATATACACACTCGGAGCTAGTAAGAGTCTTGGTTTTCTTCTTCTTTTTACAAAGGGCAGTTGACCGGGTCGAGTGTATGACATTTAATGAATCCCCTAGGGCTCGTGCAAGAAGCCAGACTTTATTCTAGATAAAAATACACAAAGTCATAAATCAGGACGCTTAGTCTATGGTAACGGGCTAGAAATTACTCAACTTATGGCTACACATCTGGTCACGTTCGATCCACGAGCATGCCAAGAAGCAAATCAGCAGGTTGTTAACGGGCGGAGTAAATAAGTTCTATGAGAATTTGCATATATCTCGAAAGACCACCTATGCAGATGTTTACACAAAAGGGCAGCAAGGCATCTATTAGGCACCTAGTCATGCAGTTCAATAATACTAAATCGAGAGATACGAATCGTGAATAGGGAGGTAGTTCGTGCGCCAATTGTCTTTTTAACTTATACATCATTCTACCTCAGTAATCTGGTGCAATCTCCCCGCCCCCATCATAAATTTACTTTCATATTACAGAAGCCTAAACGTGAGGCCATACAGCATACGTCATTAAAGCTGGCTACCTTAGTACCTGATTAAGGTTAATTTCCAGTTAATCTTAGAAGAGCTTCCCCCCCCAGACCTCATACAGTTATATTCTCAATCACCATTCAGCTATAGGTAGTATTATTCCAACTCCGAGGTTTCATTTATGGTAAGAGTGGCTGCAAAATCTTCCCATATTTCATTACAAACCAACGCGATACATATATATGGGTTTGCTCATTGGATACAGCACCTGATAACTTACCCTTTTGGGTAACGATTACCTAATCACCAATTACCACATGGAAACTGCCTGATACTGGTGCGACATACTCAGGTAGGTACTCAGGTAGTCTGGGACTTGATTATATGGGAAACTACTATAGAGAAAGACCGTGTAAAGATACAAAGTGGCTTGCTACGTCAAACGATGGCTGTAGTATTTTGACTAAGGATATACCATAACAAGACACGGACTGAATTATAAGTACATATAATGACAAAGATTATACATCGGCATTTGCTTTTTTCCTAAATCGACAGCTGTTCTCGTAAAACCATTCCACTGTTGCCTGAATCCACGGCGTTATGGTCAATCTGCTGTTAATGTTACACAAGACAGACAGTTGGTGTACAGGAGGACTTGGGTCCTTGGAGCCCAGGAACATCGTGAAACGTATTAAGTAAAATAGTCCCACACTACATGTAGTCAACGGACTTTTCTAGCCAGTCATCCATGCTGTTGCTTGCCTTGCACCAAACGATGTGGCAAAGCGCAGCCCAGTAGATCCCATAGGGAAATAACTGTTCAAGTACCAGAGCAGACAGGCAAGTTGAACGAGAGCGGAGAACAAGGTGAGAATCGTGCTGTGAAGCTTTCGGCATGTTAGCAAAATCTTCAGCCCATCGCAAGCTGGACCTCACCTTCAAGGCAAACACTAGGGTTAACGTGATAGAGCCGAAATACGCCGCAGTGAACGGCAGTCGAGGAGTCGAAAGCAGGTGATAAACGTAGTTCATGGGGCCCATTACCGCAGCGAAGGAGGCCAGGAACATTAGTGATCCAACCGACCATCTACATAGCCCCACATTAGTTTCCAAATGGGATTCTGAAATTCACCATATCGAATCTAGGACATCATATCATGGGAAAAACTAGTCACAATCAAGGCAGTCTCACAGTAACGAGGCCGCGTGACATAGGTTGACTAGTGATATAGGGTGAAGAGGGCAGACTGAAAGGGTTGTGCATGGATTTGCGACTTACAATATGACAAACTTGCGTGGTCTCAGAGAGAGTACGGGGAACAGAGTGAAGCAGATGACGAAACATGCCACAGCAGCGAGGTTACAAGCACCAAAGATCAACAAGCGATCCCATCGACTAACTGTCAGTTGGGTTAGTGTCTACTAACCACGAGGTATGTCATCCGCATCACATGCATAGTTCAAGGCATGGCTCAGATGCAATGCACATGTCCCGCTGCAGGGGTGCTCGAAGACGATAGGTAAAGAACATCCAGGACTGACTCACGAACAAACCAGCCTTCCTCTTCTTCACGTCGAGTGGGCGCAGGGAGAGGTGCACCGGAGCTCTCGGTGGTAGGTAGACGGACATAACCGCTGCCTCCTTGGAAGGGATTCAAGCTCTGAAGTGAGGAGAGCAACCCGCTCTGCTGAGAAGTATTTACTGGTTCATCACGGCGGCTCCAGCCGAGGGAGTTTATCGAGTCTCTGAATGAGGAAGAGGCCATAGCAACAGGGGACCAGAGGGGCGGAAACGTAAGGGACAGGTTCAGCGATCGCGGGACAGGGACGGAGCGGCTAGGTCGATCGTGCGGCGCAGGTTCAGGTTCAGGATGAGATCCAGATTCGGGCTGGAGGTCGAGCTCGTAGGTGTGATGGAGGGTGGGACGGGATTAACGCAAGGCGGACGACAAAGGCGGCCTCGTATAAAAACTAATAATATAACTTGGACAGTAATATCCACTTCCTTGGAAAATCTGGCATCGTGGTTGATGTGGTCAGTCGACGAGTACCCATGATATAGAGGCAGAGCCTTAGTTAACAAGGCGGACAAAGCTGGCTGCCTACCGCGATCTGTCGCCTATAGAGCTTAGACTTGTCGTTGACGATGTTGCTTTACGCAAGGTGACAGTACCCTTGATAGCCACGAAGGACTACGAGTCCTCTGGGGCTGGGGCTGGAGTGTTGGGGCCAAGGGGTTTGCAGGCGACCGCGCGTCCCGCTGGAAAATGGCGAAGGTGGTAGCGATAAGAGCAAAGGCAGATGCGTGACAAGAGTCGACCAGAGTATGTTGCGCGCCAAAGAGAAGAGAATGGGGACTGTGGTCTATCGGGGCGTTTGGGGCGTTTGGGGAGGAGTGAAGTTGGTCGTTGATAGTGGAGGGCAGCACTAAGCTGGGAAGTTGATGGGTTGGGATTGGGCGTGTGGTGCTTTCCTTGGATTGGATCCCATCGATTCCTGTAATGGCCGTCCTCTCAGAAGCATTTGCTGAGCTTGGGCAAAGCAGGAGATTATATGATTGGCTGTGTGAGAGTTGAAACGGGCTTGGGGGGTCTGGTGCCACCTGTGGCTCCCCCATCTTCCTTGCACGGGCCGCCTTTGATTGATGGAAGCCTCAAGCGGACACTTTTGGCGGGGACGGGAGGGATCATGCATGACACAGAAGCATTTGGTCAGGGATGGGAAGGCTTCAGAGTCAGAGCTCAGAGCTTCTGTCTGGCTCTTTCGGAGCTGAGCTGAGCTTGGGGCCTTGCAGGACAGAGCTTGAGACGCACCTGGAGGTTTCAGAGATCTTGAGGCTGATCATAGGTTTTGCCCATGCTAAAAAGAGCCAACCGCATATCACACATCCACGACTTCACAAGCACAGCCAACATGTTCTGTTTCAGTGTATGGCTTTAGAAGTTGAAACAAATATACATACATGAAAGGGTCCAGGCGGGAGAGGAGCGGGTGGACGGAGCGCTCCATGTTCACTGCTACCACTTACCACTTGAGGAGCGGACCGTAGAGGGCCGGACACGATCCGTAGGGAAACTAAGACGAGAGATTGTAAGAGGAGTCTGACCGATACCATACCCTCTGTGACGAATGAGCCCGCACCAAATTTCTGCTGTACATGTAACAACACTGAACGTGAGTGGAAAACACTGCTAGAGACCTTTGGACTCCCATCTAGATATACGAATGTCACCAGGCCGACAAGAGTCAAGCCAAGTCAAGTCTCCCCGAAACACTCCGCTCACTGATTCTCACGACAACCAGCCGCTTCGAGATATTCTGCGACAATGATGGTGGGCTTCGAGCTGGGGCGCGTGGCCAGGGAGAGGGAAGAAGGATGGGAAAGCACCCAGCGCATGACCGAGCACAGAAGAAGATGTTCGAGGGAGGGGAATCGATTGCATGTAGCAATTCCCGATGAGTCCTTAAAGTCCCAGACAATAGGTTGGGCTTGGTGTCTTAAATCCCAAGTCACGTTCAGCCTGGCGCCCACACACACAGTCGCATCCACACCCTCCCCTGTCTTTTCTATCTTGCATCAACTCTCAGATGGAGACCGGACATAGCAGAAAATAGCGGCCACCATTACCGCCAACTTTCTGGATCTATAGCCAAGTCCAATTCCAGCTTCCATACAACTACATGGGGCCAGTGACCACTGCCTCCACGTTTGGTCCGAAATACATTATGTCAGGTGGGCGAGAGACGATAAGAGTTGTACATCTGACTTGACGGCTATGGCTAGTATTTTTAGCCTATTCCTGGGAGTATAAATCAGGGGACCATGGTGCTTAGTCTCCGGTTCAAGGATTGTTGATCTCATCTTGCAGCTGTGTTATCTCTGAACTGGCCTTTCCAGTTGTCAACAAAATCTAGGACTTGATCGTACGGAGACGGACTTTGAAGGAGTAAGCATAGCCAGCCATAGGGGACGAAGAGCAGGACGAGCGAGAGTCGATGTCAAGAGCAAGGCTAAGAACAGAACAAGAAGAGAAATCCACTTGATCATTGGAAACGCAGCTATCCGTTGAGTCTATTTGATCGGCGTCCACACCTACCACGTTCATGAGAGTTACCACCACGAGAGACGGGAGACCCTTACATTGGTGCTGGGGCTTGTTCGTATCGGATGTTTATCGACTACTAACTAATTCACTTACACCGACCACCTAACCCCC
>JAAOAM010000077.1:0-60289 GCA_013396015.1 Fusarium mexicanum | reverse complement strand
GGTTAATGGCCCGGGTTAGGGGGGGCAATCAAATACCTAGGCGTCAGCGAATAGTGGGTGTCGAGCAAGTGGTGGGTGGGAGAGGGAAGAGCAAGGTTTAGGATAAGGCCAAGATGAGAAAGAGGAGAGACAATTTGTTATCCCAGAAAATAACCATGATTCGTGATCAACTGATAAAGCTAATAACAGATTTCCTTACGCTTGCGGCGCCAACACGCTAGTGTGCATAACGCTAGTGAACAGAAAGGGGGAATAGAATGGTAATGCACCCTTGTACATGTGCAGTACCAACCCAACCCAACCCAATTCAATTACGAGTGTGTAGTAGAATCTAGCAGAAACCAAAGAGAGTGAGTGAGTGACGAGTCCTATACGTAACGTAACAAACTTACTGGATGTTCCTTTTTATCATGTCTATAGCAGTCATTTCATATAAATAAAATCCAAGTATAATAAATGGAAGCGCAAACCTAGAGCCTGTCACACTTTGACACATCGTTCTTCTCTCATGATTATGATCACTCCGGGCTGAAATCTCCCCTCTTCTTCTTCTACTTCCTCCTCCTCCTCTCCTCTTAAATTCAGCCACTGGTCTTGGACTTGGAATAAATGGCTGCTATCCGACAAGTTCCGGAGGGGGAGGTCCTGGAAAGTCTCATAATACGGCACTTTATTTGCAATATGTAACATCATAGTTAGTACTTAGGTGAAAGCAGAAAACTTGAAGATTAGAGATTTATCAATTTAAAAGCAAAAGACATTTCCTCATAGGCAGGATATCACTCGCCTAGAGATATCTAATTCTCAATGATAATTATCTACGATATTTCCTGTTGGATGGGGTTATTTTATACATTGGTACAAATGATACACATGGTACAGAGGAAATGCAGAATTGTTAGTAAAGGCTATGGCTGGAGATGTGCTAGGAGCTAGGGAGGGGGAAAAAACTCAGGACTCAATCGCAAGAAACAAAAAGACTCAGGCAACTTAGCATAAGGCTAGGGTATGTACCTTTTGCTGAGTTTATTCTGATACCCCATGTCAAGCTACCTACCTTTTGCTGTTTTCTTCGGTTCTCTCCGAGGGATCAAGCACCGCCACAAATACGGCGCGCCACAGAGCAGATGGTGCCTGTGAGCTGACGTCTTCCAAAAATAATTCCATCTCTCCAATTGAACTTACACAGTTTCAAATCAAAACATCCGTCAAAATGTCCGACCAGAGCAAACCTCCGGCTCCGCGTATAGCAATCAAGTTCGGCGCTACGTCGAGCAATAACAACTCGAAGAACCCATCAAAACCAAATCCATCCTCATCGCTAGGGAAACGACCACGACCTCACGCTTTGGGGGGCGCTTCCGACTCTGAGGATGATGATTATGAGCATCGAGGACGGCATGAGAAGATCACAGGCTTTGGAGTAGATGGAGCGGAGACGGAGCGCAAGGCCAAAGACCCGAGGACGGAAAAGAAGGAATATGTTGTGGCTCGACAGCCAAATCACGACTGGAGATCAGAGGCCAAAGCCCAGAGGAAGAGCAAAAGTTCGCTACCCGAGGAGGCGAGAGCGCAGCAAAACAACACAACTATCGAGACGGAACCTGCGGATCAGGACAAGGGAATCAAATGGGGTCTGACAATTCAGGAAAAGACTGAGGACGCCAACAAGGATGTTGGATCAGAGTCTAAGGAGAAGCCAGTCTCCGATGATGACAACCAGAAAAAGCCACCGCCCAAACGAACAGCGGATGACGAAGCATTGGACGCTCTGCTAGGCAACAAGGAGGAGGACAAAAAGATCATCCATCTAACCGAAGAGGACGCCCGCCGTCACGACATCCAAGGGGCAGGGGAGACCACGCTTGATGAGTATGAAGCCATGCCAGTGGAAGAATTCGGCGCAGCTCTTCTCCGCGGTATGGGCTGGGACGGGAAAACTCTCGATACAGTCAAGGAAGTCAAGCGACGTCCGAACCGACTCGGCCTTGGTGGTACGGAGCTCAAGGGGGAAGAGGACCTCGGCGGATGGAATCAGAGCGGAAAGAAGAACAGACGACCGCGCTTGGACGAGTATCGCCGAGAGGAGAGTAAACGAAAGGAGGGTCGCTCCCATGAGGACAGTTACAAGCGCGAGCGTGAACGCGAGAGGGATCGTGACAGCAGGCATGGACATCGTGACCGTGACCGTGACCGTGATCGAGACCGCGACCTTGACCGTGATCGGAACAGGAACTACGACCGGCATCGGAGTCATCGGGACTATGATCGACGACGGTAAATCAAACAGTCGCGACTTCGCTATGAAGCCTTAATACCGGCTTACCAACACGACACAATAATACCTCTGTTATCTGGGAAACGGGTCAATTGTTTCCAGAGATGCATTTTACGTAGACCAAAAGTGATACCAACGCAGAAGAAAACACAAAGAAGGACAAGAAGAAGAAGGACAAAGGAGATACTCAGACATTGCACAAACATGTAAGAATGACGCTTTAATCACGAAATAATACAGTTCGATAACTAAGCTTACAGTGTGACTATAGTCTAAAACAGGATCCTTGGGTATATGATATGCGTTCAAAGACCACAGCAACCCAACGCCATGCACTTCCCCATGAGCAAATGATACTACCTTGCTGGCACGGTCAGTCTATCCATCTCAGCGTCTCCTTCATCTCCCCCGCCTCTCTTTGTGCTCTCCTCGGCATCAGCCAGCGATGTGAGGCGTTTTTCCTCCCTCGATTTCTTTGTCAAATTAAACGATCTCCGAATCGACATACTTCGGTTTCGCTCGGATTTTCCTCCATCACGACCTCGGTCTCGATCTGGGTCTACCACATCCTCTAAGGCCTTTCCCTGTTTAAGCGCTTCCAGAGATCTCTTGGCAACATCCACGTCTTCGAAAATGACTTCCGTGTCGAGGAGAACTCGATCGATCTGCCCCGCTATGCCTCTTTGCTTCTCCAAATCCTGGATCTTCTCTCTCAACTCATCCATTATATGCCATCCCTCCATAACTTCCTTTTCTAACTGCTTTCGCTGGTCTTCTGGGAGCGCCATATACTCCCTCTGCCCTTGGACAATGCGAGCCCGGCGGATGTATTTCTGGGGCGTCTTGGACCGCTCAGCCTGCTTCACAACGCCTTTGAGTGTGTATCCAATTGGGCCAACAATAGCAGAGAGGTTTTTGAGGACCAAGCCCGTCAATCCCATACCTGTACCCTTGACGAATCCAATTGGTCCATTTTCTTTTGCTCCACGGACCGGCAGGCGAACTACTCCAGTGAAGCCATCGTAGACTCCATACGCAAACTCATGCCGGGCCGCCCGGAGGCCAGAATGGAAGCCTGTCACTCGAATGGGACGACGTACTGTATTGTCGCCGTAGAGTCGAGGAGCATTGTGAAAGCCTTGGGCGAGTGCCATCGAGAGATCCACGGGCGCCTTTGCGATCGCAGTAGCTGTCCTTTCCACACCGCTCGCTATGTCGCCCACATACTGACCTCCGGTGTCCCCAGCTGTCGTCTCAGTGTGCAAGGAGGCAGCATCCACTGGGTCATCAGAGTCCGCCGGGTTATGTCGTGTTATGGTGTTGCCCGACTTCCTAGATTTCCTAGCATTCCTCTGATTCTTCTTCTTGCTGTTTGATCTTGTTCTTTTTGCCCAGTGGTAAGGAACGCTTGCAACGCCGTGAAATGCTTCACCGACTGTGCTAGCAATGGATCCGGCAATTCCTGTGACAGGTTCGCCGGGGCCTTCAAAGTCATTCCATTCCACATGCCTGAGAAGTCTCAGGCGCTTCCAGGTCAACAGGCCGTTGTCCACTAGGATGTCGGCAGCCAAAGCACCCAGTTTAATATTGGTGTTTTTCAACTCCCAAATGGCCGTGTGATCTTTGAGAAGGGAGCATCGTAAGAGACTCGGGCTCCTTAGGTTCAGCTGTCTGTGAAACTCTTTGACGGCATTAACAGCGCCATCACCCTCCGCTGCGATTCGTTTGGCAATTGCTCCAGCAGCATCCCTTGCCTTATCAGTAAGACAAAATTCAATGCCTTCAGCAAGCTTTTCGGCATCCAGGTATTTGTATGGCACTGGCTCCGGTCCAACATTTGCGTTGCTCACCATCTTACCCCAAAAGTTTTGGTCACCGAAGAAGGGAACGATCATTGTAGGCTTGCCACATTTGAGCGCAATGGCTGTTGTTCCGGCGCCTCCGTGAATGACGCATGCTTTGACTCTCGGGAAAAGCCAGTCATGAGGGGTGTTGTCAAGCATGAAGATATTCTCTGGAACATCGTCGCCACCAAGTCCACCCCAGCCCTTAGAAACCAAGGCACGAACTCCAGCCAACTCGACAGCTTTGAAGATCATTTGTGTGAATTTGTCTGCATCATCAACAACAATCGATCCAAAACCAATGTAGATTGGAGTTTCCCCAGCTGCTAGAAATTCCTCCAGTTCCTTCGGTGGCTCAAAGGTTGAAGCTAAGTCAAGAAATACGAAGCCAGCCACATCAACCTCGCTTCCCCAGTCTTGTGGTTTCGGGACAAGACCCGGTGACCACAAGTATGTGAATGGCACATGCAGGCGATATGTTGCACCTGGAGCCCAGAGAGTCGAGACAGGATCTAGAGCCAAAGTCTTGACACGAAATTCGTTGACCAGATCTCCCAGACCTTGCCATACCATCATCTCGACGAGGGGGTAAGATATGAAGTTTGTATATCCAGGATCCACATTAGAATTCTTGATGCTTGCCAAGGGGTGAGGAAAAGCTTGTGTAGGTGTGTAAGGAAAGGTAAACATTAAATGAACTGGAATACCAAGTGCTTCGGCGCAGTGAATGTGGGCAAAGCTTGGGGGGTTGGCAATAATGACATCCGCAACAAAGGGGTCTTTTTCGCCCATCATCTTTAAGTTCTGGCGGTCCGATTCGTCGTCTGTGGCATTGATGCATGCTCGCCAGAAACCATCAAACATGGTGGCCATTGCAGCTCGCCTTCTCCCAATATCTCCAGCCTTGACTGTCTCAAGTGTTGGGATCAGACCTGGATTCTTGACCATAAAAGCCATGAGCTCTGATGGATCACCCCCCACAGAGAAGAACTCTAGGCCGGAATCTTTTTCGACAAATTCGCGAAACGCTGGGTGCGTAGCAATGCGTACTCGGTGTCCATAATCCTCTTTCAAAACCTTGCCTATCTTCAAGAAGGGTTGGGCATCTCCTCGTGAACCAATAACCATGATCACAATGTTTAAGCGTGCTTGAGGTCTGGGATCCGCAACAGCTGTCGAAGAAGATGACCGGCGTGGACTTTCGGGGATTTTGAGAGTTGACACCTTGTCTGCCTGTTCGGCCTTTGCGGGAGCGACCTTATTGACAGCTGCACCCAAAGCCTTAGTCAAGTATCCAGTGCCTGCAGTCTCGTTGACCGTGATGCGCAAACGACCATCCTTTTTGACCTTGCCGGATGTTTGGTAGTTCTGGTTACCAATGTTGAAATGGCCGTATTTATTCTTATCCTGGCTCGCCTTCCCGCTTGCTTTCTCGCCTGCTTTCTTCTTGGGCTCACTATGATGAGATTCCTGCTGGCTGGTCTGCAGCTCATCCTCACCAGCCGATGCTACCGAGCTATCACTTGAGTTGAGCCTTGGATCCTCTGGTGCTTCCCAGATCGCCTTATTCAAATATGAGGTGCCAGCTCTGGCTGGGCCGGGACGAAAGTAGGAACGGTGGTGATGATCGCGCCGTGGTTGCTCAGTCTGCCAGGACTTGGTCGGTCTTGGTCGACTCTTTTGGGCTGGTGACTTTTTAGGTGAGACTGAATCATCTGCCGATGACAGATGTGCAGGCTCTGACTTGACAGGTGTTTGCTTAACGCCGCCGCCAGGGTCGATGTTGTCCTTTGGGCTTCGCGGCGACAACGGACTTTCGGGGGATTGTGTTGGGGGTGGGATAGGAGCAGGGTAGGCGACATCCCCATGAGCATCTGTGATTAGTGTTGTGGATTGTTGTCCATCGTCATTGTTGTGGTGTTGCTCTGATACTTCAAGTTTGAGCTTGTTGAGGTCTTCTTGTTGAGAATCCATGGCACTGTATGAGCAGTTCCTTTCGCTTTCCAAATGTTTTGTGGTGTATTTATTGAGTTGTGCCAGAAGGAAAGTTGCTTGGTAAGAAACAATTGAACGGTGTATCGCGAAGTCTGCTGTGACGAACTGGCGTCGTTGTTGTGTCACGGAAACGTAGAGTAGTGCGTCGTTGGTGGTATGTTAGTTAGTTGCTACTGGAGTTGTCGTGAATAGCAGCCCATGATTTACAGGCATGTAGAGTAGAAAGGGTGAGAGAAATGAAGAATCTATGATCAGGGCCAAGGCAGCCCGAAGTGTCATGAACAAATTTCCGAGCCGTCCCGTTCCATGAGGGAGGCGTCACGAGGTGACCTTATGGGCCTCTTTGATGTCCAATGTCAATGCTCTGTCCCCAAATTCTGGTTGAGAAGGATACAATGATGTCACTTGCCGTGTTATCCACAGCGGAACCCCTTGGCGTTCGGCGGTTTTAGCTGCTTTTGCTCCGCAAGACTAAGGCTAAAATAATTGATGGGGTTACACAAGGTCTCATTCAGAACAAGGAACAGGCGAACAATCGTCGATGATGCACCGCTAATTTAGTCCCCTCGGGACAGATGCCGCGTTTCAAGCTTCAAAAGGGCTGCATTTATGCTTATGCGTTGCATCGCATCTCATCGCATCGCACCAAATTGCATCGTCAAGTAGGCGTCTACAAGGTACTATTGGTTAGCACCTGGGTACGGTAATAACAAGTCTTGTCTACCTTACGTGCTCTGGCACCAACCAGGTATAAATGCCTGCCAGCCAGCCTACTAACCTTAGTTGTTTAGCTCTAGAGAGTCAATGAGTTACACATCTCGATCTGGGCGTACAGTAACCAATGTTGTAAGTTAACTTTCCGGTTCTAATAAACTCAACCAGTAGTGGCATGTTCACCTAACCAATAATCTGACCAGCGATTGGCCATCGTCATCCGACTACCTAGTTGGTACCTAGCGACAGAACTGCAGTTCCTAACTCAGTAGTAGCAACATGGGATAGAAACAAGGCTAATTTCCTTGTGCATCGGTTGCCTGAGTCGTTGCTTGGCTTAGACGGACTGTATGCTCCGGGCAGCTTATACTATTTTGCACTACCCTATAACATCATTTCTGAACCCGGAATATCTTGTAAGACCTCGTGGAACTGAACTGAAGAGAGCAGGTGATGTTTATTTCACTATACTAACATACTTATATTCATCTGAGTTCATATCGATTGAGTCTTTTGAGTCACAAACTCGAAGAGACCAGCCTTGACGAACATATTGAGGCTGGTCATAGCAAAACGAAGTGCATAATGTAAACAATGACATATTTACATTTCTTAACCGGAAAACACTGCATACATCCACATGTACTACGTATTTACAAATGCCGTACTCCGATAGACCCGACCTCAGCTACAACGCCCCTATAACCCATAGTCATCAAGCTCTACTGCAATGGGACACGCTCGAGGGTATCTGTCAAGATGCCTAGCTGCATCGAAACCTCGTCTTCTTGCCCTTGTCCATCAACCTCCTTCTTCTCTATTGCCTCTCTCAAGCGCTTGGCAGCTGCCAGTAAGGGGCCTGCGTATCGATGGTCAACTGCCGCGGCCATTCCAGCAGGAACCAAGTGCTTGAAATCTTGACCACCAAACAAGAACAGAGCGAAGTTGGCAACCTGAAGGTGAAAGGGTGCGAACTGGACCCAAAACTCCCACAAGGCCTCCAAGTCTGTCTCAACGAGGGACTCAAGATCCTCAAAGAGGGTATACTGAAGTGTGTCTAGGCAGTCCGGATCGGCAAAGCGGCCCGTTGAGCCAGCCTTGCGGGCGGCAATGATCTCTTCGCGTAGCCATGTCACTGCACATGCTTTCAGTGACGAGAACATGCAGTTTTCCAACAAGTCCTCCAAAATACCCAATCTGTCTTCCTCGTGGGGATCTTCGTGAAGGATGTGACCCGCCAGCACAGTCGCTGCATTCCGTACCCGCAATGATGGATGGAAGACGGAAATAAGCGTAAGTAAATGATGGTACGACATGAAGGTTACGTCCTTATCGTCGGTCCCTTTAGGCCCAATAATGCGCTTCTGGTCGTGGAGCCACAGCGCAATGACTAACAAGGCCTCGACTGTTCCAGGGTTGCTCTCTATCTGCGCCTGAGGGTCATCTCCGAGGAATCGTTTGAGCAGATTGTGATGCTCAGGAAATATGTAAGCGTCGGGTTGTTCGTAGTCGGCATCAAAGATGTCTGATGCAAACATGCGATAAGCAGTCAAGCAAAGAAACCCACCAGTTGAAAGTTTGATGCCCTCAGGATTTTTGGGATCAGGCTCGACTTCAAGTGGATTCACAGAAAAAGGTGACTGCAAGGCCTTCTTGACCTCAGCTGACGGTAGCTTCGCTAGACCCAGATCACGAGCTACAGACTGAAAGAACGTTAGTGCCAAGATCTCTCCATTGGGAATTGCTACTTACAACCAACTGTCCTACCAAAGCATCTTTGGCTTGGAGCTCATCGACCTGCTTGAAAGCTTGCAACATAGTAGGTTTCCCGGGCACGATCCTCTCCGGATTGTAATACTCCAAGTGCCGTGCCGCCCACTCAAGCCTATTTGAGTTGACATATGCTTCGAGGATACTCGTAACAAATGACTGTAAGAGGCGCGATACTAGTTCAGCCTCACCCTCGGCGGCCTGACCTGCATCTGCCTCAGGATCGGGTGCGCTCTTGGAGATGTCGCTATCTTGAAATGGTGTTTCAAGCTTGGTGCTGGACTGGCGAGTGGGCAGCGGTGGTCGCTTTCTGCCAGAAAGAGACCGCGCGAGATCAATAACTGCGGCTGTAGTCTCGGCACCCTGGGGGTTGTATGCCCGGTAAACTGTCTGCAGTGTCGTATGTAGGAATCGTGATGGCGCCTTGACCTGCAGTCTTCTATGGAGGATGCCCAGCATGCCGACCAGAGTAATGAAACTTGCGCTCGCAGAGGCATCGCCGGCCTCAGAAGATTCGGCCTTGGAGTCAAGCACTTCAAGCACCTTGATAATGACCTCGCGGGGGTTCCCAAGGCGAGCAACGGTCTCGAGACAACCTTGGCTACCAGGGACGGAGATCAGCATCTCCACGAGGTCCCAGCCAATATCGCGCGTAAGCTCCGCATCTTCGAGAATCTCCTCTAAAGTTGGAAGAACTTCGGGGGATAGATTCGTTTCGACTATGGTGAGGTATGTCAAGGCGTCTGTGGCGGGGGGCCGAGTCTCCTTGAGTCTTGTAATAGCTTCGTCGACGGACACCATGATGCTGAATGAATAACAACTGTGCTGTGTTCTTTCTCGATAAATACTATACAGTGATCGATCGTATTCGTCTTGTGTATTGACTAGTTCGATTGAAACGGTCCGGGAGGTTTGACAAGCTATACCTAGTCACTGAGGGGTCGATTGTTCGGCTCGTGACAGGTCTAGCGTGGTGAAGACAGCACAAGAAGTGAATGATGTTGGGGCCGCAAGAAAGATTGAGAAAAGCAAGTCAATGAGAGAAATAATCGAAAGGGGTAAACCTCCCCGGATCGATCTGCAGCTTCTTTGTGATCTCGTTGAGATGAGATTGATGAAGGAACACAAAATGAAAGCCAAACATGCGATGAGGGATGACGAGGAGCCTTTAGTGGAGACCTTTCCCACTTAGCGCGGGACACTTTCGTCATCACGCTTTTAGACATGAGCTTGTTTTCCACTCAATTTGGAGGCTCAAGACAGCAACACCACTAGGTACTTACCTACACATTCTGATTCAAGTGTGGATAAATGAGGCCCTGGTTTTTGACGGTCATGCCTAGACTGATGGACTTATGAGAACATTCAACTGAGGTTCCGCCTACCAGATAGTCTCTTTGTGGCCTGGCTAAGTAAGCCATTACCAGTAATAAATACATATTACCTAGGTACTATACTCAAAACGAGGCGCTTGATGTGCTACAGGGGTCAATCTTTGATCCTTCCATCGCCAAGCCTTCACCCGCTCACCTTAACTAGGTACTAAAGTTCCATGTCGGCATCGATAGTTAGTGTCTACCCTCTGTAGCTTTGATATGAATTGGTGGTAATCAATAAACATGGCGAAGCAACATTCTAGTAAGGCAATCCATGATGTTAACTAACATGTCAACTAAGGGATAACGTAAAGGGTTATAAATATACTTTGCAAATACCTTATACAGCAGCCCCCCGACCTTTTCGTTTTCGCTTTAACGCCACTAAAACCCATCCTCAGACCCCCAACCAACACTAAACACCAGACCCAGACCCAGATGCAATCATACATATTCATACAACCAAATAGACGTCTCCGCGTGAGTAACTATAATACATAGCCAACTAAAGTGTACAAAAGAAATATACAACTACGCTCTCCTGAGTTGCCTCAAGGGCGTGGGTGGTTTTACATCCTCGAGTTTTGGCTCCAGCTCTTGCCTGAGTATTTCGGCCATGTCATTTTTCTGCTCTCGTAGGCATTGGGTTTGACTCTCAGGGCCTCCGATACAGAGACAGGTTCGTCCATGGGGACCAGTCTCGGGTATGCTCTGTAAGGTAACACGCTCTTCAATTCTCTCCTGCTCAACGGCTTGTCTTTCTTCGGCGCTGCAGCTAGTTTGGCTTTCTGGACGTCTTTGACAATCTCTCGAAGTTCTGCGTCGTCACTGACGATTTGGGCCTTGAGGAAGGGGATTGACTCTTGCGCTGACTCCTGGATACCCTGCATAATAGGCACTCGGGGGGTATAATCGATCCGATCTAGTCTGGGAGCATACTTTGCATCCGGAACGATATCAGGATCTAGTCTTGCAATTTCTCCCTTCTCCAGAAGTGAGCTAATATCGATACTTTCTCCAGGGGAAATAGGGGTTGGGTGGCTCGGCGTGACGCACTCCATGTCCACTTCTTTGCGCAACACATGGTCAATGTCCACAGCAGAGAAATAAGCACATGACTGAGGAAGGTCCTCAATGCCAACCTGCTGAGAGAACATGGCACGGGTCCATAGGTTGGCAACCTGCAGAGCAAGCGCAGTGCGGTACTTGTCCGTATCCTTGACTAGATAGCGAATTTCGTCGTGAACTGTGATAGCAAGTCGAGCGTCAATGTTGAACCTGCGGATCAGGTAGTCCATGGAAACAATGAGCAGATGGAGGTAGTCAACACCTGATGATTGGATAGCCCAGTTGATTCTCGATGTTAGATAACCACCTTTGCTGATGTATCGTCCCATGAGAGCTTCAGTGATGCCAGCTCCCAATACTGGCGTCCTTGCCTTGTCTTGCTCGGCGAATTCTTCCAGCTTGTTGAAGACAAATGACTCGGTACCGCCCCGCCAAAAGGGTCGTTTGTAGAGCACCTTACGGTTGGTCTTGGTGCCTTTAGTATTTGCATATAGTTTCGAAGCCGTCTCCAATGTCTCCTTTTCCGACAGATTGGGGTTAAACTGCCGCAACAAAGTCGCTGCAAACTTCAGACCAGCGCCATAGATTCGACCATAATTGAAAACTTTGGCATCGTTTCTGGTAATGCCAAGAATCGAAGCGGTTCGCGAATGAAGATCGGTGCCGGCAGCCTTTGTGCCTTCCAAGGTCATGAACCCAACAGCATTTCCGCCGTGAAGCTTGAAGGTTGCGTCGCCGACAAGGCTGGCAATCCAAAGCTCCTCTGAATCAACATCTGCTCCCACGAAGCAGTAGCCTTCAGGCGCCTTTACCATTGCCTTGAGCTCAGAGCCCACTCGATTCTTCTTTGCATTACTAGCAGTAAGCCAGGTATTCTCGACTGCTCTGCGAGTTATAGTACCCATTGGAATGATTTGTGGCAGGATAAAGCCGTTAGCACTGGCCTCCCCACCGTTGTGCCCAGTCTCAGCTTGCATGCCTTGATGCGAAAGGTCAGCTTGATAGACAACCATTTGAGATTTGATGCGATCCCTCGCACTGATCCAATAAGAACATGATGCGTTCATTTCCAAAGCCCCCTTAGCATACGAGTACTCAGAAGACAAAACGCCGCTCTCAAAGTAAGCCAAATAGCCCTTTGCCATTGGATTTGCACAGCGAGCCGTCGGGCCATCCTTATGAGGGAGTTTGAAGTAGGTATGGGCATGGTCGTCACGTAAATGGATCTCTTTCTCGTCGAATTTGCATTCGATCATTTGTTTGGCTGTATATTTCGAGGCTTCCGCTCGTGGTACGCGAAATGTCCAACCATATTTGTCAGACCAGAACAGCGGGTGCCCGTCCCAAGCCAGTCTTAGTAGCAGAGGAGCGATTCGCGTTCGAACAGTGATGTTGATAGGGGCATCGTTGGATTGAAAGAGGTCCTTGTACCACTTGGGCATACCCGGTTTCTTCTGTCTAGCTGCAGGTCTGGGGGGGTCATTCTTCCGCTTGCCTTTGACCATTTTGATCTCTTGACCTGACCAGTCGAGTTGCTGCATCCAGGGGTCGTTTGTGTACGCCTCAGGCTCGCCCTTGATCTCCAACGCTTTATCAGTAAGACCAATAAGCCGTTCCTCAACGGCATCATTGAGCTTGTGGTATGTAGCTTCGGCATTGGTGATATACGCATCCCACGACTTATCAACCGGAAGAATGACGGACGAAAGATGCCGAAGGGCTGCGAAACTGACGGGGTGTGGACAGGTCTCTAGGAAGTTGGGAAGAACAATCTGGTAAATACGGTGAGTGACTGACACGTCGGCAGCGCAATAGTCTAGAAGCTGGTCTAGTCTCTCCAGGATCTTTTCCCGGTCCAGTTCGCTAAAGTCGTCACGAAGAGCTTTGTCAATCGAAATATTGAGGTGAAACTTGGCGACATCACGGAGAGAGTTAACAGAACTTCGTTCAACCCAGAGCTCTTCTTCATCATGCATGCCGCTGGTCATCAATACCGCTAAATCATGATCCGGAGTCTTGCTCGCAACTTGATCCCGTAGTTCCCGATTCTTTTTATGTCTCATCCAGGTAGGTCGTTGTTGAGAGCACATACCGTTTACAGCGACATGGAGCGACATTGTGTCGAGAAAGGCACTTCGAGTCTGCTTGACACTATACTCCTCCAACACCCGCGCTCGGTCGAAGCCAACGTTGTGCCCGACAATAATCTTGGCCTTATTCGGGTCGCCTAATGGAATCAATTGTCGATCATTGGTGGTCTCCATTAACAGCCACGGCGACAGCCACGCATACCAGGCAGTCGGACTGGAAGCGCAGGCCATCACAGCAAAGGGGCTGACTTTCCACATAACTTCAGTGTCAAAGGACAACATTTCCTCATCAGGCGCCTCAACTTTTTCGGTCTGCCCATCGGGGTAATATTTCGTCCAACCGCTTTGATGTATCCATTTTCGAGGCTTTGGTGGTGGATTGGCGCGGGCGAACTCTTTTGCATATGTCAGATACGGCTCGGCGCAATCCAATCCGAGTTTGTGGAAATGTTCGTCAAGTGTGCGCCCTTGGAGAGGGGGAAGATCGAAAGCTATGGGTTCGGATTTATCGGTGTTCTTTCCAAGCAAGTCATGGCGCCTAAGATGGTCTCTTGATAACTCGACCAGCTCTTGTGGTGGAGGTTTGACACCATCAGGGAAAATCTGGTC
This sequence comes from Fusarium mexicanum, assembly GCA_013396015.1. Classification (NCBI taxonomy): domain Eukaryota; kingdom Fungi; phylum Ascomycota; class Sordariomycetes; order Hypocreales; family Nectriaceae; genus Fusarium; species Fusarium mexicanum. The sequence goes on along the minus strand of JAAOAM010000077.1, from coordinate 46,545 downwards.
AAATATGTGAGAGCTGAGTTGCTGGACGCCTATCTCGTTATATCGGGCTTCAGAGGGCACTGCAATAAAGTTAGTTTGGTAGGGTTGTGAATGATCCATGTCTTCATACGTGCAAGTGTGCCCTTTGGGTTCGATTTGACGTTGTCGGCGACAGCAGCCAGCCATCGGACATGAGCGCGCAAAGCATGACGGCGAAAAGCCTGGTGTCGAGCAATTCGGATGAAGCTGGGCGTCGAACCGCGCAACGGCTGAGCAGCAGCCGATATGAGCATGATTAGGTGCAGCACGATAGCATCACGGCTTCTGATACTGTAGTTGATCCGCTAGGATGTATCGGTAGTGTTTCGTCTATATCCGGGCTGTGGTTTGACAGAAGCAAGAGATAGCCCTAGATGATAGAGGCCAGGATGATGAATTTGGCATTTGGATGAATCTTGACCAAATTAGTGAGGTGACACCCCTGTTAAGTGGATGACGCCGTGCATTTTTGGTGGGTCTTTTCCATGTGCTTCAGATAGGAGTGGGGAATGGGATAAAGATGGAGGGGCATGGTTTGAGGCAAGCTTGCAAGGTTAGTAGGTAGGGTTTGTGATAGAAGAGATATGGTAGAATACATCCATGATAACGGATGGTGTCTTGAAGTATAAGATAGTGGCCAAAAAAGGTTGCATGTGGTGATTTGCTACTGTACAAATGTTGTACATCTTTTAATTTTCTGTCCTCTCATCTACCTATGTATTACCTAGTAGTATGGGGCGAACGAAAAGTTATGCCTACTTACTAAGTTAGGTAGACTTTGGCACTGGCTTCAACGTCCTTGAAGATACCTATGGGTATTGTATGCAGAGCCCAGAATCGTTACTCAAGAGGGCTTGTCTGCGAATGGGAGATATGGATATCGTAGGATGAATGCTTATGTATTTTCATGCTGTCTTGTAGTTAAACAATACGGTGGTAAAGCTCACATCAAGACCATCCACAAGACTTTGAAAATGCCCTTCCGACCTACCCTTGTGTCATCACGATGAATGCTTATTAGCTTTAAAGCCATGATATGAAACTAAGCACTAGAGGGAATCCCCGATCATCCCTTGAAGGATTCCCTAGTTCAGCTGTAGGCAATAGGTTCCTGTATGTTGGAAAGAGTTTTGGTGGCGTCTGGACTCGTGTATCCCGCCACACAAAGCAGATGGAAATTGCCATGAATACGATTTGCAACACAGAGCAACAGTAGTTGTTGAGTTGTGTTGGATGGAAACATCGATTTGAGCAAACTCTGGTATCACTTGCGTATGGAATGTATCTTCGAGGCCTATTGCGATATGCATCATGCAGGGACCCGAACTTATCCAAGGCAAACGCGAACGCCATCATCCGTGTGATGGTGGAATGATGACACTAGCAAAAAGTTGCATATCCGAGTCTTGATATCTGATGATATCACCAAAGTCAGGTGCCTTGTGACTGTGGCTGTCAACAGTCAAATCGACTGCAGTATCGTTGGAGGGTGGGTTAAGTGGACAAAGAGAGGGAATGATGTTTGTTTTGCTGCAGTCCATAACTTAGTACTCTGTACCTACCTAGACAACAGTGAGAGGGTAAGATAAGGTTAGGTAGGTATTAATTCAGGGTTGCTCAGCAGGCATGGATGTTTTCTGGTAATAAGAGGCTTCCTGCTGGCAGAGCCGAGACCCCTCGTTGGCTCACGCTCACTTCCATTCACATCAGCTCGGCTCAGCTCCCGCAGCCGGTTATTTGAGTTCGGTTGAGTTATTATGTGTGTTTATATGGATGTTATTTCTCATACTGTCTATTTTTCGTGTCCCCGACTTCTTTACCCTTCCATACTCAGCCTTTTGCGATACAAAGAGCCCTTGTTACTCTCCCTGCTCTTGATATATCGCGCGTCTTTGTGTCCTTTGTACATATTGACCTGGGCTGTTTCATCCCTTCTTCCTCTCTCAGTCAGCCAAGCTTCTGGTTTCAACTCACATCCGATTTGTACCGCCCGAGTCCAAGCTCAACCCTGCCCAAGACCTAGGCGGCCCGCCCAAAGCCAGGCCGGGTTCAGTGGATGGTTTAAAGAGTGGTGCATCTCCACGCTATTTGTACCATTTCTTCCCTCCCCGTGACATTGACGCCCACCAACAATGGAACAAGAATTCTTGTATATGGATTCTCTACTCTCCTATATGTTGCAAGGTTAGAAATCCAAAAACCATTTTCACTTGTCTACCTACCTACTACTATTTTGGACACTACCTATTTCCTTGTCTTGCCTTGCCTTTGTCTCTTCTTGCTTCTGCCACGCTCTAGCCGAATCCAATGTCCCCACGTATTCCACGGTAGCAAGTCAACTCCTGACGTTCCTTTGTAACCGATTGAAATAGGCAACACGGACTTGTTTTTGAACTCGGCAAACGACTATTACTCTCCTCCGATAACAATCTCCATGTCAACCACCACGAGGATAGTGTCACCTCCTGCTTTTGCTGGAGCTAGAGCTGGAGCTCCACACTCAAATACACAACCGCGTTCGCGTTCTCAGAGGACAATCGACTTGGAGATTGATCGAATCAGTGCCAGTGGCAGCACCAATGCCAATGCCAGTGGCAGCAGTGGCAATACCAGCAGCAGAAGCAGTAGTGGTGGTGGTGCGAGCCGCTCCCACATTCGTCAGACAGCAACATCATCGTCTTTACCTCTAACGTACTTCTCTTTGCCACCATTGACTTCCACTTCTCGCCTCCGTACTTATCGAACTCCAAGCCCGTTAACAACCACCCAACGGCCGAGGCCCTCCCAATCCCCTCCACCCCAGAACATCCAAACATCACCTTGGGGAGAACCAGTCAGCGCATCTTCAACACACATCGAGCTTCCGCCAATAGGTTCCTGGGAAAATGATCACCCTGAGTCTTTGCATAACGCCGATTTAGAGAACTCACTCCTCGCTTCCGAAATCGAAGATAATTTCCTCGCCGACCTTGCTGATGGTGATTTTTCATCGCCCTCATCGTACCCACCGTTCACGAACCCCGATTCACGGCCGAGTCAGTCTCATAGCGTAAGCCTTCAACCAACCGTTCAGGCTTCCACGCCGCATCGTGCATTCCGCAACACCACCGCATCCACCCACGCCGCTACAAATACAACGGCCCGAGAATTATCGACCACCAACTGCATCCTCCACCCTTTCGGCCCTGAGCGAACAACAACCCAGCTCTCCTCGGCTAGCAACTCTGCCGGCGAATCTCAAGCATCGCTGCCTGTTTTCGACTCCCTCGAGGAGAACGACTTCTTCTTTGACAGTCCGGCAAGCTCCTTCTCCGAAGCGATGCCACCCGCAACCCGGCGAAGTACCACAGCTGCGGCTGCTCGAACTGGTTCAGCGCACGTGAGTAAGCGACGACGAACATCGACGACGGCTGCACCCGCGGCCCCCCCGCGGCCCACGTCGAGACAGAGAAAGTCACCTGCAGCCAGAAAAGACATGGATGTTGAAGAACTATTCGGCACAAGCCCTACTCGTTCCCCCATCGACGTTGAAGCCAAACCCGAATTCGATACCATCGATCTGACCGAGACCAACGAAGTGTTCGAGGAAGTCCGAAAGCCAGAAAAGGATGATCGCGTCAAGCTTGCTGCCTTTCAATGTGTCATTTGCATGGACGACTGCTCTAACCTCACAGTAACACATTGTGGTAAGTGATTTCGCTTCTGGTTCTGAAGATTCATGTAAGATTCTCACATAAGTCCAGGTCATCTATATTGCGCTTCTTGCTTGCACCAGTCTCTTCATGTCGACGTCACCAAAGGAAAGTGTCCCATGTGCCGCCAAAGACTTGAAATTAAGCCTCGAGAGAGCTATAACAGCAAGACCAGGGGATACTGGCCCCTTGAATTGAAGCTCATGACTGCCACACGGAAAGGAAAGCGTAAGGCCAATACGCTGTCTTGATCTGATCGACAACTATCTACAACGGGCGAATGGCTGCGATTCTCTGAACTCATAGCATAACCGAGCACTTGGTTCAGAGTTTGATGGCTGACTCTAATGCACCTTCGTTGTTGCTACGTGGCACTCCGTTTAATCGGCATCCGTGGATTAGTACTTGGAGCTCGTCACAGGTACAGGACTGTGCTAACCGCCACACGTGCTCGTGGCTTATATATTGTTTTCTTCTTTAATGTTACGGTGGGCGGGTCACTTTGGGGCGTCAGATAAAGATACCCAGCATTTACATGGATAAGGGGAACATAGGACTGCATTGACTCAATATGCGACTGCGGTTGTTGTCGCTCAGGAAATGGCGCATTCGGAGTAACTAACTAGGCGAGGGATATACGTATCGTGCCGTGCCCATGGAAAGCACACAGACTTATCCATAGGGTTAACCATTTGGTGTTTAGGCAACAGTATATGGCGCATAGACTTTAGACCTCTGATACAGTTTGATTTGCTTTGTGCCGATCCCAGGTGTCGAATATTTGAAGAAGTGGTTATGAACCGACATGTAAGAAGTCAGAGTATGTGAAATGCACCTGTTGAGGGCATACCTATCCAATCGCGCACCATATAAAGTGTAAAAGAGGCCGTGTTCCTCTTCCTACCATACGCTTAGAGTCACAAACATATCAACATGGGTCGCTTTTCACGTCTTGTCTTGGTACTAACGTGATTGATTATCACACCTATACAGTCTAAACCACACTCAACCCATATTCCATTCCACGCTATCCTGCCAACGCCGCCTAACTCTACAGCTTATATCCCATCTTGACACACGTTCCTTTATGTCATTGCAAATTATATCTAAGGCATCTCTCCTTCTCTTAGACTGGCTTAGTGAAAGAGACCGTTGCTCTGCTGCTTCGGCTCAGGAAGGACTTCGTTCTCGAACTGCAAGTTTGTTAGTTGCTTGGTTGTGTATCTCAGGGAGTGAGCAAGCGTTACCTCAAGGAACCGTGTCGCTGCGATGATAACCATTAGCCCTTCAGCCAACTCTTCAATGTTTTGATCCAGGCCCTCATCCGCGTTGCCGCTTCCGATACCCGCGCTTCGTTTAAGGGTATGGGTGACGAGCATCCGATGTTCTGTAAGGAATTTGCGACCCTGCACCACGTTGTGGCTACCGCGAGAGACAAGGGCGGCACCGATAATGCGCACGACTTGAGCAAGAAGGCCATAGTGTTGCTCAAGAGCACGAGGGTTGGTGTTGTTTATTTGAAGCTCGGGGTCTGCTCCGAAGAGACCCGAATCCTCAAGCGACCGGAAAAGGTTGGAATGGATGATGTACTTGGCTCCAGATCGTGTCTGCGCAAGCTCAAGGAGTAGAGCAAGGCGAGCATTCTGGTAATTCTGCTGCTCAGAGGTGCCTGAAAGAAAGAATCAGCAGTAGTTTGAACAAGGAAGCAAACAAAGACGTACCTGATGTGAAGACTTCATGCCACTCTTGCATGATATTTCGCAAAGAATCCACCATGATGCCGATGAAATTAAGTCGGTTGAGAGTCTCTACGACATGGTCATCGCTCTCCTGACGACCTAGGCTGACGAGAGCGTTGAGTAGGATCAATGCCGCTGTCTGGCATTGAGCTTCACCACCGTAGGCATCATCGCAGATAACATTTATCAAGCGCTCACCATACACTTGAATCGTCTTGATAGTCTTAGGACGATTCGAGATCAGAGATCCTTGATCAGCCATGCCAGTCAGGTAGCGGTAGCAGATACCATAGTAAACGGATCTCAACTCCGGGGTTCCAGCCCACTTGCCGATAGCTTGCAAGCAGATCTGGAAAAGTTGAAAGAGTTTGTCACTCACGAGATTACCGATGGCTGAGCCTTGCTTGTCGTCTGCTGATGCTGAGAGGTCAAGCTTGAAGAGTAAGACCTTGGCCAGCCGTGCAAGCTCGAAAGCCTCATCCGGCCGTTCAGAAGCAAATGCTTCTAAACTGGGTAGAATCGATTGTAGGGCCTGCAGGAAGAAAGAGGTCTGTGCTGAACCCTTGAAGTCATTCGACTCGATCATAACGAGCAAAAGTTTCGTCCATGTCTTCAGCACCTTGAGGCTCTGTGTTGTGAGCTGCTTTTGTCGATTTGAAGAAACCAGGTATTCTATTATCATGCCTTCTTCGCGTTCGGTAGCGGCCAGATCTTGAGCTGCAATCAATGCCCCCGATCCTTGAGCCTCACCTCGTTTCAAAAGCAGCACTTCTTTAACACGCTCGAGGTTGTAGATTGGGTTAGAGTCCGCGTCGTTCTCTAGACAAGCTGAGAGGTCGATGTTTTTATAGTATTGAAGAGGAGGCAGTGGGATCTCCCAAACGCCCTCTGGGAGGAGGAAGTCATAGAGGTCGAAAATAGTTGGAATCGGTATAGGGGTGTTTCCCTCTCCAATAATCTGACCATTTAGAGCCTCAAAGATGCGGCGCTTCACGCTGGGCATACGGTTCTGAGCTATGCTACAAAGCTCCATAGCAATGTATTCCAAGCCCATGCTTCGGAGAGACAAGAAGTCGATTAAAGCCACAGCACCATCTGTCACAGGGAACTGCACCATGGCGACATTCTCACCTTCCCAAGGGAGGTCAGGGTTAATGATTGTTTCGCGCAACAAAAGGTGAAAGAGGATCTCATTCTCACGAAGTTCCTCGACCACAACAGGTGCAGATAGGGGCGAACTCCACAGTATGTGTAGAATGCGCATCACACGTGATCTGATAGCGATGAGCCACTGTCGCATTCCTTGGGCATCGCCGGAGGGAGCCTCCAGGAGTAGTCTTAATAATGTGTGGAAGAGAGAAGTTCTCGAAGCGAAAGCGCCCTTGGCGTCCACGGACAGAGAGTCAATGCCGCACTTGAGTCCGAGAAGCAAGTGTGCAATCGTCGGCTTGCGAGGCGTCTCTTGTAAGCATTGATATAGGAAGTCGAGGATGTAAATTTTGGTGACATAAGCTGGGGAGTCTGCCTCACGCCCAGTTTCGAGAGGGGTTATCAATTCCGAGACAAATGATCGGGATATGGCTTCGTGTTCACCGTTCGCCTCCAAGGCCACAATAGCCTTGTTACGGTGCATTTGACGATTAGAGCCTGACCAGACAGCAGTAATTTTCGAAGAAGAAGACATCTTCTCGAGCAGCTTTAGGCATGCAAGAGTAAGGTCTGGGTGTCCGATGCCACAATAGTTGCCCAGATCAACAACCAGATTCAGTCGAGTTACCAGGCCATCTTCAAATGAGGCAAATGCGGCGTTAGATACAGGAGGTCGGCGCTGGTTTGATTGGAGTTTAATGATGGGCCGAACAAGCTCGAGATAGGTGGCCTGGAGGTCAAGGACCTTGCTAATAACCTCAACGGCACGTAAGATGCCAAGAATAAGGGGCGAGTCTGGTGCAGCATTCCCAACATCTACAGGCTCCTGATGGATTGTGTTGAACAGAGCAGCCATGACTTTGTCGTTGAACATCCATTCCATCACTCTGGCAAAAGGGTGCATGCGAACATATGTTGCTAGGTCGGTAGTTGCGATGACTCCATCGACGTTGATGTTTGTTTCGTTAGCCATGATAATGAGGTCCTCGTTGAATGTGTTGAGGCAGACTAAGATAAACTCTAGGCAACTAAGGCGAAGAACGCGAGTTTGATTCACATCTTGAAGGTCATTTGCCTTGGTAGCAAAAACCAGTCCCATCACGAAGTCGACGTAAACCTCGATACCAGGCATGCGGGAAGCTGAGCCGAGGTTCTCAGGGAACGGCAATCCGTCATTGAGGGGACTGCTATCGATAGCCGGAGATATAAGAGAAAGTAGGAGTTGAATGAAAGACTCGGGGTCCTCAAAACCATTGCTAATCTCATCAAAGATACGATCCATAGAAACAATTGGTGATGGCTGAGCTTGGCGAGTGATTGGATGGGAAGCGTACCCTCCTGTGATCCAAGTATCGAGGCAATTCCACATAAGGATGCCCTCCTGAAGCGATTTTCGTGCCATCAAAGCTCGTAGAGCCATAAAGGTACAGCCGCGTAAACGCGGGGGAATGGGACTGCTTGCGAGTTCATACAATGTTTCAACCAGATTATAGTTGAGATTCTGAAGGAGAAACTGTCTGGTTGTCTCGCTTTCGCTTGCCAGCTTTGACATTAATCGAAGGTAGCATTCAAGCATCATGGCCGATTCTGGTTCGGTCTCTGCTTGATCACTGCTCATCTTTTCATTTCGATAACGAATTGTCTGGGGCGGTGTTGGCTTCTGCCGTATCTTGGCGGAGAAGAAGTCTAGCTCCCTGAAGATTTGTGCCCATGTTAAAGACTGAGATTTTCTCATCTTCCCGGATGAATGATGGCCCTCATCCATCAAGAACTCGTGTGCAGCAGAAGCGCACTCCTCATTTTCCGAAATAGCCTGAAGCATCTCGCAAAAAGCTGTTACTAGAGGTGTTGACGCTCTACGGGAAGCCCAATGCATGAAACCAGCCAGGTTACTGTCGGGATCGGACCAAAAATTCATAGCAGCATCGGGTCGTCCCTCATAAGCGTACGCGATGACCAACAAGAACCTTTCGAGATCTAGATCCTGCTCGTGAGTCTGGCTGGATTGGCGTTGCTCATCCTCCTCCACACGAAGCTTTCGTAGGACATCGGGAAGGTTAGAGATAAATCCATCGACAAATACTTCAAGCTGGAGCATCAGAGTCAATTGGAAGAAGTCGGCGAACGGTACCGCATCCGGTGCTAGTGCGGGAGACTTTCGCTGGAGCCATTTGCGCATGCCTGCTCTCACAGGATCGTGCCAATCAGGCGACTTAACATCAGCAGCGATGGAGAGAAGAAAGTCAAAGGATCCATCCTTCAAAGACTCCAGGAAAGCTTTCGATCGTTGTCGGTCCTCCTCATCCAAGTCGGTGTTGGGGGGGATTGCAGCCTCCGGAGGATCATCCACGTAAAAACCACTATACTCGGCGAGCCACCAAGCACGGAAAGCAGCTTGTAGCTGGGATAAGGGCCACAGAGGACTGTCCGCAGGAAAGAGTTTGCCATTCAGCTCACGAGCCTTGATGAGGTCATATCCTCCTTCCGCAGACCCGAATACCGAAATGTATGCTCCAATTGATGGTATAAGGTGGACCAGCAAAGCATCATACCTATCAACTTTCTGGAGAACCGAAACGAAGTCAAGAAAGTCTTGTGTTGACCCTTGTCTCATTTCAATACTCCGACAGAGGATGACACCCAGTAGCTCATGTTGTTGCATCAAGCTGACTCTGGAGAACTCGATAGTCTCCATTTGTTCAGAGATGCCCCCTGTTGTAGTTTGACCAAGAGTCTGTGCAGCAGCGATCTTGTCTCCTATCTTCTGAAGCCATGCCTTGATCTCTTTCATGGAAGCCATGCACCGAGGTACTATCCGTTTTGTAGCATCTGCCCCCATGCTTGGCTGAAGCAAACGCTCTGCCACGTAGAGCTTGACGCTCTCGAGAGCTTCGGTGTCGGCGAGATCATCGTCGAGGCCTTCTAGCTCGAGGAGAAGTCTAACAATGTCCAAAACGTATTTGCGCTGCTGGTGGAATCGGATAATGGCACATTCGAGAAGGGATCGGCCAAGCCTGTCGGGGTCCTCTTGGGATTCAAGCAAACACCGGGTAGATTCGAGCTCGTCGAGTTCTACCTCGTCAGAAAAGGTGAGAACATCTTGCTGGAAGTTGTCGTTTATTGAGTATTCGTCACCGTCAATGACAACCTTGCCTATATAATCAGTTAGATGGGAGAGAAACTTGAGTTGCGCCAACCAACTCCTTACCGGACGTGACAGCATTTCTATTTCCCCCTTTCCTTGCTGGTTTATCCCATAACTTCCCTAGTTCTGTTTCAAAGACCTGGACCAGAAATTCGTTGCCCAGGGCCTCTGCGCCTTCAACGCGACCTTCGCGTAATGATAGAAGCCCTTGATGGAAAGCTTGGAGGGCATCTAAAGCGGTGATGTCGGCCATTTTTATGGTTCAATACTGTCGCATGTTGATCAAAGAGGCGACAGCGAGTGTGAAATACAAGCTGCGAGATTTGCACCGTGGTGCGTAACGTGTCGCAAATGTTGAATCTTTTTGTCGATGGCTGTTAGTGGTCGCGGTTTTGAGATTCTTCACTTTGAGAGCCTTGTTGACTTCCCCAGTAGGTGAGCTCATCGAGCTATTTGATTGGTTGGCTTCTTAGTCGTTTAGGCGGTGAGAAGCTTTCTGCCCCCTGAAAGCTCTAGGAGCTATCAGCCCAGGTATGCCGTAAAAAATAGGCACGCCTTAGTTAGGCCTTACAATCGTCTCAATGATTAATGACTTCAAAGGAAAAACAGCAACAGAGTCAATATTAGAAAATTGCATATAAGTTAAAGATAGGAATGATATATTTTGGCACTCTTGCCACCAAGACATCAAATTTGACAGCTCTGGATAAGTATAGAGCATTTTGAAGCATGGCCCTCCAACATTAGCAACAGTAAGTCGGTATAAAGGGTCCATGGGCACGATGCTGAAGGGTGCCTATTTTCTGTAGCTGCAGCTTATTCCTCGCTCAAAGAAGTGCTCCTGTTTTGCAATCTTTTTGCGATTCTTCTCCCAATAATCATTCACCACTTCAGTTTACTCCGTGGCTTTGTTCTCGTTGTTCTATTCATACCTACTTAAGTACACAAGGTCTTATACAGCCTCCACTGTCCCTTGGTTGTCGAGCAAACGAGCTTAGACCATCTGGTATTTGCATAATACATACAGCAGGCACAATCTTCAGTCGCGCCTTCTGGTGGATTTGTGCACCACATGTGTATTTCATCTCATCTTTACCTAAGGTAGCTCCGATGACGATCTGATATTTCAATGAAGGAACAAGAAGTCTTTGTGGCGGTCGTATTTACTCGCGCTCATTATGGCTTCGTCTCATGGATTCAATGTTATGAATCTAGCGCGTTCGTAACCCATGGATACTGATGCTTTCTTAATGGTTGCAACTACTAACATGGCCGATTCTAGGTGATGTCAAGGCCGGCTCAGTCAGAGATAGAGAAAAAGCTGTAGACGGTATGTCTGTCTGCCTTTGGTTCTTCTAGACTCGGAGAGCTTACATTCATCTTAGAACTGGCGCATCTTCTTAACCCGCGGAATCGAGCTACAAATCTGTAAGTAGAGAGCAACCCCCTTTCGACCACTCTAACAAGGAAAAGCTCCGACCTCGGTGACAAGAGCTACCATGAGATATTTGAAGCCATTTTCAGTTTCGTCCTTCGGGAGAAGCCCATCTTCTATGACAAGAAGAAATCTCAAACAACAATAAATACTACGACCTCTCGGTTATCAAAATGTGCCGATGCCGTACGCATGACGGTGGGACGTGGTAACGCAAAGATTGGACGAAAGACACTTCTCGCCATCGTGGACCATATCACTCAGGTTCTTCCGGGGCCTAATGACGATTTCGTGCCCCCTTTACTCCAGGATTACATCAAAGCTTTGACCGAGGTGCTTTCCAGGCCGGCTCACGTGGAGATTCTCGCCAGGAAGGAAGGCCACCCATGGGAGCTCTGTGTTGGGTTCTTCCTCAGTGTTGCTCAGTTCTTGCTCCCTAACGAAGGAGATGTTCCAACCCTCGCATTGGCCCGAGCATCCCCGGCTTTGGTTCGGTCATCACCGGCTCCAGGATCAGCAGGATATGGCCGATCTGGCGGACGGTCAACTCCATCAACCCAAAGTCAGAGACGAGCTGCCCCTGGTGAGGGTGGCTTACTGAAAGATGTCTTAGAAGGGCTGCACTACCTTGTTGTCGGTGGAAATGCACCCCTACTTCGGCAGTTCAAAGATATCACACCAGTAGTTCTCAGAGTCTTGAGCCTCAAGCAAGTCAGTCTTGGCTCTTTGCAGACTCTGGCATTCGCTATCATCAATGATATTTTCTCTGCTACTCATGCTGACGATTTGGAGCACGCCAGCTCTCTGGTGCAGACTCTGGTGCCGCTCATGAGTTACTGGTGGAGATCAGAGAAAGTATCTCAGGATGAAGTCATCCGTGCGTTAAGAATAGAGATCTCTAGAAGTATACTCTTGACACACCTTCACATTGAGCACTTGGCTCTCAGGTCGTCGGATGAAGCCATACGCCTGGACTTGGAAGATGTGGTAGAGAACATCTGGTCTGAGTACTCAAGGCGTGGTGAAGCATTCCGCCTCCAAATGAGCGACATCACATTTGCCTTATCCTCGTTGCCCACATATGGCCTACAACTGGATATTTTTGGCCTCCGACCACATAATGTTTATGGCGAGGGACATTGGGCTATCATCCAAAATTTGGCATTCCTCGAACGTATCATGGCACTGCCTCGTCTGAAGAGACAAGGAGATGATAATGATGAACAAGATGAGCAACCGCGCAAAAGGCGGCGAACTCGTCAAGATAATTCCAGTCGCATCCGGCTGAAGCTGAAAGCTGTCGATGTCTCTATCTGCAGGACTGCCCTGCAGTTGATTCCATTTCTTCTAGCTCACAAATCATTAAGCCGTGAAGAACTCCTCGACTTACTGCCAGATTTGATATCATTGGCGAACGACAAGAACCCAGTTACAGCTTCTTGGGCCCTCATTGCCTCTGCAAGGTAAGATCGCCCATTCGCTGGGCACTATTCGACAGGGCATACTGCTAACATCATCAGCTGTATTGCTTACTCGGAAGGCTGCCATGATCAGGTGGACATGTGGCATCAGCTCTGGCGGTTCGCCATACGATCTGTCAGTTTGCCAGGAACTAGCCGAGCAGCAGCTGTGCTTTTGCACCAGCTGCTTGAAGCAGACGTCCTCCCTTATCACACCATTTCGCAGGACATTAATAATATGGTTACAACTGCCGATGTCAGTGGACCTAGCACCTTGAGTGATGCCTCTATCAGCTTGATGTTCCATGTTCTTCATCTACGGAACGCGAAAATCCCGAGCGCAAGCCAAAGTACATGTCATCATATCATTCGATGGGTGTTTCTAAGATGGAACCCAAGTGAGTTCGTTGTCCTGAAGTCAAATAAATCTTAACACCCTATAGATGAATCTGCTTTTGCATCCTATAACTCCTTGCACGTTCAGCCAATTTACTTGGTGAACCTCATTCGAACATGTTGCGGAACGACAACTCTGGAGTTGGCCTCCCACCCGGCAGCTCCAGGGGGCCCATTGACGGAGACCTGGAGTTCATTCAAAGAGATCGAGTCCTTCACGCGGTACATACTCCTTTCGGAAGATGCACCTAACAATCCCGCAACGACCGGGAGTTGCAGCTTTTCAAAGCCCACAAACTCATCTCCATTGGCGGATGCCAACACACGTTATGCTTCCCAGAAACTCACCCTCGAACTCTTTTACCCTAAGCTAGGCGAGTTGATGGAGCTTTGTACGTCTTGGACAAAGAAGATGAATGAAGGCGGTATACAAATCTCTTTTGATCGCTTCCAAAGTCTCGTATCGGCCTGTTTGGCGGGCACACTGTTGCTACCATTGTTTGCCGATATCAACTCGACTCAGTCTTCGTCTGTTGAGTCAACTCTCAAAGAAATTCTAGAGAAAGGAATGAACTCTGCCTTGACGTCCGTTGAGCCCAATGCGTTTGTCGATTCAATCCTGCGAGCAGTCCGGCCCATTATGCCCGATTTAAATACGACAAGCCTCAACAGAGCTCTTACAAGCAACCCTGGCCTCCTGCAACTCTTCTCTCGGATGTGGAGCTTACTTGGAGAACAAAAGGACCAGACGCATCATGACAACAGCATCGACCTAATGGACATTGACGAGGACTTTGACTCACAAAGTAGCAGAGCAAGTTCGATTCATGCGCCAACGGTAGTCCCACGCTTTGACATCCAGATGAAGTTGGATACGCAGGCTTTCTATACAGAAACGAGGACGCGGCTGCATTTTCTGTCTATCATAAATGACGACGTTGGGCAGATTGGCCTCATCCCTGACATCTACGTGGAACATCTCATCAACTTGCCGGACGATGATTTACTCATGTGCCAAAATCTGCTATTGGACATTTTTACCTCTGATCTCGTTGTTACCCCAGACAACGCACTCGCCATTATCGAAAGAATTGGGGAGTATATTGGCCTGCCGGATTATCAGTGTGCCGAAGTTGTATTAAGCACCTGTATCGGAGTGATTGATGGGCTTCACCCCATCTGGCTGAACGATAAACGACATCTTTCAGATCGAGTGGGCGATCTTTATTATCACTTCATCAAGGTCTGTCTCACATCGAACATTTTCTCGCCAAGGGCCCAAACATCAATGGTTCGATTATTGTTTACCCTGCTCCGAACGAACACAGAGTATGGTAAAGATCAAGGCCTTGATTCGCCTCGAACATGTTTACTTTACATCCTCAAGAAAGGTCCAATGTTGGTCAAATTCGCTATCTCCCAGAAGATCGCCAGCGTTTTCGATCTTTTTGTTCTCAAGCTTCACGATGAAGTTTTTGTGGATGTGCTAGACAGTTTACCAACCAACCCTCTCGATACTACTGGCATCGCATTCCGCTTGCTAGTCTTGTCAAATCTCGCCTGCCGATGGTCGACATTGCTTCGGAGATGCACATATCACATTTTTGAAACCCCAGGAAAGATACTGGACTCAACTCAGTATGCAACTCGATGCTTGATCAATGTGTCAAACACGCTGAAATTGGAATCACCAAAAGCATTGTTCCGCTTGTTCTCCCGCCAACTCTTGTATACCTGGTTGGAATGCGATCCGATTGAGGATATTCCGTTCTCCATCTTTGGCTTCGCGACACTCGGAGATCTCCTCAAGTCAGCCCAGTCCGAAGCCATTGGCTTGACAGTAATGAGAGGACAAGACGAGGCATTTGCAGAAGTGTGCCGCAACCTCGGAAATTCTGAAAGCGACCTCATTCGCCAAAATTTCACTACTGCCATTGCATATAGCATGATCTTTGGTGACTCCAATGGGGGCGAGGACAAGGAGCGAGGCGAGGCACATATCAAAAAGTTGCTCGGAAGTCAAGTGTACATGGACTCTATTTATATCAACCTTGTTGATATAGCGGCCCTCTTCTTTGACCTCATCGACCAAGAAAATTCTCTAGAGAGGGTGTTTGCCAGGTACAAGCTTGACTACGCTGGCGAGATCATGGGTGCCATGAAAGCCGTTTCTCATTCACCTGCTGAGCTACCAGCGAACCAACAGCCAATGTTGAAGGCTAAATATCTCATCCATGAACTTTACAGGCTCTGCCAAAACACGGAGTTCCAATTTCACGACCTATGGACGCCACCTGTGGTTGTCTCGATCGCTCGATCGCTCCTCAACACGGTGCATCCGGCTTTAGGTCCCTTACATGCATGCTCTGTTCTTCGAAAGGTCAGAATCTTGATATCCCTTGCTGGGCCAGTCGCTTGGGACTCTTATCCCCTGGAAATGCTCCTGAACGCAACCCGCAAGTTTATCACGGACTCAGAGTGTGCAGATGATGCACTTGGAATTAGCCAGTATCTACTGGGTCAAGGTGCCAAGCATCTCAGCAACGTGCCATCGTTTCTCGCTGGTTATGCCCTGTCGACCCTCGCGTCGCTGCGGGTCTTCCTAGAATCAAGTCAGTCGAGCACTACCCAGGAGAGTCAGTTCAAAGCAACTATGAGCAAAGCAGAGAAGTTCCATGGATGGTTCAGCAAGTACCTCGAGGAGTATGACTCGCCAGCGTTTAAGGATCTTGCGCAAAAAAACGCTTTCAAGTCCATAACACAGTCTGCTGCTCGTATTCGAGCTTCTGGAAATGCTGAAAGAGGCACTGCGGAGAGCAAACTATTGCTGGATATCTTGGACGATGGTGGCGCAGATCACCAGCTTCTCAACGATTCTTCTCGACAGCTAGCTCTCGGTCTTCTTTGTGGCGACTTTAGCATTCCTGCGTCAATCAAGGACGACATCATTGAATCTGACCATGATGCTGTAAAGCATTCTACGGCTGTATGGAAGAGCTGCGACACAGAAAATCTGAGCGAAGAGTATCTAGCATGGGCAGGACGAGTTGTTGGGCGAGCCTTTTCGGCTTCCGGGGAGATTCCAGTCAATATTCTACGCGAATCACATCTTACTCGCTACCAACAAATAGCCCCAGGGTCAAATGGCTCAGAGATGGGAATACTTTACCTGCTCCAAGACCTCACCTCAAATCCCGATTCTGTCACTGCTGGTCTTGCCGAAGCTGCTCTACGATCCATTGTCTCAGATGCCGCTATACTTGAGGATGAACCACTAACTGTAGCTTGTCAGAAGAGTCTAACAGAGTCTCTCTTAATAACTTCCCAATGGGGCTCGCACAGATCTCCCCCGTCTGACAAAGCCCCTGTTACTCCTTCTTCACCAGATAAGCAAGATGTGTGGTCTGTGGAAATCACTTCCAAAGAATGGCTCCCAAGCCTGAGCGCACACCTTGCCCAATGTGTTCCAGAATCAATCATTCTCTCAGTTCTGGCCCCTATTCTCGCCAGAGTGGAGCACTTTGCGGAGAGTGCGTTTCCCTTCGTTGCTCATCTTGCGCTCTACTTTCCGATAAATCAGCAACATTCCCCTAAGCGACCATTTTCTGTGGCGATCAAGAGCTGGCTGAAATGCACTGATTCTGCAGCCAAAGAAAATCTGAAGCTACTCATCAACATGCTTCTGTATCTTAGGACACAGCAGTACCCCAAAGAATCTTCAATAGCTGATCGGTCGTATTGGCTCGAGGTGGATTCCGCGACGGTTGCATCAACGGCGTCGCGATGCGGAATGTATAAAACCGCTTTGCTTTTCGCTGAGTATGTTACACCTGAAACCTCGCGGTCCTCAAGAAGGTCCTCGGCCGCAAAAGAGGTGGATATAAGCGACACTCTCCTTACGATCTTTGAGAACATCGATGATCCAGATGCATACTATGGGCTACCCGAAGAACCCAGCCTTTCTAAGGTTGTCGCTCGCGTAGAATATGAGAATGATGGTCCCAGAAGTCTTGCATTTCGAGGCGCCATGTACGATAACCACATATTCTACGGAGATCCAATGACTCAGTCAGACGAACAGGCTTTAGTTAGAGCCCTGGGTACACTTGGGTTGTCAGGACTTTCGAATTCACTTCTTCAGACCCAACAAAACATGGAGTCATCCCCAGCTGCTCTCGAGGACACTTTCAATACTGCTAGGAAGTTAGGGATTTGGAACCTTCCTGCTCCCCCAAGTGATCATCACGCGGTAACAGTATACAAAGCGTATCAAAGTATTTCTCAGGCAGCCGATGTTACGAATATCCAAGCAGCTGTGCATGAGGGCTTCAGCCGCACGATGAGGAGCTTGGCTGCCCTCGATGTGAACGCAACTTCATTGAGAAAACGGCTTGGAGCTTTGGCATCTTTAACAGAGCTTGATGACGTTATAGGAGTTTCTGACACTGCAGAGATGGATGGTCTCATCGAAAAGTTCAAGACTCGAAGCGATTGGATGCGGAGCGGACTGTGAGTATTCCTTATTATTCGTAGAGCAAGCTACTAATCATCATTAGGTACGGGAGTGTCAGCCAGATCTTATCTTGCCGTGCGTCTACGATGAGCATGGTCAGTCAGCAGAATACCCTTCAAACAAATATCAAGCTTTCCGCGGCTTCTGCACGGCATATGGAGGTAGAAGCAATGATCACCGCATCTCAGATCTATCGCTATCACCAAGCGACACAAGAGAGTCTCAGAATATCCACTGGGCTTACCAAGCTCATCCCGACATGCGCCGCCTTAGACGTTCATGTTGATGCAGCGGTCAACATCGAGACAGCTAATTCTCTCTGGGATTATGGTCAGATGAGCACATCCATCCGTATGCTCCAAGGCATAGATAGAGATGCTTCGCTCAAAAAGCAAACTCTGCCGGTCAGCCGATCTGACTTGCTTTCGAAGATTGGGTACCAGGTTTCTGTCGCTCGCCTTGAAGAGCCACATGACATTCAGAAAAACTACCTGGAACCTGCACTCAAGGAGCTCAAAGGCAAAGGCCAAGGTCGGCAAGCAGGTGCTGTATTCCATCAGTTTGCCATGTTCTGTGATCAACAATTGCAGGACCCAGATGGCCTGGAAGACTTGAAAAGACTGCAAAGTCTAAAGAAGGCCAAGGGTGTTGAAGTGTCAGAACTGAAAACCCTAGTCAGCGGCACAAAGGACACTCAGCTGAAAACCAGATATTCACACGTCTTGAACAAGGAGAAGCAATGGCTAGATCTTGATGAGCAAGAACTGCGGCGAGTCGAGCAGACTCGCAGTGAGTTCGTTCGGCTGAGTCTCGAGAACTACCTCCTGTCTCTTATTGCCTCTGATGAACACAATAACGACGCCCTTCGTTTCACGGCTCTTTGGCTGGAGCGATCAGAAGAGGAGACTACTAATAAGGCGGTTATGCGGCATTTGTCCGACGTGCCAACGAGAAAATTTGCTGGTCTCACGAATCAACTGACGTCCCGACTGCAAGACCAGGACACCTCATTCCAGAAATTGCTGTTGGAGCTGGTCTACAAAATCTGTGTAGACCATCCTTATCACGGGATGTATCAGATCTGGTCTGGAACCAAGGCAAAAGCGCAGCAGAAGGATGACGTAGCTGTTCTTCGTGTCAGAGCAACAGATCGTATTGCGAAACGGCTTGCAGAGACGCAATCTGTTGCCAACATTTGGCTCTCGATTGACAAGACAAGCAAATACTATCATGCTCTTGCTATGGACCGGAACCCGAATAGATACAAGTCGGGTGCGAAGATCCCGCTCAAAGAGTCTTCGCCCGGGCACAACCTCATTAACTGCTTGATCAAATACCGAATTCCATCTCCAACTATGCACATCGAACTCTCCCATACAAAAGATTACTCAAAGGTCCCGATCATCTCCAAATTAGAGCCAACCATGACCATCGCTTCAGGTGTCAGTGCCCCCAAGATCATTACTGCCATTGGAAGCGATGGTGTGCGCTACAAACAGCTTGTCAAAGGAGGACACGACGACTTGCGACAGGATGCTATCATGGAACAGGTCTTTTCGGCCGTATCGTCTCTGCTGAAGCTTCATAGGACGACTCAGCAGCGCAACCTAGGAATCAGGACATACAAGGTATTGCCACTCACTGCATCTTCAGGCTTGATTGAATTCGTCCCCAATACAATCCCACTTCATGAGTTCTTGATGCCCGCCCATGAAAGATACTACCCAAGAGACTTGAAGGGCTCGCAATGTCGTAAGGAAATATTTGGGGTCCAAAGTCGGACGGTGGAAACTCGAATCAGCACCTATCGCAAGGTCACAGAGAAATTCCATCCAGTCATGAGATACTTCTTTATGGAACACTTTATGGATCCAGATGAATGGTTCCTAAAAAGACTAGCGTACACAAGAAGCACTGCGGCTATATCGATGCTGGGACACGTTCTCGGTTTAGGAGACCGACACGGACACAACATTCTCTTGGACCACAAGACAGGGGAAGTTGTTCACATTGACTTGGGTGTTGCATTTGAGGCTGGCCGTATTCTGCCAGTACCGGAGTTGGTCCCCTTCAGACTGACAAGAGACATTGTGGATGGAATGGGAATCACCAAGACAGAAGGCGTCTTCCGAAGATGCTGCGAGTTTACGCTGGATGCTCTAAGAGAAGAGCAGTACTCGATCATGACAATATTGGATGTGTTGCGGTTTGATCCGTTGTATACGTGGTCGATCTCACCACTCCGACTTGCCAAACTCCAAAAGGCGAGACACAACGGCGAAACCCCAATGGACGATGAACAAAGCGAAGCAGAGACGAAGAAGGGCAAAAAGGCTGCAGGCCACGTCAATGAACCATCTGAAGCTGACAGAGCCTTGGAGATTGTGAGGAAGAAGCTCTCAAAAACGTTGAGTGTGACTGCAACAGTAAACAAGTTGATCAACCAAGCCACGGATGAGCGAAATTTGGCAGTGTTGTATTCTGGTAAGTTAATCAGATGTCACCAACTTGAGTTCACAGCTAACAGACCCCTTTCCTAGGTTGGGCAGCATATGCTTAAGATGTTTGGTCAAAGCTAACTTGCGGCGGAGGGAAATATAATGTCAAGTTATCATGTTTTAGTTAGCGACGTACCAGGGACTGAATCATAATAGACGGCACAGCGAATGTAGGCATATCAAACATGGCTCAAGGTGTCAATTGCATTCCAACGTTACCAGTGTACAGCTGAAGACATGGAGATCAATTAATGATACTTTCATGAAATCTTGCTATCACTCAGGGAAGTCCAAACTATCAGAACGTAGATGTAAGCCGGGAGTTGCTAAAACCCAATGATTACCTACCCTAAATACCTAGGTATGCATATACAATACTTATACTGAATCAAAAGAAGAGCTCAGAGAGTGGAAATTGATTCGAAGAAGGCTTAGATGAAGCTTGGATGCCAACCTTGTGTTCTTTCGAATATTATAATCACATCCTTGTCTTGTAACATTATGTATACCAAGGTACGCAAGTTGTTGCTTTGTTTTTGTCACACAAACCGATGACGCTCTTTAAGCCGGAGATAGATGTCGGTAGCTCCAGTTTCTTATCTTATCATGGATTCAATCACCTTCAATCAATCAACACACCCGCCTCATACATTATCCAGACTTACCATCACCTCCAAAAGCCTTGCCTTGACGCTTCTTCGAGCCAGTTCATTTTCGTTTGATTCAAATCAAGAAACAGTCTGATAATTCACTTCTCGACTGCGTCTGCTCACGATCGAATACCGCAACCAAACACCGGACAGTCCGAGAAACCGAGGCCTGCGCGACAGCTCTTTGTACGGTTGTTCCAGGCCTCGTTCTTTTCTTGATATATAGCCTGGGCTCACTCCATGCAACCGTTGGCGTCGGAAACAACTTCTCCCTCCCGGCGAAGGCCGCGGTTAGACTCATCATCCTCAGCATCACCTCCCCTTGCCACCTCCAAGCGGGCGCGCTTCGAAATGACCACCGCTAAAGCGCGGGGCAAGCTCCCCGAGACCATCGACTTGACGCAGACACACTCTGCGTTCAAGCCTTATTCTGGTTCCAAGAAGCTTGTTATCAAGAACCTGCGAGCGCCCACGAGTCGAGATACCCAGGTCGCCGAGTACTATAAGCGGACGGAGAAGGAGCTCGAGGATTCCCTAGAGGCTGTCTTTGCGGGCCGGACACCTAATGTCCCCTTAGAGCGGCTGTACAGGGGTGTTGAGGATGTCTGTCGAAAGGGGGATCCCGCCAAGGTGTACCAAATGCTCAAAGAGAGAATTGATGTACACTTGCAGCGGATTGTGCTACCCAGAATTCAGAAGAATGGACATGCTTCGAACCTCGATACTGTGAGGAGCACACTAGCAGAATGGAAGACCTGGAATACACAGACGGTAGGCTGGATGTTTCTATATGGATTTGAGATGCTAAGAACCACTTGCAGATATTAATCAGATCAACATTCAGCTACCTCGATCGAACATACTTACTACAAAAGAATCTTGCATCTATAAACGATATGGCGATTCAGCAGTTCAGAAAGATGGCATTCCCATCCCAGAGTCAAGCCTATAGAAACTCCTTCGGCGTGAGGCTAATTGCAGGTGTTTACGATCTGGTAGAGCACGATCGAAGAGGCATCGACCAAATCGAACCTGTATTACTGAAAGATTCCATCATGATGCTTTATGTTTTGGAGGTATATGTGAAGCACTTTGAGCCCTACTTCTTAGAGCAGTCCGAGAGATACTTGAAAGAATTTGGCGAAGCTTGGAGCACGTCAAGTCTCAAGGACTACATTTTGGTTTGTGAGAAGCTACTGAAGAGAGAAGACTATCGCTGCATCCAATTCAACCTCGACAGTACGACGGAGAAGCAACTTATGGACTCTGCGCATGCCCATCTCATCACCAACTACTCAGAAAAGCTTCTCAACGGTGGCAACCTGGCGAAGCTGTTGGCTGATAGAGAAGTTGAGTCAATGAAGGCTTTGTATGACTTACTTCGGTTATCAGGGATTCAAAAGAAGATGAAAGATCCATGGTGCGACTACATTCGATCAACTGGTTCGGCAATCATCAGCGACAAAGACAAGGGTGACCAAATGGTTTTGCGCTTATTAGAGCTCCGTCGATCACTCGACTTGATGATTCGAGATGCTTTCAATAAGGATGAAGACTTCCTTTGGGGCATGAGAGATTCTTTCGGGAAGTTCATGAACGACCGCAAAGTTGCTTCTTGCTGGGACACGGGGACATCCAAAATCGGTGAGATGATCGCCAAATATATCGACATGCTTCTGCGAGGTGGCCTGAAGTCACTGCCTAAAGATCTCCTTTCAGACGTGAAAGATCGAGCGACAGCTGAGAAGGAAGGTCAAGCCAGCACGGGCGATGAAGATGCTGAGCTTGATAGACAGCTTGACCAGGCGCTCGAGCTGTTCCGCTTCATCGAGGGCAAGGACGCTTTCGAGGCATTTTACAAGAAAGACTTGGCTCGGAGATTGCTCATGGGGCGAAGTGCCAGCCAAGACGCTGAGCGCAACATGTTAACAAAGCTTCGAGGAGAGTGCGGTGCAAACTTTACACACAATTTGGAACAGATGTTCAAGGATCAGGAACTCGGCAAGGATGAAATGGAGTCTTTCAAGCAATGGCGCCAGGGAGGTGCCGAGCGCAAGAATCCTCTGGACCTTTCCGTCATGATTTTGTCCGCTGCTGCATGGCCAACTTATCCGGATGTTCGTCTCAACCTGCCGGATGAGGTTGCTACGCAGATCGAGAGGTTTGACAAGTATTACAAGAACATGCATACAGGACGAGCCTTGACGTGGAAGCACTCATTAGCTCACTGCTCCCTCAAGGGCATCTTCGCCAAGGGGCCGAAGGAGCTTCTTGTGTCTGCATACCAGGCTGTGGTTCTGATGATGTTCAACAGCGTACCGGCTGATGGATTCTTGGCTTATGAACAGATCGCTACGGGAACCGGTCTTTCAGGCGGTGATCTTGATCGCACACTTCAATCGCTCGCTTGCGGCAAAGCGCGAGTGCTTACCAAGTTCCCGAAAGGTCGTGATGTCAAGCCTACTGATACGTTTACTTTTAACAAAACATTTACGGATCCCAAGTACAGAGTCAAGATTAATCAGATCCAGCTGAAGGAGACAAAGGAGGAGAACAAGGCTACACATGAAAGGATCGCGCAAGACCGACGCTTTGAGACACAGGCGGCCATCGTAAGAATAATGAAAAGTCGTAAGAGCATGGGTCACAGTGACCTGGTGGCAGAGGTTATCAACCTGACAAAGAAAAGAGGTAGTGTTGAGCCGGCGGCGATTAAGAAGGAGATCGAAAGGTATGTGATACGCTACGTCGATAGTACTATCCGGAGCTGGCTAACGCTAGATACAGTCTTATTGAGAAGGATTACATCGAAAGAGAGGGCAATTCCTACGTGTACCTGGCATAAGGCTTGGATAGTAACGGAGACTGGTGAGGCAAGGCTATCAGGCTCAACGCTGAAGACGGGAGTAGAACGATATAGAGGTATAAGGCAAACTGAATGCTGCAACGACACAGATATGTATGTACCCGTACCAATGAATTTGATTTCTATATCAAAATATGACTTCACCTTGGAGCAAAGGACGAAATCCGGAAATCGAACATCGAGCATAAAGAAGCGAAGCAAGGGGGGGCCATAGTCGGCAAGGTAATGGTTGAGGAACATATTGTTGACTGACTGAGCTACTCGCTGAACGAGCAGACAACTATTTTGATATATAACCAGGTGGTTCATGTCTGCAAGAAGCCGTTGATTGGTAAGAATGGTGCCTTGGGGATGATGTGGCATGGCCTCGTGGGTGTCCAGAGGGCTAAAGTGACCTGCTTACTGTTTGCGAGCTTCCTCAGTTCTCCCAAGCTTCCTCAAACTACTCTGCGCTTCAGTGATTTTGATATGAGATAGCTTTGATTCCCACGTGGAAAACCGTCAATGGGTTGGGTATGTAGACCTAATCGTAAAGAAATATTGAGATGGAAATATGCTCATATCTATGGCACAGTTGCAGGGTTAAAGGCAGCTAGGACATAATTGAAACATGAGACTGCAACTGCAGAGCCAAGGGGCTTCAAAGGGCCCTGGATTATATGATGATGACGGATTGGCCATATTCGAAGAAGGCCATTTGATGTCTTGATATCATGGGAGAGGAGACCCCCAGCAGATTGCTATGGATGGTGGGAAAGTAAAAGTCCAAGAGCAAGTATAAGTATAGCGTACGAGTGCCAATCTACTGTGATGAATCTTTACCAGCACAATGAGCTGTATCCTCTGGAATGGACGACTTACATGACAAGGTTAAAGCTGATGGATCGCAATCGTGATAGAAGCTTCCTGATATTCCTAGGGTTATGATTCTGCAACAAGACGAGAATACTCGAAATTAATTCTATCTTTTCCCCTGCTCTGAATAGATGTACTCTCAGTTTCTCAGCTGAACTACTCGTTAGATGTGCCTCATCTATCTACGGCACCAACGCCTCGGAAGATCAAGAAGTGCGTTTTCAAAACTGGAAAAACAGATTGAAAATAGGAACCGAGTCATGGAAGCGGTATTCGTGGCTTCTTGCAGAGAAGAAAAGGCTGACGAACTCGGCCTTAATGAGAATGAATGACAAGGCCGTTGAGAGGCAGAAGGCTGAAAAGGCCACCTAGAGACTCACCGACGGCATTGAAAGGGATAAGAAGGAGAGTCTAGACTCGACACAGCATTCTCCTGGCATGTCATCAGTCATACAATGCTCTGAAGATAACCAGTTTTGGTATCTATTTCGGTCTCTAGACAAACACATCCATGGTAACTGTAGGCTTAGTGGCCTCATGGGACATTGAGAAGATGTTGTGTCACTCTAGATCTTGGTGCTTTACATTGGGCGTGTTGGCGACGATATGCCGGTATTTCCTGAATCTCTACCGACTGACTTACCTTAGTCACGGAGACATTGGAAGATGTGGGTGTATCAATTAATGCTCTGATTCTTGGGCAAGTATTCTAAAGGCAAATGATGTTGTCGACCATTGACGAATGTCGCCGGCGTGAACCAATGACCAAGACTTACCTACAGTTGGATTAACAAAAAGAGTAGTCGGTCGCCCTCAGACCAAGAAAAAAGAAAGAGAAAAAGGAAAAGAAAGGCAAAGCAAAGCAAAGTAAGTGATCGACCCCTCACGAGGCATCCACAAGGCAACCATGTTTGGGCGCCCGGCCAAAGTTGGCAGACATGAACTGAGGGTGTGAAGGAGAAACGCCTTGAATTGTAGAACAGAGAGACACGCCCGTTCTGAGTTGAATTCATTCTCAGTGTAACCTCAGTTTGACAGGCGGCCAGTTGCCTCATCATCGACGGTTGTATCGCCATCGGGAAGAATTGATATATTGGACAGGTCACACTACACGGCCACGCGGTAGACACGCCTTTGTGCTATCGCCAACTGTATGTATCATTGTGTTGTGCTATGCTACCTATGCTATGCTTTGTTGTCCCAAATCAAGCCTGATAAACCCCGTATTCATGTCTCAGAATCCAGACACAATTCATAACGACTCCAACATGAAACATGTTCACTTTCGCCTCATTTTGTTGTCACATTGTATCTCGACGTATAGAAACCCTCATAGGCCATCCCTCATCAACAGCCTGCGCCGCACATGCACTTCTACACTGGGTCATTCTACCTCCGCATCCTAGCTAAGTTAACATGTTCGACATACTCACATAGAACAGACTTATCTAGTTGCAACTGAACTAATGCGCTTCTGGACCAAACTGCTGACTATATCGTGCATGAGATGAGATGGGGCCGTGACGCGGTGTAAATGGATTGCGTTACCACCATCCAAGTAAATATCTATCTACTGTACACTTTATGTAGACGCACTCACCTCCAAAGCAGGCAATCCAGGCTGATTGAGTCATTATGCCTCGATATCCATTTTCAACCATGTTAATCCCAACTGCCGCTGACTTGGCGAACCAACAGACCAAGTACTTACTATCTAGGTAGTAGTAATATGTATGCACTTTGGCAAAGCTGTCTTTCTGTCTGCCTTGCGAGGACCATATCAACCAAATATGCACATCATTCAGCTCGCTACTGTACATTCTCTGTAATCACTTGCATACCCGACCTTCCCGTGAAGCTATTCCTTAGTGCAAGTCTCAACTTGTTTCACCGATTCCTCGATATGTCCGACCTGGACCTGTCGCTCTCACTTTTCGTGCTATGGCGGACAAGGCCTAATTCCACGATGGAACTACACTTCTAGCTTGTGGGCGACACGCTGAGTCTGTGTCTGTATCTGCCCCCTCGTCCCTCAGTAGCACAGGCTTCGGACATATCGAACGACATCAACGCCCAACGAGTTCGTGGTGGTTTTTTGAGTCCAGCCATGGTGTCTCCGAGGCAATTCTCTGATTCAACAGCACAGCAATGCAGGGCCTCTCTCAACCCGAACAAATGGTTACGCAGCGTAAAAGATCTCCAGATCATCGTGTCAAACTCTCACCGGGCGACCGAGGGCCGCAGAGTAACACACCCAGACACTTAGTCATAGTGAATAGAATAGCATAGCATAGCATAGCATGGCATAGCATGGGATGCTGTATCCTAGAAACGGCGATCGCCTTTCTGCATATCTGGGCGCTGACAGAACGGGCTGTCGGTGTCGGGTCACAAATCGTCTCGGGTCAGCCTCTCGGCAACTTGCCTCATCGTTCATCATCGGTCGCCATATCGAGACAACATGCGGTAACACACAATGGAGGCGCCGGTTGAAAGGGCCACCTTTAGTCGTTGGTTTCTGCCGATTGTCTGATGCAAGTCAGTCTGGCCGCGTCGACCAGGCGAATGATGCCGTATCTCAGCAGAGGTCGGTAAGGAATGCATTTGCCGATTACCTAGTTCGCTTCGGCTGAGAGTCCTATTGTATGCTTATTCATGATATCGCCATCAATGTGCGTGCGTAGTTGGCTTGCGCCAAGCTGATGTGCTGTTGGTGGAGGTTGATGGGCGAACCACTAACTCGAGCGCAGAACAACCAATGTGTGGTTCGCCTACAACAACAACCTTCAGTTTCTCAGTAACACAAAACTGGCTTTCATCATCAAGATGTCCATCACTGCCGTGTTGTGTCGGAATACCAGATCAAGCAACCAACGCCAATACGTACTTGTCTTGAGCAATGCCTGTCCAAGTTCAAATAGACCCTCACTCGCCCTTGAGTTTCCCACAGAGATCCAGAGACACTCCCAATTCAATTCCAACAAACAGCTATTCCTTTCCTCATATCTGCAAGCAAACAAGACTTTCTCCAATTGCTTGACACACCTGCTTCAACAAGGCTGTACTTCGCCCCTCCTTAGTCCTCAACCTTCCATCCCCCCCTCCATCTTCTTACTAGGACGCATCCCTTTGCTATCTCGCCAGCCTCACTTTTTATTTGCACAAGTCTTTGGACACAGGAGCTTTCGAATCCCTCCCAAGCTGCGTCCACCCAAGCTCTCCATCTCCAGTCGTATATATCATAGCCCTGTTCTTCCCCTCAATCGTATCAATCTCAGAATTGGAATTCCCCATTCACCTAGCAGATACCAATCACACTATGGCTGGTGTTCCTCCTGTCGGGGCTATGCCTCGAAATATCCCAGCACCAATGCATCATACTCAAGCTCCCCAAACACGACCTTCAATGCCCCAGCAGAACGGAGCCCCTGCAGGGCTTCCTGCATTCATGCCTGCCAACACACGGCCTTATAGCCATCCTCCCCAGCCTCCCATGGATCTGCGACTGCAAGATCACACTGAGATCAAAAATGTCCGAAGCGGGGAGCTTCCTATGTACAGAGCTCTCCGCCTCGAAAAGACCCCTGTTGCCTCCAGTGGTGGCAAGGCACGGGATACAGAATATGACTGGGAGACCATCACTCGTACAGACAAGAATATGTCCCAATCAAGGATCAAAGAGAGGATCGAGCACTTGGATAGAACCACAAGACCTGTCTCAAAGAAGAAGCAAGACAAGAACGAGACTATCCAGCTTCAGCTCGACAGGGCTCAAGCTGATCTGACTAAAGAGGACCGTGACTTCCGGTTCTACTATAAGCTGGCCCAGATCGAATCAGAATGGCGGGCCGCAGATGATCCAAGGCACCGGGATGACAGAAGTGTGCGAAGCTCCAGAAAGCATAGAAGCCACTCGAAGCGGAGCAAATCTCCTAGGCTCGAGAGAGTGGCAATCAATGCATATTTCCAGAGGATGCCGGCCTCTAGTCGACATAACTCCAGAACTCTCGATACACATGTATCGATGAGACAGCCAAGGCAAACCCAACAAACACATACCCAGCCACGCATGGGAGGGTTACCGCCTGTCACCCTCCCCCAAGGATTTGGGCCCCCTCCTCCTCCTCCTGTTGCTGCTGCTCCTGCTGTTGCAGCCCCTGTCAGGCCAGCGCCTCCTCCAGCGACTGATCCAAGATTGAACGGTCAACTCAGGCCTCCTACGGGGGAACAAAACGTTCCTCTTATGCCCCAAGCCCAATCCCCTCGACAGGGCCATTTCAACAACGCACAGCAAAGTGGCATGCCACCTGCAAAGCCAGGCAATGCGGTTCCTCATAATGCAGGTATCGTGCCGCCAGTACCAGCACAAGGACAAGGACAAGTTCCAGCTCGACCACCCTCAAGGCTACCAGCGATCAATGTCCCCATCGATCGACCACCACATGGGCCATTTCCAGGGGTGAAGGCTCCTCCACAGATGCCCTCGTCAGGTCCCGGTGCACCCAAGACTTCATTTGAGGCAGGCAATCGCTCACCAAAGAAAACGGCACCAGAGCCAGGGTTCAAGTTTGAAGATAAGGCCAAGGTTTACAATAACTCGGGCCGAAGTTCCTCGCCTTCCGATGGTGACAGTGAGGAGTGGTCAGAAGATGAAAGCGAGGACACAAGACCGTCGTCTGTTGATTCCGGCAGCAGCCCCCAACGGGGTCGAGGGCGTAGCCCGAACCCGAAGCGTATGCCTTCTGATCATCACGAAAACATTATCATCCAAGATCCTCGCAATCTCAGAAAGGATGCTGAATATATAGTCGATGGCCGCTCCTCTCGACATTCTGATCAGCAGCATGTGCGGTTCAATTCCCCCGGCCGCCGCTACCGTGACGAAAGTCGCTCGCCTAGAGGCGAATATCATTCTCCCCGGGAACAGCCTTGGAAAGGAGAGCCGCCTCGGATTATCCAGGCAGCAAGACCCAGTGTCCGTCATGTTCGCGGCACTGCGCCCCGACGAGATGATTCTTATGATATCCGACCCAGTCGCACCGACAAGCCCCTTGAGCGAGCAAGATTAGACGACGGCCATCGTGACCGTGACGTTCGAAGAGACAATGATCGCTTCAAACATCTTGAAGAGGATCTTCGACGGCGCCGTGAACTTAAGGAGAGGCGAGAAGACCGAAGGCCCGACGACTACAAGTACGTCCACCCTGAACCTCGCTGGAGTGAGCGACGGGCTCGAGAGTATATGAGCCACAGTGGGCCACGCTTTTCACGACAGCATCATGAAGACCGTGAGGATTTCAGGAGATACACTGGCCGACGAGACTGATAGCATGGGTCGGCAGTCTTCTTTGTTGCAATTACTGTGCTTTTACATGCTGTTTGAATTGGGATCAGTTCATTTTAGTGGCATACGGAATGGATTATATAACGTTAAGGTTTGGGAATGGCGCTTTTATCGTTTCAAGGAATGCAGCTGAGTTGATAATTCGGTATCCTGGAGCAAAACATGAATATTATAATGATGAACAATATCAGTGCTGATAATTAATTATGCATATGGTTCGTTATGCTGAGTGGTATGCATGAACGGCATACATATACCACGTGACTGAGTGAGTACCGGTAGTGCGTTAAGTGAGGGGTGTCGCGCCTGGAACGCGTCTGGTACCTAGCACTGTATTCATGTGAAGACTTCATTCGTCGTACCTGACTGACCAGGTTCGGGGCCGAGACGCGTCCTTATCTTGCAGGAAATCACAATCCGCTTCTACCTAATATGACAGGACCGTGGGGTACGGATGCTTCCTCGATAATCTCGTCTTCGTTCAATTGAGTCTTGCAACTTCCTGCCTCGTTCTTTTCATTCTCCCCTCCCTCGTTTTCCTACCTTACCTGCCGAACCTTCAGCGGTCGCCACCTCACAATATTTTATGAAGGTTGGTATCAACCACCTTCCTTTTCGTTCCTCGCCGGCACGGGCGCTCCTTCTTCGACAAGCTGTGCAACAGCAACGAGTTCAGGTGCACTTAGCTGGTCCGACATATTCACCAAACCTCAACGCAATGCTACAGCGTGCAAACAGCCAATACGAGGCCAATGGCCCTCCTCCCCAACAGAGGAGCCAGCCCAGAAGCCAGTCGTTCCTTCCTCCCAGCAGCCCAAGTACTCATAATGCCGATATTCGACAACAACTAAAAAAGCCAAACGCCCCTGCTGTGTCGGCGAGGACCATGCCACCATTCTCCAGACCTCTTCAAAATCGACCCTCTAACATGAACCAACTCTCAAACAATTCTCGGCCGCCAAACGGTGTTGGCGGTGGATCACTGGCTTCTCTTTGTGGAGGGTCAAACTCATTCGGCGGGCAAGCAGATGTTGTTGATCTTACTGGACCTGAAGCTCACACAAAGGCCCAAGCAGCGGTCTTCTTCACGGAAGACGACTTTTGTGACGATGACGAGCTAGATCTGGATTTCCAAGCCCCTTCAGCACTACCACCACTTCCTGTACATACTCCAGCCAAGCGTATCACCAAGGAGAACATGCCGCCCCCACCGCCAACATCGACACAGACAGACAGGGCCGTACCTTGGTCTTCATCACCACCCTCACATTTCCTACCACCGTCCCGCAATACATCTGTCACTTCAACGATGGCCAATATTTCAATGAAGCGCGATTCTTCTGGTGACCAAGATGACTTTGATGTTCCGGTCCCTAAAAAGGCAAAGAAACGCGTACTGCCTCAAAGTTTCAAGCAGGAAGAACCCGAAGATGAGAGTGATTCTCACCCTCAGGTCGCCCTAACACCGAATAACAAGCGGAAGGATTTTCTTAATCCCACGGCGAGCGCTGTCAAGGAACAGAAGAAGCAATTTCGAACTCAGCGTCAGCAAGAGCAGCCAGCGGGCAGCACCGATCTCTCCGTGGATGAGATCAAAGAAGTCACCACTTCGCATTCCAAGGGCAATTTTGCCATATCGCTCAGTGAAGAGCAGAGACATGTCTTAGATTTGGTAGTGAACAAGAACCAGAGTGTCTTCTTCACTGGTGCGGCCGGAACTGGTAAATCTGTCCTCATGCGAGCCATAATCACGGAATTGAAGAAGAAGTATGCCAAAGACCCAGAACGAGTTGCGGTTACTGCCTCCACGGGACTTGCTGCATGCAATATCGGTGGCATTACGCTTCATAGCTTCTCTGGTATTGGACTTGGCAAAGAGGATGCCCCAACACTAGTCAAGAAAATTCGAAGGAACCCCAAGGCAAAGAACCGCTGGCTGAGAACTAAATGCCTTGTCATTGATGAAATTTCCATGGTGGACGGAGATTTGTTTGACAAACTGTCTACAATTGGAAGAACGATTCGAAACAATGGGAGACCGTGGGGAGGCATTCAACTCATTATCACTGGCGACTTTTTCCAGCTTCCACCGGTCCCAGAACAGGGTGCAAAACGGGAGACCAAGTTTGCCTTTGATGCTTCAACCTGGACCACCTCCATAGACCACACTATTGGACTTACGCAGGTCTTTCGACAGCGAGACCCAGTATTCGCCAACATGCTCAACGAGATGCGCCTCGGTCGCATAACGGAAGACACTGTTCGGGCCTTCAAAAAGCTGGAGCGACCACTCAATTTCAATGATGGGCTGGGAACCGCAGAGTTGTTTTCCACCCGGAACGAAGTCGAGATGTCAAATGAAAGAAGGTTAAGAGAACTTCCTGGCACGATCAGGAGGTACGAGGCTCAAGATACTGGCAAAGAAGATATTCGGGACAAACTACTGATGAACATGATGGCGCCCAAGAGTATCGATCTGAAGGTCAACGCTCAAGTAATGCTGATCAAGAACCTTGATGAATCACTTGTGAACGGATCTTTAGGCAAGGTGATAGGATTCTCTGATGAAAAGACGTTCGACATGGAGCCAATTGACGAATTCGATGAGGAAGAGAGAATGGCCAAAGCTCGAAAAAAACTACTCAATACATTCAAGCGCGAATCCGATTCAGGTTCCAGTGGTACCAAATTCCCGGTGGTACAGTTCATGGCAACAGATGGCACATCACGCGTGATTCTCTGCCAGCCTGAGGAGTGGAAGGTCGAATTGCCTAATGGCGAGCTCCAGGCCAAGCGAACTCAGCTGCCCCTGATCCTGGCATGGTCATTGTCAATTCACAAGGCCCAAGGTCAAACTCTCGAACGTGTTAAAGTTAATCTTGGACGTGTATTTGAAAAAGGTCAGGCTTATGTTGCTCTTAGTCGAGCGACTACACAGGATGGTCTACAGGTTCTGGGCTTTCAAAAGTCCAAGGTCATGGCACATCCTCGAGTCATAGACTTTTACAACAAACTCTACAGTGCCGAGGAGGCACTCGGAAAACCCAAGGCTCAATCTATCACTAGTTTTGTATCCAATCGTATTGGAGCAGCGCCCTCGAAAGCCCCATCGCCCAAGAAGCCAGCCCACCAGGTGATAGATTTAGACGATGAGGAAGAGGCTATGGCTTCCTTCGGATATTGAGTTTTCGAGCCGGTGGGGTTGCATTTAGATGCCAAAGAGCTTACAATCTATTGATACCATTGTATGATACGGGAGACACAGTCGAAACGCGAAGTTTCGATAGACGCGCACAACCATGGGAATGGCGTTAAGGCGTCAAAGGGGCAGTTTGGTCGGGATAGACACACCAAAGGCCCAGTAGATATTGAGACTTGTATGCACCAAGTTATGATAATACAAATGATGAACCGCTCTCTCTAACTGTTATGACATCTGCTGTGACCATTGGGCCTACATAGTAACGAAACGTCTGCTCGGTTGCCTCCTCATTCAGCATAGATAAGTCTACTCATGAGTCTGAGCATACCTAGGTAGCTAAGGTACGGAGTAAGAGAACCACTCTCGTTATAAGCTATCCAATCAAGCGATGCTTACTGTGCTGCCCCGTGGTCGCAAACGCAAACACAAACACAATGGAAGAGAGGCTAAAAGGTAAGGTAAGGTGATGTACCTAAGTTAGTTAAGTTGTGACGCACACCGAGGGAACCACCTTCTTATCGATAACAAGATTGGCAACTTTGTTCCCACGCGAACTTCCCTACCTATTACTAGCTTGCCCCATGTTGAAATGGAAGTTCTCCCACCAAGAACAAGCCCGCATCACACAACATTAAATTGCAATACGAAAACCGCCGAAGGGCCTGCAGTAATACCTTGTCGCATACGGCATAGAAACCGGAGAGTTCGAGCTTTGCAGCTGCCACTTTTCGAACCTCGCGCCATTTCATCGCCGGGCTTCAAGTCTCGATCTCCCCTCGTTTTGCCCGATCCCGCCGCTTCGAAACTCGCCTGTAATCAGTCACTCCGTTGACGAGCCCAACCACCCGGTCCTCTCGCCTCTAACTACTTCGAAACAAAAGCAGTGCTTGTTCGCTCAACAAAGTAACGCATAAATCTTGGGGTCTCGATTCTGCGCGACTGGAGATTGGTCTTCAAAACCTTGTTAAAGGACGTTCATGACATCTGGACTTTGCCGATCTGCCATATCCAATAATCTGTGCCAAGGAGTACAACCTTTTTCGAATCACGTATAAACCGCGAAATCTTACCGACCATGGCAACCCAGTTCATCGGTTTGCATATGCGGGTGGTGTTGAGGGACCCTCCCGGGAGCGAACTGACTGGGACAGTTGGCAATGTTCAGGCAGGGAGCGGCTTAACATTGACTAACGGTACGCACTGAATTCTAGCCCTACACTTCCAAGAAAGATGCTAATCCCTGAGTTGCAGTGTTCGTCTCGGATACCAAACAATGGCTTCCTCACTTGCAGGTCCACGCCGCTAACATCGCCGATCTTGCTGAGGTCAAGAACGACAGGCCAGCGACATATGCGCCTCCTCCAGCCGAACCCATCGTTGCGCCTTTGATTTCGCAACCACCACCGCAACCAGCTTTTGTAGACCCTGCGATCCTCAGTCTGGGAAGACCGCCGGCAGCATTGACGCCGGCAGCATTGACGCCGGCAGGCTCCGATTCAAAAGGACCATTGGAGGATGTGAGAGCTGAACTACAAGTCGCTCCTATGAGTGCCGCTGCCTCAACGCCAGGGAGACCCACCCCTGATCACGACCTAACCGGTTCTGTCAGTAATTTGGCCATCAACGAAGCGGTCCAAGAAATGGACAATGGCCAGCCAATTGAGGGACAGGCCCCGCGATCCGCCAAGAAGAAAAACAACAATAACCGACGATCTCGACAGTCCAAGCAAGGAAAGGGCCAGCGTGCTGAGGATGATGGTCAGGTTATTGAGGGTTCACCCGCCAGCGGCCGCGGCAAGGGGTGGAGGCAAACACCAATCCTGCAGAGTACATCATCTTTCCAACCATTCCATTCTCTGAAAAAGAGCGCCAAGGGGCGCAAAGGCCTCCTCGATAACGGCTGGGCATCCGAAGATGTCACAGAAGAGATGGGCGAGTTCGATTTCGAAAACAACCTGGCCAAGTTTGATAAGCGTACCATTTTCGATCAGATGAGAAAGGAGGATCAAATCGACGATGCCAGCCGCCTGGTTTCTCACAACCGAAAGCCAAAGCCTGGCACAGCTGGCGGAAAGAACCTGCATTACACGGAAAATGTGCTGGACCTGCCGTCCTCAGCCAAGAAGGATGCAGACTTCTGGAATAGTGAGGCAGATGATGGATTAAACGAGGCTGAGAGGCTTTCTGGACGGGAAGTTCGGAGTGGCCAAGGTAACAGGAGAGCTGATAGCAAATCGGGTCCCTCGCGAAGATCACAGTCACGCAAGGCGAGTGCTGTTGCAGTATCTGGCGGCCTTCCGCTAAGCCGCGTCAATTCTGGCGTACGTGCAAGCCACCTGTCTCGGTTGTCGATCTCTCGACCAGAATCTCGCAGTACTAACAGTAGACAGCAAGGTCACCCGCCTGGCTTATACCTCGTCCCTTCGCATAAGCGTCTTGAAACCGTTTCAGCCCTGCAGATGCTTAATCTTGAAAACATAGCAGCGAACGAGATCGGCTTAACAGAACAACTTATGGCCGAGAATGGAGGGCGAGGTATCGCTGAGGTTGCTCTGGTAGCCCTTTCAGATCCTGCTATTAAAGTACGGTTCGGCCTTGCTGGTGCAAATCCCTCCTCCAGTGCCACATTGACGAGTCCGGTGGTGGTGATCCTGGCTGGAAATAACAAATCGGGTATCCGAGCTATTGCTGCAGCTCGCCATCTGCGGAACAAAAACGTTAGCATGCTCGTATGCTTAGTGGGTATTGAGCGCGAGAAAGACTTGCTCGAAGACCTGCGGCAACAGATTCAACTTTACCGAGCTTTCGGCGGTAAAATTCTCAGCAAGGTAGATCTGTTTGAGCATTTGCGCAAGGCATCATCATCAGGATCACCTGTCTCAGTGTCACTCATCATCGATGCTCTTCTGGGCTTGACCATATCGTTTGAAGAATTGCGAACTGGTGACCAGGCTGCTGTGTATGAGTTGATGGAATGGGCGAACCGAAACGAAGCGTTCGTGCTATCGGTCGATGTACCAACAGGCATCGACCCAACTTCGGGTAAAGTGGCAGTGATAGATGGTAGCCGCCTATTTGTGAAGCCCCGATACGTTATTGCCATGGGTGCTCCCAAGCGAGGCTTGCTTGAAGCCGTAACACCACCTGATGAGGATGACCCTCAGAAGATGAACAACGCTGGACACGAAGAGGAATGGCGTCTATTTATTGCAGACATTGGCCTTGGAAGTGCCGTCTGGAGGAAGGCTGGAACCAAGATTCGGCGAGGTATCGACTTTGATGAGAAGTGGTTACTGGAGATGAAGTATCGGGATGGACAGCAGGACGGAACCGACTCAGATGAGGAATGATGTCCCGCACGAAGCCAGCGAGAACATGGACTCATGACATGGGGAAGGGGAGAAGAAACGGAAGAGAGCAAAAAGTTGAGCGATTGATTTACCTGTTGCATGGGAAACGGCCAGTGGGAAGATGCATTTTCGGGAATATTTGGCGTTTGGTGGGTTTTATTTGGGCGCTTAAGAGGGTGCATTATTGCATTTGAGGTCAAAAGGGGACCAAATACCCAGGAGTTCAGTCAAAATAAGATGCTTTTTATATGTAAATAGCTTTTCTGATGGTTCCACTATTGCTGCTGTAGCTACTGTGAAAATAAATATTCATATCGTGGTTATTCGTGTTTTGATCGAAGATTGATCAACGAGACGAGCCAAGTTCGCCAAGAGTATGGAGAAGGTTGCACAGAGGCCAAGTTTAAGTTAAGCTACGGGGAGAAAACTAAGCTTTGCCAAGCACATTGTGAACTCGTTGTGCATGTGCAGGCTTGGCACTTTATAAAAGCTTGATTAGGTTAATGCCAATGCTGTTATATGACGTGAGAAACTGTGGAAGGGGGAGGCCAATGGGCAGGTTTATTTTGAGTCACTGTACGATCTAGAGATAGTGTAGTGCCTAAATAAACTGGTACGCGGTGTCAAAACAGAGTAAATAGTCCGATATTGTTAGTTATCTATCCCTATCCGTACATCCATAGCTACATCAATCAATAGCTTGAAAATAGCGCTGCTGATTTTGTTTGCCAGGGCAATCAATGGTCGATTGATTGGTGCAACACGTGGTCGGAGAATTCCTAGAGCCTAAGGTAGTCTTATTTTAGGTTTGTTTTTAGGTTTGGGTTCATCGGCTGAGCCGACAAGAAGCTGATGATGATAGATCAGTAGTAGATATTCAAGAGTGAAGACTCTTTGGCCGAGGCTGCCAGGTATTTTTGGTCAACCTCTTTCAAATTATTTACCTGTCTCTCTCTCTCTGGTCATCGATTGGCCGTTTCATGGTGTTAAAGGATCACACTATCGAGAATCAATCTTGATATTTTGTGGGAAACCCGGGTGATCTTTTCCGTACTTATTCCCCAGAGTGCACAGTGCGGATGGCTGTGGTAATGTGGGCATTCGATGTTGAAAACAGCAGACACTTTCAGTCCAGAACAACAAGGAGCGCTAAAAGAGGCTTGATAGTTACAGTCATTCATTGTCAGTCTCTATTTATTTATTTATTTTCAGTATCACTATAACGAATCCTTGTGAGCCTTTTGTATCCATTCACACCAGAAAATAAACATATCTGTGCTTGTCAGCACCCTGACTCCTTTAACATAAAGAGGGGTCACATTGGTTTGGCCATTGACTGAGAGAATTGGGGATGAGACGAAAGGGGATAAATTCAGCGCACATCAGGGTATTGCGTTTTGGGGGCTGGAAGAGGGCGAGGGCGGGGGCCGGGTCTTTAATTCTATTCCATTCCACTAAAGCCACAGGGCTGACTGTGTAAGTTCGTTCAGTCAGTCCAGATGCAAGTTATTGCCGTTGATGATGAACGGTCCGAAAGTTTGACTGCAGCCAACCGATGACCCGGGAACGGTTGTGCATATGCTTCGTTACAATTAACTTTATCCGACTTCCAATCTCATGGTCGGTCAAGTGCCCTTCTCAAAGATGGCTTAGTTGTACGGATAGACACATGCCACTGACAGCCCAGATGTTACTCAAATAACACTTGACAATGGCTGCAAAGGATGTGAGCTGGCAACAAATAGAATCACTACGAGAGCTAGAATTACCTACACGATTGCTACTCGAGATTACGTTGAATCATATAAACTAATCATGGACTATGAATGAAGTCGAGATCTATATTGCCCAAGCACAGCCTAGCACCTCAGTTTATACAGTGCGCCGCTTGAAGACGAAACATCCATAGCCCACCTCATCCATGGAATGAACCGTCGCTAAAATACTCAGAATAAACCAGTTTCCCCAGTATTTCCCCTCTGTCATACTGTTTGTTCCACAAACAATCTAACATTGCAATTTCTCAACCACGCGACGAGGCGAGACGAGACGAACGGACCAGGAGCTTAATTCTCTCTGCCCAGAGGCCAGACTTAACCTTTTTCTCCTCAGCTTCTTAGCTTCCAATCCTTGAGACTTCTTCGACCCTTCGAGATCGCCACCTAACGTTGCCCGATCCCCCAAGACCGGTCTTCCTGCATACCATCCACGCGACAATCGACAATCGACAGTGCGAAAAGGCCAAGACTTCTCGGCGCCCAGCGTCACAGCCTCTCTGTTGTACAGTATTACGACTACGACTCCAAACTCCCCGTGTCATTCCCAATTACTTTCGCCTAAACAATATTTCTCGTCTCCGTGTCTTTAAGAACTCCCCAACTCCGCCTCCTTCCATTACCAGTCAAGGGCCCGCCGTAATCAATCACGCCCCCGACACTACTTACCAGGAACTGGAGACCGGATCCAATCAATCCGCGTTTGAATCCTCCTGTTCCTTTCCCCACGATCTCTCCCCCAAATCGCGCCCCGAACACACTCGTTTTTCTTAACCAACCCATACTCTCCAACAATTACCACCGTCTCGTCGAATTCAGGTCCAGATTGAGACATATCCGAAAATCACGAGCTACTGCCGGTCGAAACTACCGCGTCGCTTACTCTTCGAAACGTGCCTCTCATGGCGACCGCTTAAACGACCCCCCCGATTCATAATCCTCGCCTCGACTGAACTTGCGAACCTCGTCGCTCGCGGCTGGCCATACTATTGCGTGTTGCCTCATACATAGGATAACCGGCCAGCCGCAATCATGGCTGCTGCCGCCGCTCTCGACATGGCCTCCGCGACCATTACGGGGCTGCCTTCGTTCTGCACGACGACTCTTTTGCCCGACAGTGGCATTATGACACTAGGATTCGACGGCGTCCCTGTACCATTGACCGAACCGGCTGTGTATCAAGTCCCATGTCCGACCCCCGATCTATTGCCTCGAGCCGAATACTCCGTGACGGTTGCTGCTTCAGGCGACGAGAGCAGCCTCACTCAGCATGACGCAGCTGATAGCAGCCCCAAATTCTCCGACTTCCGCGATCCCTTTTACGCCTCTACTTTTCCGATATGCTACGCCCTTGCCGCGACTACCGTTACTGCTTACATGCTCGTTATTATGCTATTTGTCACACCGCGGTCGTTTCTGGATGGAGGAATCGTTTACCTGGGCCGACGATCCGCTTTCACTCACAGCTCATCCAGCAGTGTCACGATCGGTGGCCGACCATGGCTACAGAAAGTTGCAGCTTTAACCGTTGCCATCTCGCTAACGATTGCCTCGGCCGACACCTTTCATGCTGCCAAAAGTCAGTACATGTGGGGGATCCAGAACGCGAATCAACTTCAGGACGAGGTGATGAATAGCGTGGAACTCAAAGTTATTCGGCTCGTCTCCGATACCTTTCTATGGCTGGCTCAGGCCCAGACTCTAATCCGACTCTTTCCCCGGCACCGAGAAAAGATCATTATCAAATGGGTCGCGTTCGCACTCATCACTCTCGATGTTGTCTTCAGTGCCATTACCAGCTTCAAATACTCGGAAAATGGCATCAACACCACCGCGCGACCCAAAAACTTTGTTCATCCCGTGCCCGCTCTCAGCTATCTGTTTCAACTCTCCCTTGGGCTCCTGTACGCAGCATGGGTTGTTTACTATGCGCTAATGAAGAAGCGTTATTCTTTCTACCACCCCTTTATGAAGAACATTAGCTTCGTCGCCATCATCTCGCTTATCTCAATCCTGATTCCCGTCGTATTTTTCATTCTCGATATCTCTCAGCCTGATTTCACTGGATGGGGAGATTACGTGCGATGGGTTGGTGCTGCAGCTGCCAGTGTAGTGGTCTGGGAGTGGGTGGAAA
Organism: Fusarium mexicanum; assembly: GCA_013396015.1. Taxonomy (NCBI): domain Eukaryota; kingdom Fungi; phylum Ascomycota; class Sordariomycetes; order Hypocreales; family Nectriaceae; genus Fusarium; species Fusarium mexicanum. The sequence continues at coordinate 6,324 of JAAOAM010000077.1, read as the reverse complement.
GGATCGAGGCTCTAGAACGAGAGGAGAAAAAGGACGGCATACTTGGACGTGAAGTCTTTGATGGAGACGATACACTCGAAATCAACGCATCCGAGTTCCCATGGCTCCGCAATCGCAAGAGCCGAAAAGGAGGCAGCTCAGGAAGTAGTGGCGACGGCGATCGACAACAAATGTCTTCGTCTGCTGCCAACGGTTGGCCAACTGTTTCCTCTATTACCAACAGATACCGTGGGCAGAGCAATGGTGCTTTTGCTGAGACTACTGAACAATCCACACAAAGAGGCACAGGCAGAGGTTTGCGACCTAACATCTGGCCAGCTCGCCCGGCACCTGCTGTGACCCCTATTAGCCGAACAGATACCGCCAGCGCAGCCAGCACGGTTTATGCCGTGAGGTATCAAGCACCCTCAGAAACCACATCGCGAACACCAGACCCTCTACCGCAACCGAGTGTGGTCGATCTGAGTCAACACAGCAGCACTCCCCCAAGCCAGCACACACATGATGAATCCGGTTTTTCAAACCAAGCTCCAGCTTCTGTACAACATGGGCATGTCGTGTCATCGCCATCACAACAATCTGCCGATCTAGAAGCAAACTCGACAAACGCGCCAACTCAGGGCGGTTGGCGAAGTCTCGCATTTGCCGGCCCGGGGTCTGGTCGCTCGGGTGAGGATGCGACAAGGGAGATGACCCAGCAATCAGACAACAATCCAGTCGCGGAACGCGAAGGAAGGGCAAATAGTTCGAGCCGATGGGATCTGAGAGCTCGCCTGGAAGATTTTGCGGCCAATCAAGCAGAGAAATTACGGGACCGCATGCGCACAGCTCCCAATACTGAGAGTCTTCCTGTAACGGTTATCCCGGCACCTCCGCGAAGGGGAGCAGCGCTGCAGCAGGTGCTCGAGGAAGAAGAGCTAAACACATCAGAGCAGGGCTCGCCAGGTCGGGAACCCTTTACGTCACAAAACAGGAGCACGAACAGTCCTAGCAACGCATCGCGAGACGCAACAGGAGAAATCGCACAACTAGACAGGAGTCGAAGCACGTTCTCGGGCAGCCAGGGCGATGGGCCGATTCCACCGAACAACCCACCACTATGGCGGGGTGTTCGGCCGAGAATGACCCCCGACGAAGATTATTATGATGATTCTGACGATGGATCACTGTCGGGCAGGTCATCATTGGATCATCGGAGGCAAGATTCGGACTCATCGGGTCTCCACCGGACGAGTTGAGGACTTTTTGTGTTGGTAGCTGTGCACTTAGCGAGGCGTTGTTTGCTGCTCTAACTATGTTTTGATGAGCATCAGGATGATTTATATGAATGATACCCCAGGAATGAGTGTAGTAGAGTTTTACGTGTATATATACGGGATGGGAGGTGACAGACATGGGCGCTATGCTTGGGATTTGATCCTGTATATGCTAGACGGGCCGACCTTGAAGGAAGGCAACGGCATTGATATTGGAAGTATACAGTACATGGTTACTCATAGTCAGAATAGGCTTTTCACCCGAAAAGGGCATGCCGAATATGGCGTGTGTTAGTGTGATAAATAGACTATTGCAAGAACAACACGATGAAATCAACGGTTATGCAATTATAGGGACATTTGTTTAACAATGGCCAGAAACATGAGCTCTGGTGCCTCTCGCAAGCGGAGGGTGTTGTTTAGAGGTTAGAGGTTACATTCGCTGACGGTTTGAAAGACGTAGAAAATAACGTTCTGCATGACGTAGTGATGCATGTCAGCTGCAACGTCTGCAAATGAGAATGGACTTTAGACAATCCCGTGCCAAAGCGAAAAATATCAATTCTCGGCAAGCTCGGAAGAGGAGAGGACATGAATCATGGCAGATGGGATAATGATAGTGATAGGGGGGAGGGATAGGGGGATGAGAGCACTATCGCACGTTCCTTCACATGTTTACATTGATTGTATCCAATGTTTGTTACTCCGTAGTAGTAGTTATTATGCCTGGGCACGGAGATTAATGAGAAAAACTTGGATTGACTAATTGATTTTTTAAAGTTTGTATGGCTCCACCATCATTACATGACGATGCTCAATGATCAAGTAGAATCCAATATCAGACAAATCATGGAACATACATACATAATAATATCTACCACAAGATTATAAGGAATGATAACTACTGTGCAACCAACAATGGACTCCGCGGGTCACCGAACGCCACATAAAACTCAGCTCTGCAGGTAATGAGACCCTTGGATAATCTCAATTTTGGAGCCCGCGGAGCCAGGAGGCCTATTCGTTCTCCACATCGTGGGAAGTTGACTGCTTCTACGAAGTAGAGGGGCTGAGGAAGAATTCGAAGCCAAGTGCGTGCGTGCGTGCGACACGAAGAAATATACGAAAATCAGGGGGGAAACAGGTACCGGTTAAACTCTGTTTTAATAAGCTTAAATACGAGTTTCATGTGCATTTATATAAAATAATACAACTATTCCAGTGGCACCCGCATAACAGAACAAACATTAGGTAGACAGCAGCCAGTGGATGGTGGTACTGGCTTGCAGTTGCTTCAGCATTGAGATGATGGACGGAATGGAGATGGAAGAACCAAGTCCACCCCATATTTCCCAATCTGACCAATCACCAGATCCCTTCCCGCCTCGGCTTACCCACCTCCAAAATCTCCCCCTCCACTATCCACTAGCAACCCTCGCTCTCTAATACAACTTTGCTGCACGCGACGATCCCGCACAATCCGCGACTCTCCTTCATTGCTCTTCTTCTGTTTCCCCGTTTCCGTCTTTGTTTCTTCGTTGCAGCATTTAAATACGGGACAAGAGCCTTTCGGGTTGAAGAAGAAACACGTTCCTTTTTCTCTCTACAACGACTTGCTTGCCACTATTTGCGACTTCCGTCCCTCCTAGACCGACCTTGACCTATACGCGGACTCTTTGCAACCAGAAAACTCCACTTCAAGGCGTTCAACGAAATAGGGGTGCAACGTCTACAAGCTAGTCTACCACAGAAATTCTCGGCATCTAATATCTACAATTCTGAAACTGGACTATTCTTGTGAGGAAGCTCGCAGTACAACACCAAAGACGAGACATGTCAGGCTCAGAACCCTTTCCGCTGCTAAACGCGGCAAACGATCAGCTACATCAGCGTCGTCCCGCAGACCAAGCAGATTCCTACGTCAGCAACACCACAGCCACTCAAGACGCCATCAACAACGCCCGGAGACGACGTAAGAGTAGTCTTTTGGGCGGCGAGATCAGAGGTGACACGGGTGCTCCGGCAATGGCTTCTAGTCGTGCCAGTCTCGAGGCCTCAGATAACCACTCCAATGGTCACGTACGTCACTTTTTCCTTCCCTGCTCTACTCTACTCTACTCCCGACAAGAACCACCTGTGCATGCTGCTGTGTACTAACACGTCGATGGAACAGTCCGACGGCCGCAAGCGCCTCTCGAAACGACGCCGTGCTCGTGGCCTCATCGGTCGAGCCAAGCAGACCATGATCAAGCATACTTTCGTCCTCCCTGCCGTCCTCCTCGTCTTCTTCCTCCTTGGATATGCCATCAACCCTACCGAGTCCAACCCTATCCATCACTTCATCTTCTTGTCGTACAAGCTTCCTCAATATGACCTCAACGAGCCTGCGCAGTATGGAAAGGGACGCTGGGATATCGCCTTTGTTGGTTTCTACATAATTGTCCTCTCCTTCACTCGTGAATTCGTCATGCAGGTGCTCCTGTCACCGCTGGCCCGTTACTACAACCTCACCCGTGGTAAGAAGGCCCGTTTCATGGAGCAGGTCTACTCTGCTCTCTACTTCGGTGTCCTTGGTCCCGTTGGTCTCTGGGTCATGAGCCACACTCCTGTGTGGTACTTCAATACCCATGGCATGTACGAGGGCTTCCCTCACCGGACTCATCTTGCACCAGTCAAGTTCTACTATCTGTTCGAGGCCGCGTACTGGGCTCAGCAGGCCATTGTGCTTCTCCTGGGTATGGAGAAGCCTCGCAAGGACTTCAAGGAGCTTGTTGGTCACCATGTTGTCACCCTCGGACTGATTGCCCTGAGTTACCGATTCCACTTCACCTACATTGGTCTGGCAGTCTACGTCACCCACGATATCAGTGACTTCTTTCTCGCTACGTCCAAGACGCTCAACTATATTGATTCTCCCCTTGTCGGACCTTATTTTGGAGTCTTCATGGTTGCTTGGATCTATCTGCGTCACTTCCTCAACTTGAAGATCATTTGGTCTCTTCTCACCGAATTCGAGACCGTTGGCCCCTTTGAGCTCAACTGGGAGACTCAGCAATACAAGTGCCGTATCGCACAGGTCATCACCTTCGCACTCCTCTCGTCCCTCCAGGCCTTGAACTTGTTCTGGCTCTTCTGCATTGTTCGAATTGCTTGGCGATTCCTCAGCCAGAATGATCTCCAGGATGATCGATCTGAGGACGAAGACGATGATGTCGAGGAAGAGGAAGAGACGCCTGCCTCTGCTCTCAAGACCAACGGCAAGGCAAATGGCTTCGCCAACGGACACACCGATGGTCATGCCATCAGCAAGACCCCTGAAGATGCAAAGAAGTAGATGAATTCGCACCTCAGGTTGGCATCTGAAACTAATGGAAGGGAACTGTTGGAGAAAAGGACTTTGACCTACTTTGTTTCCAGGAAAGTATCGGGAAAACGAAGAGAGGGTTGGTGAGACGAATTAATGGATCAACATCATCTAATGACCACATCGAGCGAGATATGCCACGAAACGGGCGCGTAGCTGTATTTCTTCCTCATTTTTTCTTTTGAGACCACGGAGGCAGCGGGATGGAATGGGAAATGGATGGTAATGGAGTTCAACTGGGAGTGGTTGGACCTCACTGTCGCTTTTGTATCAAACATGCCGGCGTTCCGAGGGAGTCCGAACTAAACGGACTAATTATCTGCTGTGTTGCGGTGGTAGGTTGTCTGTCTAGTTGGGCAGCAGACAGCCATACATTCTTCACATGCGTGTGTGTACATGCACGCACATGTTGGCTTGTCGTGTCAACATTGGGAGCCAAGAGGGCTTCATTCAAATGAGGCAGTCGAAATGTCTCTCGACGAACTCGTCGAGCCACTTCGGGAAAGGAGGGTTCCTCACTTATATGTGCAACTCAACACTCTCGCTGGCCTCAAGTCACTCACCATACCCTACCCTACCCTACCCTACCGCATGCACATCGCCAGAACACCATCTCCCTCGGGCCATGTTTTCATCAAGCAATTATATCTTCTTGTACAATCACGCTTGTCACTTTCTATACGAACACATTTAATAATACTACCACTTTGACGCTCGCTACCTCTACTCCCCGACCCGCGTGCTATTCACACTCCTAGCCTCCTTCAGCTAATTTTCGTGTTGGTCGGCATTAGTGAATAGATAGCTTACGTTTTCAGCTGGAAGCCTCAACACGCGTCAACTTGGCGCCTTTTCTTAACATGATCCGGAAGCCCGATTACTAACTCGCCTCTCGTGTTGGAGGACATACAACAACAGATCTGACTTATTATGCTAAGCACTCTACGGAGCATGAGGTGGGGATATAGACTAACCCCCAATGCTGCCTCTTATGGATACTCTCCCAGACCCTTAAAAACACCGCATCACGCTGGAGGCGCACGCGTAAGCCGATACGAGCGAGCTCCAATATCTCCTCCGTACGGTGAGAAGGGTCATGCATGGGAGATAAGTCAGAAATAAAACGTGTACCTATCATTCGCCTGTCTAAGTCGTGGGTAACTCTACTATGTCGCAGTCAGTCCACTTGAATTTCTTAGCGTAGTAGCGAGACTCAAGATGGAGTCTGAAAGAGAATACCTGTACAATGCATGCATGCATGTATGCATGGGCATGCCCCCTTGCCTTGTCCAGCGGGAAGAATGGCAGTTTAAAGTGTACACATCCACTCGGGACAGGGCCTGTATGCACTGCGACATTGATGCAACTTTATATGTGAATACATACATAGCTAGACTAGACTATCCGTAGACTACCCTACTTTACGCACACCGTACGCTCAGAATCAAGTAATCGGGAGGCGCAGCACATCACCACAGGAGCAGAATGTGCGACATAGACATGAGATTCGCGGAGTTTAGGCGCCGGGAGATAGCCATACGCCGCAGACATACAGAGGACAAGCAACGACTTAGAGGAACCGAGTCTCGGATGCCCCCCTACCATTTCCTAATGGCGTCAAAATATATTTCCTTTCAGGGGTCAATACTACTACGGTGAGGCGCTTGTTGGCGCCCCCCCCCCCCCCCCCCCCCCCCCCCCCCC
>JAAOAM010000076.1:0-237801 GCA_013396015.1 Fusarium mexicanum | reverse complement strand
GTTCCAAAGAAACCCATCGTTCTCCGCATAGGCGAGGATATCAAGTATAACCATGACTTTTACAACAATGTCTTTGCGAAGCGATTTGACGTTGTTGCGAACGAAGAACCCGATAGAGAAGCATTCATTAAAGCATTAAAGGAGAACAAGTGAGTTAGGCCACCCGTTCACTACCTGAGGGAATGTTGACTGTTGCTAGATATGGCCAATTCTCGGCGATATATCGTCCACATTTCCAAACTGGTGGTGAGATGGGCCAATGGGATGAAGAACTCATATCTCTTCTGCCACCTTCAGTCCGAATCTTTGCGTCGGCTGGAGCAGGCTTCAACTGGGCTGATGTCGATGCCCTCGGTCGGCGGCGCATCTGGTATGCCAATGGAGCCGGTGCCAGTGACGAAGCCGTATCCGATACTGCTCTGTTCATGATCCTATCGGTATTCCGAAACTTCTGGCTCTCACAGCGCGGTGCACGTACTTGTGACCCAGCGGAGTTCCAAAGGATGCACAAACTCATTGCAACCATCTCTTATAACCCCCGAGGTCATGTCCTCGGTATCGTCGGCCTTGGTAACATCAGCAAACTAGTTGCCCGCAAAGCAGGTTTGGCGCTTGGTATGAAGATTCACTACTACGATGTGGTTCGCTCGCCTCCAGAAGTCGAGGAAGAGCTGCAAGCGACATATCATTCATCCCTCCACGAGCTACTGGGCATTGCGGATTGCATCACTTTACATACCCCACTCAACGCTCATACTCAAGACCTCATCAACAAAGCAGCATTTTCCGCCATGAAAGACGGCGCGAGACTTGTCAACACAGCTCGAGGTCATATCGTTAATGAAGATGCGTTGATTGAAGCCCTAAAGAGTGGCAAAATCTCGGCTGCTGGTCTGGATGTTCATTACCACGAACCTCAGGTTTCGAAAGAACTTGCAGCTATGGATAACGTCACGCTGACTTGTCATAATGGAGGAGCGGCTATTACGACTAGAATTAATTTTGAGCTAATGGCCATGGAAAATATTCTGAGAGTGGTAGATGAGAATGGGGAGTTTTGTGGCGAGCCGACTACGGCAGTGAACCGCAAGGCCTTTGAAGAGGCTTCTTCGTAAGCTGATTTTAGATAATACAAGCATTACAACCCTCATTTCTTGATCGCTACTGTTCATACATTATCTAGATTTTTACTCTTCCTTACGTAGCTGTCTGAATACGCATATCCGAATCAACGGACCAAGGCCATCGAGGTTCTTCTGTCAAGAACGACTAGCACCGCAAGGTATTCCTGTACAGCGTTCCCATAGCCTTGGATTAGTCTCGAATCACTATTATCAAGATTAATTTGGACGATGTGGACGCAAGGGAGTGGTAGTGGGCGTATCCCCGGAAGCATACAGCCTTCCAACCCGGACATCAATCCGTCTAACAACCTGGACTTCTTTTCGATAAATCGGTCATCCGTCCGACTGGCGGATCAACTACTATAACCGAACTTGTAACCATGTCGAGAAAGGATCAGCCCATGGTCATGGTTATCCGCTACCCCAGGTTTACCCCAGGTCTACCCCGCAGAGACTCGAGCCTCGACCCAAGGCGATGGGTTCTGTCGCGAGGATATATAAGTGACTGAGAACTGATCATCAAATCGCACTTCGTCTGGTCATAGCTCCTTCATCACCTTGATCGGTAAGCCTTTAAAGATGTTCAAGGCAGTGACGGAGTTCTTCAGGCCAAAGGCCACCAGAACCTTGCACTATGCTCATCTCAAAAACAACACACATCCAACGTGGTACAAGGACTCCGGCCTGCGTAAGAATGTCTGGCACTGTGTCGGTTTCTACTTCGCCGTCTTCTACCTTGGCTTCGACGCTTCCCTCATGAACGGCCTCCAAGCGATCCCCCAATGGGAAGAATACTTCAACTATCCATCCGGAAACACCCTAGGTCTGATCTCGGCCAGTTTGTTTCTCCCAGCGATCATTACTCCCTTCGCAGCATCGTGGATCAATGGACTTTGGGGAAGGAAGTGGTGTTTGGCCGTCGGTTCAGTACTGCTAATCCTCGGTGCTTTCCTTAACGCTTTTGCGAAGAATCTTGGAACGTTTATTGGTGGCAGAGTCATTATCGGTGCAGCTGGACCTTTCGGAAAGATCACCGGCATTGCACTGCTTCAGGAACTGGCGCATCCTCGTTTAAGACCCTATGTTGCGACAGCGTATTACAGCAACTATTATGTCGGTCAAATAGTCGCTGCTTGGTTTTGCTATGGCACATTATCTTGGCCAGATACCGAGTGGAGATGGCGGGCACCCTGCCTGTTCCAAGCCTTTGCTCCAGCTATTGTCCTTGTACACCTTCTGTTTGTACCCGAAAGCCCTCGATGGCTCATCGACCACGACCGATCCGAAGAAGCCCTCAAAGTTCTTGCTGACGAACATGCCAACGGTGATCTCAACGACGAATTGGTTCGATACGAGTTCGACGAAATCTGCCAAGCATTACAGTTGGAGAAAGAGAGCAACAACTCCAAGTACGGCGACTTCCTCAAGACTCCAGGCAACCGACGCCGACTCCTTGTTCTTGTGACAATGGGCACGGGTTCCAACTGGGTTGGCAATGGTATCATTGCTTACTACCTGTCACCAGCCCTCAAGCTCGTTGGCATCACTTCATCAAGCGCAATCGCGGGCATTAACGGTGGCATGGCGATCTGGTCTCTTATGTGGGCTTATGCAGGAGCCATGAGTGCTGAGCGTCTTGGTAGACGCACGCTTTGGATCACAGGCACGATTGGTATGTGTGTCGCTTATACAATCATCACTGGCCTTAGCGGCTCCTTTGCTGAGAACCCATCACATGGCGTCGGTATTGCTGTGGTTCCAATGATGTATCTCTTCAAGACATTTTACTGCATCAGTTGGTCGCCACTACCGTTTGCTTATGGCGCTGAGATTCTTCCGTATAACCTCAGGTTGAAAGGTTTGAGTATTGAACTGAGTGTTCAGAGTGTTGCGCTGGCTTTCAATCAATGGGTAAATCCTGTCGCACTTGAGGCAATCGCATGGAAATAGTGAGTCATTTGAGGAAATCTCTGTAGAATCACTACTGACCCGAGATAGCTACATCGTCTACATTGCGGTCATTGCCATGTATCTGGTTCTTATCCTATTCTTCTTCCCTGAGACAAGGTATGTTTCTATTCACCGTAGCACTTGAATTGCCGCTGACAATCTTAGAAATATGACAATTGAGGAGGTTTCCGTCCTCTTTGATACAGGACGAAAAGGCGATGCGGCGGCAGCTACTAGCAAGTTTCACAATAACCAGCCGAAGATGGATGATATGCTTGATGATGGAGATGATGCTGATAAGGAACCCACTGTTTCGCGAGTAGAGAGAGCTTAACCAGGCTAACGAAAGCCGACATAAATGACGGTAAGAATGGATATTAAGAGCACATGGCAGAGCCCTGATAAGCATAATTCACGTTTATCATTAATAGTACATACAATGTCTCTGGTGTTGTAGCTGTCCAGCCAATCCTTGTGCTAGAAATCTTGCAAAATGAAGTCGCTGGTCACTTATGTTATGGGCAGGTCTCGGGGGGCAAGGAAACATCGGACCTTGCGGCACAGTTGTAACTGATGATCAAATATGGGGAGGTTGGGGATAACAATGGGAATAACTCGACAGTGATGATCAGATACAATACTCTTCACAAACCAGTAAGACATGTTAAATCCGGACAAGCTCATGACCTACCCCTCAACTTATATCAGTGTCGTAGTATTGCACTTAGCATCAAGCGCTATTGTCCACGCGATCAATAGTTTCGTCATCAAGCATACAAAGCAAACTTCCCCGACCATGACCCCTGTCAGATAAGCTGCAAGGCCCTCAATCCGCCATTCCCGTGTGAATCTCTAAGCGAGCCAAGATAACGACTCTCGTATAATGCAGCAGGCGTCATGGAATAGGCAGCATTGGTGGCACACTCTGCGGTGATCGCCGGCATTAATATACTGCCGGAATAAAAAGACACCAATGAGCTTGTACCACGAGATCTTACCTGCATCAACTGGCCGACCGGCCTGCATTCTGTTTATATGAGGGTTGTTAAGATGATGTCAAGGGAGGGAGATGGCGATTGTTGGTGAGGCTATTTATTTGGGTGATGTTCTCATTCGACGCCGCTTTCTGGTTCCCGAGGCTCTATCGCGTAGTCAAGATCTCAACACCATCTTTCAGCCTTACTTGAAATGCATTCTCCGATTTGGAATACGCTAACCTTTTTGGCGATGCTTATGGCAACGTCCATTTCACCAGCCGTTGCACTTCCCAACATCCGAGTTCTGCCACTCGGCGACTCCATCACAAAAGGCACTGGCTCAACAGGCTTAGTTGGGTACCGACTCCCGTTGCGACAGAAGATCCTCAAGCAAGGCGTCAAAGTCAATATGGTCGGGACATTAAAGAACGGCAACATGGTCGATGGAAACCACGAGGGTCATAGTGGGAAAATGCTGGCCGACATCAATGGCTACTGGCAAAAGCCGATCCAAGCCCGTCCTAATGTCGTTCTCATCCACGCCGGCACAAACAACATGGACCAAGGAATAGATCTCGATATCGCCGCATCCATTCTCGCAGACATCGTCGACGGTATCTTCAAAGTCGCACCAGATGTTACCATCTGTCTCGCGCCAGTGATTTGGGCCAACGATAAGGAGATGCAAGCAAATACAGATAAATTCAACCCTCAAGTGCGGTCAATTATTTCAGCAAGGCAAAAGCAGGGGAAACATATTCTTGAGGTGCCGATCGATATTAAAAAGGAAGATCTTGGCGATTCCAAACATCCGAATGATGATGGTTATGAGAAGATGGCGAATGCTTGGTTGAAGGCGATTCTAGAGGCTGATAAGAAGGGTTGGTTGAAGATGCCTGTTAAGATGAGTCCTGAAGATGCACCAGGAACTGGACTTGGAGCGTGACATATGAGATGATTAATGTATCGTAACGGTGACTGCGCAAGTGGATAGCAGACATGCTTATTTCAAGACAAAACTTTATCTGTATGGTATACGAAAATGGACACTGTTCTCCCATGAAAGTGAGTGGTGATTGGTTCTGCGGAGTGGCTTGTGCATGGTTGCGGAGCGGAGAGGCAGATAAATCCGGAGTTTAGCGTAAAAGCATAAAGTCCGAAGTTATATGGCGTCAGCATCAGCTACATAAAGACACGGCCCACGACAAGTTCATCCCTCAATCCTCTCAGAACCAAAGAAACGAAACATCATGGCAGCAAAGTCTCTCGTCGTCGGTGGAACTGGCGGTATCGGCTACGGCATCGCCTGTCGCCTCGCCGCCAACTCCCCCTCATCCACCGTCATCATCAGCGGCCGCACCGAGCCAAAGAACATTCCCCACTCAAACATCCAGTTCAAGCAACTAGACGCGTCTTCCATGCGCGCCATCAAATCTTACACCGATGAGCTGAAGGCATCGCAAGATCGGTTCAGCACCCTTGTTCTCTCGCAGGGCATTCTCACAACCGCTGGAAGAACAGAGACGCCTGAAGGCATTGATCGCAAGATGGCGCTTCATTACTACGGACGACAACTCCTCATCCGCGAACTTCTTCCATCACTTACAGACGACGCCAAGGTTTTGATTGTACTTGATAGCACTAGTGGAAGTCCTGATAAACTCAACTGGGATGATCTTGATCTGAAGAACAACTTCAGCCTCGGAAACGCAGCGACTCACTGCCTTTCCATGACGGACGCCATGATTCAGAACTACGCAGCCGAGCAAAAGGCCGAGGGAAAGAATCGACATTTCGTTCATGCGCTACCCGGTATTGTCAATACCAACCTCATGAATGGGCTCCCTTGGTACATGCGGCTCCCTTCAATTGGTGCAGCCTCTCTCTTGGGTGTTTCGCCCGACACTTGTGCTGAGTACATGTTGAACGGTGTTGATGAGGCCGTGAAGATCAAGGATAAGAATTACGCGTTTGTGAGTCGGAAGGGAAAGGTTTTTGACAAGCCGGCTTGGAGTGAGGAGCAGATTCGGAAAGTGAGGAATCATACCTGGCAAATTGTCGATGGGGCGTTGGCAAAGGCTTGATTCTGAGAATAAGGTCTATGAGATATGTCTCTGTGTATTTTTATTTGTATTATAGGTCATGCCAATTTGAACGACATATGTTTATTATTAAGCGCAGAAGTAGCTGCTTTTAATTTTTTTTAAAAAAGCCAATAGTTTGGAATGGCAAAATGGTAAGCTATACGCTCTAGAGGCGAACATGAGAGACAGGTGTTGGTTATTCCAAAGACAAAAAACAATGTAATGTGATGACATAAGGTTGAATAACTTGCCCCGTACTGGAATCGAACCAGTGATCTTATCATTTCGTGGTAGTTTACTAGTGATACGCTTTACCACTGAGCCAACGGGGCTTTGTGTTATTGGTTAAGATCCACCTCTCCTGGCACGGCTCATGGACGCGACTCTACTTCATGCAGTGTGATCTCTTTCCAGATTCACTGGTACTGCTCCAAGCTGCTTCAAGTAGAGTAACAGGGTTTTTTTGATAAGATGTCGCCTTGGCCGATATCATTATCATCTGATCTTGGCAAACAAGATGTGAACGGTAATTCAACCACCTCTCCGTTAGGTTTAGTAACGACATTATCAAGGCCAGACCACGAATTATTTTCCCCCAAGGCTGGGTACTGGCCAGCAAAAAGTTTAAACTATTCAAGAGGTGGGCAGACTTGCTTATGTGTGCCCATAGATCCACTCTTTATCCATTTGTTATTGACCATGTATTCATGAGGGCGCTGTAATCTGATTGCAAAGTACTGCTTTTAGGGGCGTAGGGTAGTAAGGATGGCAACGGTTCCATTACGCGTTGGCTAATAACGCGATGACGTGACTTGATCATCTCGACCCAATGCATTAACAGAAGAGACCTTGGTTCCAAATTGTCACTATCTTGTAAGTTGTCGTCCGTTGGTTTCAACATTTGTATCATTGCTGGCACCAATCTCAGATAAGCCCCACGGCGCCGTGCACCATCAGATCGAGAGCTTGAGCCATTAAAGTCACAAGCAACACCCCTCGGCAGACAGTGGAGCAAACCGCGGAACAATGGCTTGATCTCTGCAGATTGATACGCATCTTCCGCGAGATCCTTGCCTCGTCATCTTATCAATCAGTGCATCACCGACCTCGGATCAGTTGCCAAGCCGGTTATCACGGCTCAATCCCTCGATCATTGGTCCCGAGAGACGAGCTTCCCTTTTAGGTTATGGGCCCGCATCCAAGGGTCGTTTAGTCTGCAGATCTTGCTATTAGAGCACTAACAGACTAACTCCCACGTTTGGTGGTAGTAAGTTAATCAATTATTATCGGGTGATCATCAACTTATCGCCAACAATGCATCTGCACAAACATGAAAATTCTTGCAGGTCCATCGCCATCCATTGGACTAACCCTTGTACCAACCCTCACAACCGTTTGTCATAGCGTGGGGAGCACTCACCATCATCGCCGGCTCAAGCACCAATTTTGCTACCTGCCCACGGAGCTTTTCAAGTACGAATGACGAGTAGAGAGAGACTTTTTATGCTTAATACCTCAAGAGCCTCCTCTTTCCACGATGTCTCCTCACTCATCGCCAGGAGAGCTACAACCACTGCTGCAGAACATGGATATCGACAAGAAGAACCCCGATATAGAAGCTGGCAGGGAGTCACCCACCATTGAACCAACACTGCCGACCAACAACGTCGATGCTAAGGCTGATGATTACGAGAACCGAAATGTCGGTACTTTGAACCGCAGGCTCAAGTCTCGGCATGTTCAGTTCCTTGCTTTGTCTGGTGCCATTGGCACGGGCCTTTTTGTTGGTAGTGGTCAGGTTCTGTCACTTGCTGGACCCCTCTCTGCGTTTTTGGCGTACACTATCACGGGCTTCAACATCTACTGTGTGTTGAATAGTGTTGGTGAGATGGCATCATGGCTACCTATCCCTGGCCCCGTCCCCATCTTTGCTGCTCGTTTCGTCGACCCAGCCCTTGGTTTCGCTCTTGCTTGGAACTATTGGTACCAATTTGCTATTGGTGTTCCCATTGAGGTCACTGTCTCGGCTGTCATCGTCAATTACTGGCACCACAACGTTCCCCAAGTCGCATTGATCACACTCTTCTACTTCACCATGGTCTTTCTCAACTGTCTACCTGTTCGGGTATACGGAGAAGCCGAGTTTGTCTTCGGAGCTATCAAGCTCTTGACCATCGTCGGTCTCATCATCCTCATGTTCATCATCACTGTCGGCGGCGGTCCAAATGGCGAGGCAATCGGCTTCCGATATTGGAATCACCCTGGCCCCATGAATGAGTACCTCAAAGATGGTGCTCTCGGCCGATTCCTCGCCTTTATCAAGGTGTTCATCACTGCAACATTCTCCTACGGTGGTAGCGAAATGGTCGTGATGGCATCCGGTGAAACTGAGAACCCTCGTCGCAATATTCCCAAGGCCATTCGCCGTGTCTTTTGGAGAATCGCCATCTTCTATGTCCTATCCATCTTCCTCGTCGGCCTCTGCGTCTCATCCAAAGACCCCAACCTTCTCAACGCCATCAACAAGTCAGCACCCGGTGCCGCCCAAAGTCCTTTCGTCATCGCCATCCGCAACAGCGGCATCAAGATTCTTCCCTCGATCATAAACGCAGTCATCCTTACATCGGCTTGGTCTTCCGGAAATTCTCTCTTCTACGCCGCCACGCGAGTACTTTATGCCGCGGCGCTTGATGGTAAAGCACCTCGCATTCTGGCCTGGGAAAGATTTGGTGTTCCGTATCTCTGTGTTGGTGTCACCACTATTTTTGGGCTACTGGTGTATCTCAATGTTAGCAATAGCGGCTCCGAGGTCTTCTTCTGGTTAAGCAACCTCAGCGGTGTTGGAGCCCTCATCATCTGGGCCAGCGTCTCCTTCACCTACCTCCGCTTCTACTACTGCCTCAGCCACCATGGCATCGATCGAAATACCCTGCCATTCAAATCACCCTTTCAACCATTCCTGGCATACTTCTCCTTCTGCTTCTGCACCATCGTTGCGTTCTTCAACGGCTTCGATGCATTCTTCCCAGGGCGCTTCAGCGCAAAGACATTCCTGCCTCCATACATCAACATTCCTATCTTTCTTGTTTTGATCTTCGGATACAAGTGGATCAAGAAGTCCAAGTATGTCAAGTACTCTGAGATGGATATTTGGTCTGGCAAAGCGGAAATTGATCGCTTGGAACATACTTGGCCGGTTATCCAACCAAGAAACTGGCTTGAGCGCATCTGGTTCTGGATTGCTTGAGAGCCTTGTTAAAAGTTATGAAAAATGGTGGTCGTTTGTTTTGTAGTAGTGCTCTAGATGCCAAAAGGTTTAGATCAATGCCTGTGATATATCTATTTTATGATAACTTTGAGCTTCTATTTTAGTATGAGACTTCACCTAAGTAAGATGAATTTGAAAGAACTAGGTTTGCCTTCTACTGTGACACAACCCACCAGTAGCCGGCCGAGGTTAAACTCCGTTGGAGAACTCCATACAACGACTGAAACAACCCCTTAATCTCTCTTCTGCACCACTAACGTAGTAGTGTACAAAGACTAATCAGTTTCTCACAAGAGTTTGAGCATTCCATGCAACCTTGGGTCCACCTGAGACGCGAGCGTAGTGATGCTCCTGGATAAGTGCCTTGACGTTCCTAGCAACAGAACCGGGGACTTGAAGTCGAGGTCTCAAGGAGTCAAGCGATAGGAAGTAGGCTGCCAATCCAGCAACGGCGGGTGTAGCTATGGATGTCAGTAGAGTTCTAGCCGGTAGAGGATCAACACTTACAGAAGGATGTTCCAGTTGACCCTTCGCCAGCCTGGTAAGCTGATGTGCCACTCATAGCAGCGCACTTGACGGCGACTCCAGGTGCAGTGGTCGTAACGAGAGGGCCGCCCTGGGAGAATCGAGCAAGCTTTCCCTCGTTATCAACAGCTCCAGTAACGATGATAGGAGTTCGGTTGGCGAAAAGCGATGGGTATGTGCTGACATCAATATGAGTCTGACTGGCGTTAGTGTATGACCAACAGGTCGTATGCCGCCCATGAACTTACGCCAAAGTTTCCTGATGAGCTGACAACGACAACATCAAGAGCCTCTAGGTTCTTGAGGAGAGTCTCGAGTGTATCTCGGAACCACCCCTCGTTACGGTCGACAGTCCAACCAATCGCTATTCCGTTAGCAATAACCTCAACCTTGAGTGTGTGTTGGGAACTTACAAGCCTTTGAGTTGCTCACGACAGCCTTTCCTTGGAGTTTGTTTTGCTTAACATCCAAGACAACTGCTTGCCAAGCCTTGAGAAGCGACCAAGAAGTCAACTGAAGCTTGACAGCGACGAGATTCGCTTTTGGCGCGACTCCAACCGTGCTCCCCAGGGCTTTAGATGCACAGCAGGAGCCGTGGCCGTCAGGGTCATTCTCACCAGAGGCGCCCTTAGAGAAGATCCACCTCTTAGTGCCAGGCGAAGAAGTGAATTCCTGTGTCGAAGCTGGTCAGTCGTGTCATTACATAGTCAGGTTGGCAGCCGCTTACCTTGTGCTTGAGGTTGAAGCCTTCATCAAGGACATAGATAGTTACGCCTTGGCCGGCCTTTTCATCATAAGTGTAACCAGAGGGCTTCTTTCCGGGAGCAGTAGAGAACATCTGAAGCTCAGGCTGAGCCTTTTTGTCGGTCTTGAGAGCGCGTTTGGCAATGCCGGTCGATTTTGCCTTGGTCTTCAGTGGTGCATCAGGAGCAATTGATCCAACCTTATTTACTATGTTAATTGAGGCCCTTGATTATAGATACTGTACTTACAATGTTGTTTTTATTAATGGCGGTAACCTGGCTTGCGCTCAGCGTAGCGTACCAAGCTAGAAGCTTACCATTCAGATCGGTGAGAGTGTCCACCTTGGTATTGCCGGCCTGCGACTGAAGGCTTTTGGTGAATGCTTCGACATCTTTCTTGACTGCATTGGCCTTTGGGTAGATAAGGTAGTTGGCAGAGCCACTGGGAGCTCGGCCCTCGATGATTGAGGAGTCAGAACGTGGTTCGTGAATTGCATCTCTCACGACCAACTCGTCGTTTCCCACAGGAGATGCAGCAGCTGAACTGACTAGGCCTAGGCCTATGAGCTTGAAAAGAGTGAATCTCATGTTGTTGAGTAAAGAGCGTAGTGTAATGAGTGAAGATAAAACGAATGTGCTGTAGTTGTTGACTGAGAAGACATCCTGATGGCATTATATAGAACTTTTGATCAGCAACTGCCGATGTCAGGTCTTCCCTTCATGGCGAACGCATGAATAGGTCCAGTTCCAGACTCATGAGAGCCAGGAATAGAGTTGCCGAACACCATGGCGATTAGAGTTTGTGAGGCTATTCCCAGCTGAAGACGTCAGCTTTCACTTAGGATCGACGTTTGGAAGAGCATTTACAGTTTGTGACACAATCCCTGCCCCCAATCTGGTTGGACTGGAAAGATCCTGTTGCAAAATTTAAAGTTTCTCCTTAATATCGATCGAAACGCGTCAATCCACTGTTCCTATATTGAGGGTATAGCTAGGCAACAAGTTGCTTCTCAAAGCAGTTAGGTCCTGGAGTAATATTGATCCTACTACTTTGACTTGAGGCTATGCAGTTCAATATGCGATCAATGCATCTATGGAAGCCTCGGGACTGGAGACACTGCTTCTAGAAGGTGGTGTTCGTTTGTCAACCTGTTCCTGAAACAAACCTTGAAATTGTCGGTCCGACACCAAAACGCGCCCTGTGAACTGGAGATGATGACGGCAATTTCCGTACATTGTTATGCTTTTCAGATAGAAAGGAAACTCGTAAGGCCCCCGGGCAAACACATAACCGTCCGTCTTGTCGATCGTCGGCAGAACCCTCTTTCATTTGTCCGGAGGTGAAGAAGTTTCTCCACCAATAATAACACCTGGTGCTATGCTCAAAAACTCTTTGCTATCACTATGAGATTACAGATAAGTACTAAATGGAATCATGCGCTATGTGAAACTGTTCCAATCCTGCGAACAAGTCTGCTTTCAGTCCGAGTAATAACCACTGTTTCTGCTACTCTCGACATCCTTCTCGCCCCTCTCACTCTTCGCCTTTTTCATCAGCTTATCTCTCCAAGCCTGAACATCCTTCTGCAAGACCCAACCCAACAAGACAACAGTGAGTGGCATGGCGACGCACCAGTAGACATAAAAAAGAGGTTCACCAGCTGCAAAGTCACCATTCAGGGACAGGATAGATGCTGCGACGGTGCAAGGCACAGCAACTGTCGCGATCTTGGCGAGCTGTCCAGAGCTTCTGGCTGTACGGTTAGCTGCTGCAGCCTGCTCATTGGCAGCTTTTGTCTGCGTGTAGGAATCGTATGCTTGAATCCTTGTTGCGAATGCTTCGTCCATTGCTGCTCGCTGGGCGTACATGGTCATGTTACCAGAAATAAGCTCATCTAGGACCTTCATGTGATCCTGAAGATGGCTCCAGCGTCGCGACTCTTGTGATATTTGGATCCGAAGTCTCTCTATGGTCTATGAGGCTAGGTAATGAGTATCGTCGCAGCGGAAAGCCTCATGGATCCGCCGGACTAGGACTGCCGCTTGTTGCAGAAGCTGACGAGAGTGTCGAAGCTTCTGGTAATCCGCAGCAATTATTCGACTTCGCTCAATCAGGAGATTGGGGCTCTTGATATCCAGTGCCTTTTGCGTTTCCACGAGCGACGATGTCCACAATGTCTGGTTGAGATCCCAGTTGGAGGTAATTTGATCTTCCCATTTCCAGAAGACGAAGTTGCGAATGATGATAGTCGCTGAGAAAGGGTCATCGGTCGTTATGATCTTCTCATTTTCGTATGCCTGCACGGCCACGTCCCATAGTGAGAGTTGATGCGGGTAAATGTGTCGATTGATTGAAGTCTTGGACTCTGATATCACGTAACAGTTCGATTCCGATATCGCGATTTGACTCTCGTCAACCTTTTCTAGGCCGTAGGGACTAGGTATTACGGGGGTTGTCTCATCTTCCGGAAGCAGGCACCCGTTCGGCACGTCCATTAAAACAAGGGCTAAGATCGAGGCCTCAGTCAGTATACATCGTCAGTGCCAGGAACAGAAACGTACCTATCCACCCGTCTGGAGTGTATTTACCCCAAAACGAAATACAGAGGGTCGTGTCAACGAGCGTTGTCTGTGGGGTCAGCACGAACTCACTACCCCGAGGACAGCTGCCGCTATAAGGGCTAAAGCACCAGTTTCCAAACTCATCAGGCATCTCGTTCCATACAACCGAAAGTTGTGAGGGAGCTTTGATCTTCCAGTATGTAGTGTCTGTAGAGTCAAAGCCCGATGGATTGATAAGTCTAAGCTGTGTTTCTGTGAGATAGTGGGCTGTCCAGAACTCATGCGGGATATCAAGCTTGACACTCAGAGCTTCAGCTATCCTGGCGTCCATGCCCTCCATGAGGATTAAACTTCGCGGAGGGTTCTCAGAGGGCTTTTCCTCCAAAGCCTGTTCAATATCGAGCCAGAGCTGCTGGGGATCGTTCCTACGGTCCAGGCGGGGAGATTCGGACCTAACATTTCCGTCGTCAAAATGAAAGACACGAAGTTGTGATTCCCAGCCATGATCACGATCTTGCCATGGATGCAGAGCGTATGAGTATGACTCCAATCTGTCTTCCATACTATCTCGATATTCTCGCATCTTACTGAGAGTTTCTTTAAGTTCAGGAATCTCTGGGATTCCATCTACCAATCAGGTCAGATCATTTGCTGATTAATAACTCGAAATCTTTATACCTTCGGCTCCTGCTGGAGTCATTGGTTTCTCAAGATCAGACATGGCTTATGATAACGATCGGGCAGAGGAAATGAAAAGTCTCGTCAAATATCAAGAATGAGCCCTTGCTACATTTTTCCTGGACTAGGACGGAAATACGCGAAGTTGCAAGAGAAAAAAAATGCTGTCAGCTTTGAAGGAGAGTAAGCAGAGATAAATAAGCGAAGAGGGTCTGAAAACAACAGGGGTGAGAGCCCCTGCATTCTAGAGCTTGGAAGAAAGGATTTTGCTATCAGATTTGATTGGTTAAGGTGCGAGAGTTATTCGTTGAGTTCCACTGTTTCAGGAAGTGAGTTCGCGATGACAAATAAGGCTGTAGACAGTACTAGAGAGTATGGTCTGCAATTGTATAGGCAGCTGGTACACTGCCTGAAATCTGTTCATGGGAGTGTTAATTTAAGTTGATAGACCTGACAGATGATCCTTACATTGCGCGGCAGCCTTTGGCGTATGGCGGGCAAGGGACATATGAAATGCTGGAATGGGGGCGGTGACTACAAGAACATGCTTTATTGGGAGATTGACCGAAGTGATCGGGATATCGTGACCGAAACTGAGTCACAGGAACCACTATCCCCAGAGCTAACATCTCAGGAGAAACAGCACCAAGAGCCATAGTTCCAAGGGCCACAGCACCGGCCAAGATACCTCCCATTCCCCGTTACCCCCGCTTCCCCCGTTACTGTTACGGTCCCCGTTGCCCCACGGCCAGTTTACCCTTCTGGATTATCCACAACATCCACGAATTCGTACTTCCACTACGCTACACCGAGCTGGAAACCTCATTTAGCAAACGGAACGGACTGATAGCCCCAATCAGGATGCGTGGATTGTACTCGAACGTCAGAGAGATGTGCGATGGTTGCGATACCTTCTTTCCAAATTTTGCCACCGCGTGAAGACAAAACTACTAGCAATAAAGTGTTCAACGCAGTAAAAGTTCAGCCTTCAACAGTAGATCCAATCTCACTCAATGTCTTTTTATTGCTGGCAGTCATTGCATTACACGAGTGAAATCGACGCATTCAATCTGCAAAGTCCATAATATTAATGTAAAATGAATATGACAAGGTCCCATTTTACACAAAGGAACCCCCATTGGCCCCAATCACCTGTCCAGACACCCAGGAACTGGATGGTCCAGCAAGAAAGGCAGCCAAAGCAGCAATTTCCTCTGGCTTTCCTAAGCGCCCCAGAGGGCTGAAGCCGGCGATAGTGTCAATGAGTTCCTGCGATTTGCCCTGGAAGAACATTTCTGTGGCCGTCGGACCGGGGGCGATGGCATTGACAGTGATACCCTTCGGTCCGAGGTCTTTGGCGAGAATTCGTGTCATCTGCTCAATGGAGCCTTTCGAGGATGCGTAGAGAAGATAGCGAGGTGCCACTTGAGATTGGTGAAGAACACCACTTGACACGAGGATGACTCGGCCATCTCGTGGCATGTGCTTGACTGCTTTCTGATGGTTGTTAGTGGGACTTTGGCCGGACTATCCAGACAAAAAGACTCACCTGAACGAGAAAGTAAGGCCCCTTCACATTCAGGTTGAAGGCCTTGTCGAAGCCTTCCTCTGTTGTACTCTCGAGATTATTCATGGGGGCGCATGCAGCATTTGCCATTACGCAATCGATCTTGCCAAACTTCTCAACTGTCGCTTGCACAAGCTTCTCGATCTCAGAGATATTAGAGACATCAGCTTTAAAAGCAAGAGCTCTGTCGGGACCTATCTTGGAGACTAGCTCTTCCGCGGGTTTGCTATCGCGAGAGTAGTTGATGACAACACTCGCACCGTCAGCTGCAACACGCTCTATGACGGCTTTCCCTATTCCCTTGGAGCCACCTGTGACCAGGATGACTTTCCCGTTAAGAGACATGATGTTTTGAGACTTGATTTGAGTGTAGTTGAGGGGTGGAAGTGATGCTGGGGCAAATTGTGTAAAACTTGGAAGAAGGATGAATGCTCAGATATATAGCAAGATTTTGTCACCCAGCCCTCATCCTTTCAGACCTGTGGCGTTTTAAAACCGGTTGCTCATCAGGAAAACATTAATCGTCGGTGTAAAATTTCCGGAGATACGGGCTTTAACCCATTTGCTGGCGGCCATCGTCGAAAATGTCAACAAAACCCCGACTTTCGCTCTTAGGTCAATGGGTAGACGACATGGAGGTAACGGCTCGACCCGCCTTGAGTAAGCACTAACACATGCAGGGACATTTAGTGTATATACTCGATGAGGAATAGCGCTCATAAATGAGGAAGGCTCGTTGATGGTGATGACGCTTACATCTCTGAAAGGGGACGCAGGCTTCGTGATGTGACTCCGAAACTGCCGGGGGTGAGCTGCCTGTCGTTTACTTTCATCCTTGGCCGAACTACTTGAGGTTGACATTCTTGGTAGAAGAGCTGCTAATAGTCTTCTGGGTTTATCCACATATAGTCCCCAGCATCGTTGACCATGTTGTCCTGCCCCAAGTCCAGGACGTGTCGTCCGCGACTCCTCGGACATCGTGCCACGCCCTTTCCGCTGCAGTATCGCAGGCGACGGAAGACCACATAATAGGCTCAAGTGATTCTTTCCTGACCTCATCCCATTCCCTCGCATCCTCAGCGACTGTGCGCTTCTGCTCTACCCTACCGAGGAATCCAACGAACCACTCTCTAAGCCCGGACCCAACCTGTTCCGTACAAAGTATTCCCAACATGCCAAGCCAAATCAACAGGTCAGATAATTCTAGATATACCGCCCGCTCCTTATACAGGATGAGCTGTGCCTGTAACCTCTGTGAAGCATAATGGTAAGGAGGCGCGTAGGAGATAGGGCACGTAACTCCCAATGAGAATATCAGCAGAGCTGTCTGAACGATCTCGTTGATCCAGTGGTCTGCGGTGATTTCTGGTGACCTAGGCGCGTCTCTTTGCACGGGCTTCTTGCCATCATACCCGTCTGGGAGAGTTGCAAGAAGACGCTGTTGGATGAGATCCCTGTGAGCAGCTAGGAGCGAGAGATCAGGGTTTGTCAAGGCGTTGTGATGGTATGCCTCTATGACCTTGACCCATCCTCGCATGTCACAGATTGCGTCTCTGATATCTTCTGCCAAACCGAGCTCGCTAAGCCTGTCAATTATAGCTGGACATTCCGTCAATGGAGGCTGTTCAACAAAATCGGAAGCGTAACCGAAGAACTTGGTTCTATCATGGGTCTCCTTGACCCGGCCGTAGAGTTGAGACACAGGAAGGTGAGGTTTGACAAGCTTCTGCGTGGCGCGTACAAGGTCCATGTAGTTGAAGGAAGCTTGGAAACCAGCGTACTTGACATTATGAATACCACCTTTCAAATCTACCAGTTTCATCAAGGCCTTTGCGTGCGAATCGATGAGAAGTCTGCTACCAAAGACGTGAATCCAAGACAGCTCCGCTAACGGTGGATCAAACGCCTTTTTAGTAATGCCATTTCCATCGTCTGGTGACATCTCAGGACCGCACAGACTGAGGATAGCATAAAGAGTCTGCTCAGGGATCTCTGCAACGGGTTTCGTGATGTCTTTCGAGATATGCGCTATGGCTTGGTTGTAGTGTAGTAAGCTTTGCTTATCTGTAACACGCGAGTTTCTCTTGAAAGCGAGGTTCACAGCAGCTTGCCACAGACAAGCATGCACCAATGCTGGACCTTGAGCGACAAGAGTGTTGTAATCGAGAGCGAAGGGTGGAATGTGGAACGCAGCTGACCCAATTTCGAATCCTGGCCAGAAAGATTGCGTGCAGTAGTGAAGCAGCATCTTGGTGTGCGGATCCACTATCCTGTCGGGGATAACGCACATGCTGAGTTGTCCAGAGGTAAGCAGAAGCTGTCTGTCATTTCTCTTGGTTCTCCTCTCCACAATCGTCATACCCTCACTGGCCCTATGTAATTCGATGTCGTCTTGTTCTGGTGGTAGTTTCTTGCTGGCTTGTTTACGGCGATGCATGGATTTGGCGAGATGTGACCTGGCACTTGATTGTCGCAGCTCAACCTCGCGGCGACTGTTGGGCTCTGCTGTTATCGCAGGTAGGAAATGAAAGGACATTTCGTTCCTGGCCCTCGAGTCGGAGTTCCCATTCATCTTGGGCCATCTGATTCATAGAACTGTTCTCGCTTCATGGGTAATTCTTGGTTCATTTGCATTGCTTACATCAAGACGTGATTGGGATGAGGGATCGTCATCGATGGAACCTGGAATGAGTTTGGCTGACTAAGGCGATAAGTACCAGGTACGATCCTTGCTGACCCTCTGACCAAGGCTGAGAGGTACACGCTAATTGCCATCTGAGCAGATTTTATAAGCAGGATTTGCAAGTCAATGGAACTTCTTCTAGTAATGCGATTCTTGTAGAACCATTGGTCGCCTGGCTCGTGATTCTCCCCTCTGTATTGAATGCTGTTGCTGTATTGGCATTCTTCAAAGAGAGAACATCACGTTCAGGGGAAATCCCAAATACCACAGAGGCGACCACAGCGGACATTTGTAGAGTGTACTAAATCTACGTGTTTCGTCTCATCAATCGTATTGTATCAAATGTTCATCCGATGTTCACATCTTGGTATCAGGAGTGCGCATTTGTGTTATGCGCTGTTCAGCACCTTGAGTCCCGACAGTGCGAGAGGCAACTGACGCGAACAACGCGTATGGCGCCGTGATTCATGCCCCAGTTGTCCGAGTTCTACGTGACCAAGAACTAAATAATAGGTTCCCACTGTCAGTTGGAGGCAAACGGCTTCAGCTATTCACCAGTGGTCCCGCTTTTCGTGATGCCTGGCAGAGTTGCGCTAACACTAAAACTCATAGGAGACTGAAGTTCTAACACTCGAATCTCAGATGCATACACTAGCCCGAGACTTTGCCAGTGCCAGTTCATCACACGCGCCTGTTATCCCGAGCTGATATTCCTTCGCCATTCTTCACCGGCTTTCCTCTCTTCAAACTTTCCTCTCCTCATACCCAAACTTTCGTCTGCCCTTCACCCAAACCTTCACCTAACTTTACCTAAACTTTCATCTAACCTTACTTAAACCTTTGCCTAAGGGACCCTCACAAAAGCCCATCGCCACTGCGTGAGGCCCCGAATTTAACGCAGAAGTTCTACACCACCAAGCAAAAGTCTTGCTCCCTCGGGAAACATGGCTCTGATTCCTTACACCAAGGAGCAGCTGGACGACTGCATCCTCATGCCTCTTGATCAGCCGACCACTACGTTCCACCTATTCAACAATCTCCCTCTTGAAATGCGCCTTAAGATTTGGGAGTCCGCACTTTCGAACCCTCGACAAATCAAGGCCCTCGTCGTCGATGAGAACATCTGGGAGTTCTCAATTTGGAATTGTCACCACGAACGAATCTTCCATCCCGATGATGTCGATGACGACCAGCCCTACGGCGTCTTCGTCAAGAAGGGTGCGACATATCACCCGCTTCTAAACACAACATCGGAGTCGCGCAACGCCGCCAAGAAGTTCTACCGTGTCCAGCTCCCCTGCCGACGACTTGGACCTAACGGAAGCAGCGATGGCACCCTGTTCCTTTGCCCTGAATTAGATACCATTCATCTCGAAACCGACATCTTGCCACTTCGGCATTTTGAGAAGTTTGCTGATGCTGTTTTTGCCGCAGACAAGCACAAAGTCGGCCTCGTCAACTTGGCCCTCGACTGCGAACTCCGTCACGACGAGGATGAGTTTCCCATCTCTGACGATGAACGTCTCCTTTTCATTGAGGCCATTCGTCGATTGGAAGTCTTGACAATTGTTGGGCGCGTGCCCAACAAATGCACCCAGCTCCTAGCATACGGAAGTGACCTGCGGGTCATCAATCAATCCCCTCGCTTTGTCGACAAATGTATCAACACCGAGGAATATGATCAGGGTTTCTTCGATTACAAATCGGGTCTGTACGAAAACGAGTTGACAGCCGTTCGCATCGGAAGCGAGGACCCCCGTCGTGGGTATTATTCCTTCCGCAATCTGATGCAGGTGTTGGAAATCCCCAATGATGTTTACACGGCCAACGAGATTTTCAAGCTCACCCACAACCATGAGCCACATTTCATCTGCATTAACGGCGATCCGGATGAGTATAGAATCTCCAGCAACAACACACAGCGGGAGTACCGAGAGTACAGCAAGGAGCCCCCTGCCGTTGGATTTTGGCTTTTCCCGCTCAGCGCCATCGGTCCATTCTACCTTCACGACATCAAGCCATGGAATGGGCTTCCTTCGCATCCCGAAGCGGACATTGAGGTGAAAGACCGGGTCATCGACCTCAGTGGCTGTTACTCGCGCTTTTGCTTTTTTCATCCTGCATATTAGAGGATGTTAAACTAAACTCCACAAAAGGTATACGAAATCTATCCTAAACTTATGCTAAACTTAGGCTAACTTACCTAAGTTTTTTTTTCATTTAGGATCGAGCTCTTGAACTTTCTTTCCTCCCTTGGAAAATGACTGGATGTTAAACGGCTGGTCGATGTGTTGGCTTGATATGTCTCGTGGAGGCGTCATAAGCTTTAGGCATCAATCGACCCCTAGATTGGGCAAAAGAGGGTATGGAAGGGCGGGTTTTGATCGTCTCATTGTGAAAGACATTTTGTATTGTAGTGTATTGTATTGAATTGTAGTGTAGCAGACTTGACCACGAAATCTCAACTCACAACTCACAACTCACATAGTGCTCCCCAATACTGTATCCATAAACGTGATGTTCTCTCTTTGACGAATACAAATAGCGCATTGACTGTAGATGAAAGCATCACTAGCCACCCACTTCCGGATCATACCCTGAGAGAGGTGCTGAAATAAGTTGATTCCTCCCCAGCTAGTAGCTGCTTCAACAGACAGTAAGCAGAGGTGGCTTCTCGGATGACGAAGCAATCATGCCGCCATTTCAACTTACAAAAGAAAAACAGGAAGCGACAGAATCTTTCAAGGGTGCCCGATAGCTGGTTGTTTCCATTCCAATTCTTGCGAGTCGTCCCGAGTTGATTTCTCTAGATGATAGGGGAAATACTGACCCTAAAGTGCATAATTAAATAGGCACTTCGGCATGATATCCCCGTTGATGTCAAGTCCGAACGGATGGTTATTCTAAAATTGATAAGGAAGACACGAGTTCAAGACTCAACCATCCACAAGCGTATTTGAAGCACCCTTCTCGATCCTGAGCAACCTTCACATACCCATCTGGTCGAGACGTCGGGTTCGCAGCATTTGGAGCAGTTCTTCCACTAATCTCTCCCGCTGATTGTTCAAAACGGGCTATAAGTCGGTGTTGGAGATCAAGAACGAGATACTGAACTCCTGGAACTCTTCTCTTTCCTGCGTCCTCAACCTCGGACTGAAGGAGGGTTTTAAACTTCCGTCAAACGAATTGAAGAGACTCTCGGCGAGAAAGGATAGTAAAAATAGCAGGCGTGCCGGACTTAGATGGCCTTGGGTTCACTCTAGTGGCCAGCTCTTCATGTTGGTTCTTGAAATATGAACACGCAAATCCACGTAGTCCATTAGCATGTGACCTTTTTCCAAGCTTCGATCTTTGATCTTCCTCAACGTGACCAGCTCCATGGCCATTGGGTCTGTTCGCATTCTCCACTGAGAATTTCGATGGCGCTCTTGCTCTAGACAAGTCAACAGGCTCATGAGAATATCATAGATATTTGTATTAACCATATTCAGAAACTAATAATTAAATCTCTCCCCCTTGGACGGATTCCTCACTATACCAGCTCCTGCGAACCCGAGTCTGACAACACCATCGCTCATCTCCCATGCACCATATCTGACAGGCCCAATATCATTAACCGCGTTCACGATTCCTCCAACGTTCTGATTCGGATCAACATTCCTCATAATATGCGATTCCTGCTCAACAGTTCCAAACGCATTCGCGATCTCGAGCGGGTTCAGGCTGACATCTCGGCCGAGCTCCCACCAGCCCCAGAAAGTAGGTAGGACAGCGAAAATACCAACCAGCGAGACTGCGATCGCGATCCACATCTTGTCGTAATTCGTCACGTACACTAGCGTCGTCGTGCCGCTGTCGTACTCGACTTTTTGCTTGTCCGTCGTGTTGTATTTGGCGTACTGGAGACTGGCTCGGAAGCCGATGTCGCGGGTGAGTTCGATGATGTCGTCCATCGGGTTTTCCCATCTATCTCCGCATCCTGGGATTGTTCCGTTCATGGTGAGATACTGGGTTGCTGGTAAACCGGTCGAGCTGACATCGTAGCCAGTAGCGCCCGTAAACCGCATGAAAGCTTGAGACTCGTAGAGCGATTTTGCAATCATGCTGAAGCCTCCTAGGATATTTCCTGACCCCGTCATGACCAAATCAGCGGGCAACATGTATCTTGGCTCTAGTTAGTAAACATCTAGGCGGTGTGGAGGGGGTAGTACATACTTCCTTTCGATAAACTTGTCATCCTTCCATGTTCCCTGAAGCTCGACTGTCTTCCCATCCATTCGCACAGGGAACTTGGTAATTCCACCGTGAAGATCGCACGTCTGGACTTTGATCTTTCCATTGCACTTGTCCGTGTCCTTGTAGAGCGTCGTGTATCGTAGGAATGACCCATTGGCCAGGTCGTTGACGCCCCAGTCACTATACTCCGTAACATTCACCTGGAAGAAATATGCTCCGTCCATAGCTCTCAGCATACTTGCCCTATCCGTGCCAACTGTGAGATTGAAATCCTTTGTCGTGTCGGTGCAATTGACGTCGAAACCAAACCCTTCTACTGCAGTTGTACAGTTGGTGCAGGAAGTATCGAAAACAGCCATGTCAGATCGACGACTGTAGCTTTGGGCGACGTCGCTGAAGTTCTTGGTGAGTAGTGAAGCGGCATGAGTGCGACCAGTCATAATGCACGCATAGTTTTCGGGGAGCTCTCTCGCGATATGAAAAGTCACCGCTCCTTGTTGAGCCTGGTAGTGATTCGTCGTTGATGAAGCGCGCTGCATGAGAGGACCGCGCAGGACAGATAGTGTCATGAGAATGGATGCTATCACAATCAGTAACCTAGCCATCATTACAGAATTATATGTCAATCATACCCAGACCCAGTGTCTTCGACTTCCAAGTGAACAAGTTCACAGCTGCTTGTATGATGCCAGTCGAGGAGCCATAGACGGCTTGTAATTGTTGCAGCTGACTTGCATCAGTGATGAACATCCTGGTAGTATAAGCTTACTCACAGTTACCGGCTTGCCAGCGGTTCTCCAATAAGAAATGGCCGCGCCCTCAGTAAAAGCACAAGCAAGAAAGGCTCCTGACAACGCAGACGTCAAAGCCAGCCATACCGTAGGCTGTATCTGCTCATCCCAATGATCAACAGGCACTCCATCGCTATAAACGAGGATCATGATAGCCGCGATAGTCCCCAGCAACGCCAAGAGCCACATGCCAAGGCCGCGATAGGGGAACCGTATCCAGAAGCCGGGAAGCCAAGGTTGGCTGAGTCTGTCATATTGTTCCGCAAACGTTGTCGGGAGATTCTCGAGAGGATGCCAAGACGCTTTATCGCGGTCGCTATGACTTATGAATTCATCTTTCAATGGCCACGGTGAGGCCATGTTTTGAGTCTCAAACATTATCGGAGGCTTAGTATCAGACTGTGGCGGCAAAACTACCGCATTGCGAGGACGAAGAAAATAATGGGTCGAAGGACAGTAAGTGTTTCAAGAGAGACAGTAAAAAAGACAAGCCAATACCTCAAAGAAGTGAACACCTTCAGAATGACAGGCTGAAAAGTGATCATCAAATGAAAGAAAAAGAATGTTCAGTTTCAAGACCCCAAAAGGAGTAAAAATACAGAATTCTGGAACTAAACGTTGCATGAAACAACCAGGGTACAGATCTTCAATTGCCAAATCAGAAGTGGCATCCTCGTCTGTTTTGGCCAGAAAAACTGGAGATCTCAGTCTTCAATACGAGAATTAGCCTTCTCCATGACTTCATTCGCCCCACTGCTGTGGAATTTCGACTCGTGTTTCCGGCAGTTGTTGCCACAATGATTGTGATCGTCGTGTTTTATGAGCGGGCTAGCATAATATGCATAACTATGTCGTAGCACTATGTCACCGCCGGTTTTTCCGCTCGGAAGTCGTTTGATTAGGAATGTTCACTCGTGACAAAGAACATAGACGAAAACTCTCAAGACCTTGACCTTGAGTGATGAAAACACTTAGGCAACTTAGCCTAAATTTAGGGGATATTTTTACTGAGTTTATTTTGGCATCCCCTTTCCAAGTCATGGGCAATTCTCATTTGGATGCGATAAGACAAAGAAGCAAGGGTAGATTTATCTCGCGTTTATGAACGGCGGGTCATCTAAATATTCTTAATTATCTTGAAGATAAAAGCACTAGCCGGGCTCGTCTGTTGGGTGTTAACCTTTAGGCTTTTCTTAATGTTTCATTGTAACTCAAGGAGTAAGTAGAAAATGAAAATATGTGGCAAACCCTTGAGGTGTTCCGAAGTGCCCCAAGCTGAAATTTACTCCCAAAGGATGATCAAAATGCGTGTTGTCATGTCACTTCCTCGGAAACTTTAGTAAAACTGAGCTTACACCACATTTCTAATCGTAGACTATCCAAATTCATGTATTGACAGTATTTTCAGCATTGGCAGACCTGGCAGAAGGCATCTTCATTTGTGAAGTTTGCTTATTGTGCTTTGCGACGACGACCTACCCGAGACCGAACGCATGGTGTCGTTTCTGGGCTCTCATTCGCGGGGCCGCGAGACGCCCCATAGTTTGTCACCTAGGTTAGAGGAAGGATAGTTCAGAGAGCGTTGAAAAAGTAATTGTTATTGACTTTTACTGAAACCATCTGCAAAGATTACACAATAGATAGTTTTCTCTGAGCAAGGCCATTGTACAATGAGTTCTTTCCCGACCCTCATCTCATGTTCAAGTCTGATGTAATTACCTCGTCCCCGATAAGCGAAGCACTTTCTCAACCAATCATGTCCCCACGATAAGCCAAACTAAAGCCAAGATCGCCAAGTCGCCCAGAAGCTTAACCAAGAAACTGGGCGCAATCAGCAAAACTCCAATTGGTCAAGTTCGTTGCGTGCAATTAAGCCTCGTTTCTGGGCGCCGTCATCCACGGGGTGAAAATCAGGGCACTTGAGGCCTTGGCTGCGTAGTGATGCGAAATCGCATGTGAAACGGGAGCTCGCCGTGAAATTAAAGTTGCGTTTAGGGTTGAGTTGTTCAACGCTTGGGACTTGGCGTGGCTCGACACTGACGTATTCTGTTCTTGGGCGTTATCTTGGTGTTTTTTTGTTCCGTCGCTAAATTTCTTGCAAACCCCTTCTGAACACGATGTGAAGTTGTTCTTGTTCCATTGTTCAGATCTTCCCTGGTCAATTCCTCTTCACTCAGTCCCTGCAATGGCAGAGTCTAACCCTCATCGAAAATCCATCGTAGCTGACCATCCAATCCGTACATCCAGCAACATCCAATATCTAACCGACGAGGAGATCTCCGAATTCCTCGACGATTTGGACCACAACAACGATGGCTTCATAAACTACAACGAAGTCGAGCGAAAGCTCGATCAAGAGCACGCCGAGCTAGTCCCCAAACCGAGCGCCCACCACGTCATACAGCGGGACCATACCGAAGATGACCGTGCGCGCCATCAGTTCCTGCGCAGTATGATGGGCTCCGACGCGGAGAAGATTCCGAGGGATGAGTTTGCCAAGATGGTGAAGGAGTGGAAGATCCCCTCGTTGAAGCAGGCGAAGAAGGAGGAGGATGAGGATAAGAGCTACATTAAGCGTTTGCCTGGCTGGAGACGAATTCGTTCGTACTGGGCTGTGCATGGGCCGGAGATTGTATTTCTGGGGGTCGTTATTGGTATGCAGTGCGCGTTTGGCATCTGGCAATTGGTCAAGTACCAGACAACGCCTGGATATCGTGAAGCCTTCGGTTGGGGTGTCGTCATGGCCAAAACGTGCGCTGGTGCGCTGTATCCGACATTCTTCTTCCTGATTCTCAGCATGTCACGATACTTTTCGACGTGGTTGCGCAGGTCGTATCACATCTCGCGATTCTTCAACTGGGACTTGTCGCAGGAGTTCCATATCCGAATCTCTTGTGTTGCGATTCTGTTGGCGACGCTGCATGCCATTGGCCACTTGACGGGATCATTTGTGCACGGCAGCGATCCCAAGAATGAAGACGCTGTCGCTGAAGCTCTTGGCCCAGATATGGTCCCCCGCCCGTACATCGACTACGTTCGCTCCCTGCCAGGCTTTACGGGAATTACTGCCCTCGGCCTCTTCTACATCCTCTCACTACTTAGCATTCCTCAAGTTCGAAGATGGAACTACGAGATCTTCCAGCTGGGCCATTTACTCATGTTTCCCATCATTGGTCTGATGATGGCCCATGGCACAGCAGCATTGCTTCAGTGGCCCATGTTCGGATACTTTCTCGCCTTCCCAACCCTCCTCGTTCTCGTTGAGCGTGCCGTCCGTGTCTGTCTTGGCTTTCATCGTATTAAAGCCACGATGAAGGTTCTCGACAAAGAAACCGTCGAGATCACCGCCGTGATCCCCAGCGAGCGACTTTGGAAGTACAAGGCTGGTCAGTATATCTTCCTCCAGGTTCCCAAGATCAGCTTCTTCCAGTGGCACCCATTCACCGTCTCTTTCTGTCGCGGTAACAAGATGATGCTACACATCAAGACGGACGGCAACTGGACTGCGAAGCTTCGAGAACTCGGTGGTGAGTCTGGGGAGTCTGAGATTGAGGTCGGCATCAATGGGCCGTTTGGTGCACCTGCCCAACGATTTTACGACTTTAACCACTCAATCATCATTGGCGCTGGTATTGGAGTAACCCCATTCTCTGGCATCTTGGCTGATCTGCAGTACAACGATGATCTCGACCACGGTGGCCCGAACCACGAAATAGACCATCGTCGCCATGACTCTGATGTCACTGCCATCTCCCCAGAGCGCACCGGTTCAGCATCAACAACTAGCACCGATGCTGAGAATAGCGACAACGTCCCTGAATCCCCAACTAGGCAAGGAAGTGTTGGCCCTGACCTCATCAACAAAGAGAAGCAGCCTCAAACCGACCGCGCCGCCACTTTTGCAGATGACTATCGACGCGTTGACTTCCACTGGATGGTGCGCGAGCGTAACTACCTCCTCTGGCTCTCGGATCTTCTGAATGACGTATCAATGAGTCAAGACTGGCATCGCGAGCACGAAGTTCATCCTCATCTCGACATTCG
This sequence comes from Fusarium mexicanum, assembly GCA_013396015.1. Taxonomy (NCBI): domain Eukaryota; kingdom Fungi; phylum Ascomycota; class Sordariomycetes; order Hypocreales; family Nectriaceae; genus Fusarium; species Fusarium mexicanum. The sequence continues at coordinate 210,569 of JAAOAM010000076.1, read as the reverse complement.
TATCAATACCCACGTCACAGCAAAACGCAAGAAGCTCACCACCCACGTATACCGTTGGCTACTGGAGATGCATCGTACAGACGAGCACCCAGCCTCTCCTCTCACCGGTCTTCTCAACCCTACGCATTTCGGAAGACCTGACTTCGACCAGATCTTGGATGAGCATTATGAGGAGATGCTCAAGTTCAGGGCCAGCAAAAGGAAGAACAGAAGGGATAAGGAAGATGAGAACTATCAAGAGGACGAGGAACTTAAGGTTGGCGTGTTTTACTGTGGTGCGCCTGTCGTTGGAGAGATTTTGGCTGACAAGTGTCGCGAGCTTACGTTGAGAGGTTGGCAAGACGGTAGTAAGCTAGAGTACCACTTCATGATCGAGGTGTTTGGATAGATATGATCTTGTAATATGCATGAGTACACGAACAAGGACTTTTCTTTATGAATACAACGGTGACTCCAAATTTGGGATTCAATGGACCGCTGCAGGATAAACAAAATGCAAAGGATAACACAAGAATTCGTGACGTTCTACATTCGACTACCTAACCAATGCTGTTCAAACAACCTTTGAAGAAAGTGAACAGGTCGGTGACTTTAGACAGGCTAAGAACGCGTGCAGTATCTGGAGTGGTATTAGTTTGAGCTAAGGGTTGGAACACCGAAAACTCACATAAGTCAGGCCGAACAACGACAATGGCGCCTTGTTCCGCGTCGACACCATATTTCGCGAATGCTTGTCCGCAGCCTAGCATGTATGGATTTGTAGCGTCGACAAAGACCCGGTGAACGTCTGTTGGAGGTCTTGTTAGTATATCACACGTCAACGTCGGACGATTCTCTTACTTCGTAGATTATATGGACTTGTGCGAGGGAAGAAGACTTCCGGTAGTTGGTCGATCTCGATAGTCTTTCGCTCCCCCTTGATAAGAAGAGTATGGCTGAAAACCTTATCCGACGGTTCTCCTGCAGGGGGGAACATCTTGCTGAGGTTACCAAGCTCTCTGGCGACCTGAGGAGAGGTTAGTTGTTGAAGTAACTACGAAGTTGGAATACTCACCTCATGCAATCCCTTTCTGGCGAAATCTCCAGAGCAAAAGGTCAGAATATGCCACCGTCCATCTGCAGCAAGGTTCTTGTTCAGCTGCATCGGCTTTGTATCAGATAGTCTCACGACAGGTGCGCTTGGGAATCTCATCCCGACCGTCAATCCCGACGCAATACTGTTGTCATTTTCATCCGAAGATGTAAGGATGGAAGGCTTATACTTGGTAGCCATACCAGCTGTGTATCGTCCTGCTTCCACAAACTTGTCGCGAAAGTCCTTTGCTGTGATGCCATTCGCTTTTCGGTGTTCGGACGAGAACAGCTTGCTGAAGGAGCGATCGAACTCGATGAGTTGTTGAGCCGTCTGCTGTCTCTCGAGAACATATGTCTCTAGCACTGAAAGTGGTGCTCGGTCGGTGAGGACATGAGCCATCTTCCATCCGATGTTGAAGCCATCCTGCAGACTGACGTTCATACCCTGCCCAGCCTTGGGCGAGTGAGTGTGACAAGCATCACCAGTCAGAAAGATACGATGGTCCTTCGTGAAGTGGTCTGCGAGTCGCTGGCCAATGACATAAGCAGACCACCAGACCGTTCGGGCGATGTCGATATCGAAAGGGTGAAAGATTCGCTTGACCTTGTTGATGAGGTCCTGCTCGGTGACGTCACGAGCCGAGGTTCCAGGAAGTTCGATGTAGAAGCGCACAAGTTCGTCGCCCTCTCGAGGAATGATCATGAGGTTTCCATCGTTTTTGCTCTGAAGCATGGCCTTTTTGCGGATGTCGGGGAAGTTGGTGATGGGGTAGACGTCCATGACGCCCCAGACAGAGTCGCTTGAGTCGCCGACCATTTTGAAGCCGAGAGATTTGCGGACAGTGCTGTGAGCACCATCGCAGCCCTGTTCGTAGTCTGTTAGAAGAGTAACTGGGTAAGTTGAGGGCGAGAACTTACAATGGCATATTTTGCACGGTACTTGTAAGGTTCTCCATTGCGCATGGTGACAACCTCAACAGGGTACTCCTCATCATCAACAGTCCTCACACTCTCAACCTGAGAATTGTACAAGACCCCACTCGTTCCGTTCCCCCTCAGCCTAATGATCTCCTGCAGCATCAAGTCATTGATTCTAGCCTGGTTGAGAATGACATGCGGTTGGTGACTCAGGCCCTCTTCTGTATCATAAGCAAGATCTTTTCGCACAAGTCCTTCATTATCGTCAGGTGACCAAAAGGCTACCTCCATGACATGATACGCCTCTTCCAGAAGACGTTCTGAAATACCCAAGTTCTCAAAGATCTCGACAGTGCGACACTGAACGCCGTCTGCTTGGCCGATCTCGAGAGGGCCTGGGCGACGCTCGAGGATCTTGAAGTCGATGTTGAAGCGGGCGAGCCAAATTGCGGCTGTGAGGCCAGCGGAACCGCCACCACAGATGACGACTTGGACTTTTTCGGAATCCATTGTTGATTTGATGCTTTGTGGTATTATTCCATGGTCTCGTTCATTTATTATATCTTCATGGCGTACACTGGCATGTTGGTGAGCGGTAGTTGGTCCAGGTTCAAGAAAGTGGAGCTTCCGCTGGATATCCACGGCAGATCTTATCGGCATCCGAGTTCCACGGAACCAGCGGAGCAAGGGAAAGAAGCCCGGATCATAGCTACGGCAGCCTCGGGGAGCAAAAAAACTCAGTAAAAGATATCCTAAATTTAGTAAAGTTACCCTAAATTTATCCTAAGTTACCTAAGTTTTTTCTCATTTAGGATCAAGGTCCTGAGTATTCTTTTCTCCCCCAGGGCAGCCACCCACATTGATACGTTAGGTGGGGATGGAGCAACCAAACAGAGGGCGAGAACAGGCGTGATTTGACACTCACTCTGAGACCACCAACCGATATTTGGAACCCCAAGGACTCGGGCGTTACTTTTTTGGTGACTATTTTCCGAGATTTATTGTGGTGTTCAAGTAGCCATCGTGTTGCAAACATGGGAGATGCATTCGATGATTTGCGATCACACGGTCAATACTGCATGGTATTGCCAAGCTTCGATCGTTGTTGGAAATGAGGTAGAACTTGTCAAGTCTAGTGGCATAATGCCGGACGATCATGTCCGCGAGAGCTATCAAAGATACTGGTAGAAGTTGTCTAAAGTCCCTTTTACCCAAGAGCGAATCCCCCGAGGCGCGTCCTTTCCTCCCCCGATACGAGAGAGAATCATGGCCGAGTGAGGATTGCAATCTGCACAGCCGTAGATTTGGAGAATCGTGAGGCGTTAAAGGTGGCCAAGGTGCTTATACGTCTCTCCTTCGCAGCCAAGATATCTCGCCCACTCGTATGTCTCAATCTTGAGGACAATTCGATTCGGTAGACCCCATTGTTGGGAGGTAGCGTCGAGTCTGCAAGGAAAGGGCCCCGAGTAAGATTGACAAAAACATAAGCTCGAAAAGTGTGCTGAGCAACGCAGCAGTAAGAATCGGGCGGTCGTGGTCGGGAAGCAGTAACGGTAGTCGTGACGATCGAGCGAATAGGTTGGAGGTCCTTGATAGAGGTTAGCGGTTGAGCCATGAGCGGGATTTGACACAAAGAGGACGTACAATAGTCTGAGCTGGAGCCGTTCCAGACGATGAGGGTGCTGGCAAACACAAGAGGGCTTGATGTTCTTATGTGTTGCCAGTCGAGGGTTAGTTGACTAGTCTGGCGCTGCGCATCGAACCGTGGAACATTAACTTTCCCAAGTGACACGAGCCACCGTGTCCTGCACCTCACATTGTGTTCCTAGCAAGACCAAGCAGCTGAAGACGGCAAGGTACGATGGAGAAACAGAGAAGCGCCTTATCAGTATGTAGTTCCTGGCAGGGATAGGCTCTCCCAGTAAGGAGCTATGTGGGTACGTATCCCGTGTTTCCCCTTCGCTGCCAGGCCCCACGCGCAATTCTATCGCAAAGCCAAGCCCATAAGTACGATGTCCTGCTACTTTCTGGTTCTGTGACGCTGTGGTGCTTCTTTGCAACGCCGAGCTGACCCAATGGAAGTTCCTTTCCCCCAAGACCGCCCGTAGACCACTGGGATTTACCCGCCGCTTTGGTTACCACAGTTATTACCGCGTTTCGACATTGACATCATCACCATTTGTGTTCTTCATCTCATGTGAATCCCCTTGCGGCATGGCTTGCTGACACTGCATCGATCAACGCACCAGGAGAGCCTGTTCCGCCACTGCGACTGCGATTACCACTGGGCTAAGATCACTGCCATTTGAAAGCTCAAGCATCGACTGCACGTTATTGTGACCTGTAGCATAGTTCGGTGTCAATGAGTCATTGGCCCTCGGTGTGATGTTTGCGTTCATGGTATGCATTGCAAGTTGAGGGAGTGATCAGGGTGAGTGGGGCGACTGTTCAATGATTTCACACTGCATCCAGGCAACTGCTGAAAGCTCTGAGTTGCCTGACAGGTACCTTGATGCTGATAGTTCCATGGAAAGAAGCTAAAAGCCTCAGGAAGGACCTACGCAATGCCTGCATGTTAGTGGTCTTGATGAGAGTGTTCTCGGTGACGGGGAAGCCCGGAAGATGGCGGGGTGCATGGGGGTTCTAGACATCGAAGTGGTTCACAATCACAAGCAGCAGCTGCGGTTAGATTGGATGCTCTAGGTCTCACTGTTAAGCACCTTATTATGGTTCATCTCCGTGCACAATACTGGGTGTTCTCATGATTGTTCGATGGTTAATACTCTCTTTGGAAGCACGAGCAAGTAGCGTAGGGCAATATCGTAGGAGACAAATGTGTTATCGAGCACTAAAAGAACAACAGGCACGTTATAGTGCTGGGCCAATGTGAAACATCTTGGGTTTTGCTCTTCGGAGCCAAGGCCAGTGAATTGAGGCTGGGGTGACCGTTCTGTAAACCCCAGATTCTTCGAACACAATCGATGACATCCCACGCATACCACTTGGCAATCATTCCACCTTTCCTTAACGTACTAGGACTATCATGAAAGCCCGAACTTGTACAAAGGGGGGTGAAGCTAGAGATTACTCTTACTAGTCCTGTTAGCTACCTCAAACTTGATCTCGATGCATATCACGGGATGAATGGCCTCCTCCAGGGCCACCTATGGTTCAACAATAGTCGTACCATTGGCAAAGTGTATGTAGCACATAGGGTGATATGCTTCCTGGCGGCCACAGGTAACGCGAAGTAACCTTGTGCACTGCGAGCTTGAACCACTGCCAGACAGATGGTGGAGTCACAGCAGCAGCGGACGCACAGTCTAGCCGTCCCTATAAATTTCGTGTTTCATCCTCAACCTCTTCCTCCACTCAACCTCTTCCTCCACTCAACCTCTTCCTCCACTCAGCCTCTTCATTCATCAAAACACTTCCTTTATCAAAAATCCTTCTTCATCAGCGCGCCCTTCCATCCTCGAGTTGCGGGCGCAACGCATCAATCTTGCCAAACAGAGCAAGCAACTCTGCACTGCCCGCGCTGCCTTGACGAAAAGACATTAACTCAGCACCATTCCTTGCACCCGAGTCCCGAGGTAGGTTGCGTCAGATTTCTCATAGTCTTCTCCCATCCCCAAGGCTTCCCATCTCTACTGCTCTGCCCACTCGCGTGTCGATTTATGTCCCTGTCTCCCCTTCTTCTCGCTTCCTATCTTATTCAGTTTGAGTCGGCGCCCTAGACTGAGGCACAGGCTCTCATCACTACCAGGCATACGCTCACGATAGCCTTCAATATCAGTTACGTGTTATGCTAACTGGGTCTTCAACAGCCTTCCGAAGCGAGAAACGATGAGCTCTAAGGCCAGTGAGAAGACCGACATGGCTGCCGAGAAGCCCTTCAAGGAAGCAGGGGAGATGCTCTCCAAGAACGCTATCGAGAAACCTGACACGACTGGCCAAGTAACCAAGACTCTTGGAACTGAGGTGGCTCAGCACAGAACTAAGGAAGTAAACGGACGGCGTTTTACTTTTCGCTTCCGTGATAGCAATGGCTTTTTGCTTCCAACGGATAAGCGTTGGGTCGGCGAAGACGGAAACTCCATAGAGTGGTGGGAAAGAAGTCTCTTTTACGTGATTGGATCTATGGTCGCATGTCTCCCGAAGAATTCGATACCCGCTTTCCTCACTACAGTAAGTTCAACGCGTGAAGAATCTTGTGGCTGTTTTTGCTAATTATCAATAGTGGGACCTCCTAAAGAATGGTATAGGATCGAAAAAGAAGCACATGCGATGCCACAGCAAGAAAAAGAACATTCTGAGCCCAAGGAAAGTGATGAGATCTGTACTCAGCGTTATGCTGAGTATTACGGCGATGGCAGTGGTCTCCCGCTTCGACCGGGTATGGGACCCCCTATGACTGATGAGCAGTCCCAGGAGTCGTGGAAAGAGAAGTTACTTCTACGTGATTGGGTCTGTGGCCGTATGTCCACCGAAGAATTCGATACCCATTTTCCTAACTACGGTAAGTTTCACAAGTTAAGAACGCCAGAACCTGTTTCTTGCTAACTGTTTCCAGATGGCCCGAAATATGGTTTTAGTGGTGAGAAAGAGGACGCATCTGACGTCCGATCTTCACATTCCGGTAAGTGCATCCCTACAAGGGTCCTGGAAACCTTTCGTCCTAACCACCTACAGATGAGTTCGATGAAGATTGCACCGAAGAAGAATTCCATCGTATGGTACAAGATGACACCGAGAAGATGCTGTGCGATGAGTACAATGCTTGCCTCCGTGGAGATGATGGTGACCTTCCGCCTCAACCTAGCATGGGACCCTTCAAGACTGAGGGAGGTCTCGAGGAAGAGCCGATGAAGGAGGATGACAAAGAAAAGCCCTGCTACGCCCAGCACTATGGAAATGGCAGCGGACTTCCCCTCCGACCTGGTATGGGACCCCCTCCGACCGAGGAAGAGTACCAGGAGTCCTGGAAGAAGTCACAAGAGCAATTTGAGATTCTCTTGAACATGACCGAGGAGGAGTCTTATGCTCAGCGTCCAGAACACAGTAAGTTGTTACTGTCGATTCTTCAAAGTAATATCATACTGATTCATCTCAGACGCTCTGAAGGATTGCTATTTCACCGAAAAAGAAGCCGAGGAGTTACTGGAAGGGGCCGATAACGAACAGCCTCGCCGCTATGCCTCCTCCTGTGGAGATGGAAGCGGTCTCCCACTTCGGCCCGGTATGGGGCCCCCTTTGACTGAGGAAGAGGAAGAAGAGTCGCTGAAGAAATGGCGAGCTGAATTCGATGAGATCTTCAAGATGTCTGACGAGGAATTTCATGCTGAGTTTCCGGAGTATAGTAAGTTCACGGGTTCACTTCCTTCAAACTAAAGTTTTGCTAACTACTGACAGAGGATATGCCGGAATCCTTCTGTACCGAGGAGGAAGGAATGCGCCTGATGGATGAATATGATGAAGCTCGTGCCCGCAGAAGAGAAGAAATGATTCGTGAATGGAAAGAATCCAGCAATGCACGCCATGAAGACCAACTTTAACTTGTAATAGTTATGGGAAAGACAGACTGCGAGCTGGCAAGGTAAGACTGGATTTCAATGACCTGTACGCCGTACTGTTAGTATGCGAGGGTTGTTGAACAGTCTGGGGAGAAAGGCATAGATGATTGGATGACCTGTACGCCGTACTGTTCGTATGCGAGGGTAATTGAACGGTCTGGGGAGAAAGGCTTAGTAGAAAGACTTGGGGGTCAGTTAGCCTAGCATTAGATAGCTAAACTTTCTTCCCGTTCTATGCATTTATAAAACGTTATTGCCATATGACCAAAGTAGCACCATATTGGACTTCTCCCAGATCTTTACTTAGTTCTCTGCGATGAATGAGGCTCTCAGTTACAAGTCTCGACTGGGAAAACACATCTAGCTTATAACTTGAACACAAACCCCGACGTAATATGCATTTACTAAAGCCATCACTCATTCGCGGAAACATTTTATGCTTACTCAAGTTCGACGAATAACTACTTTAGAATAACATCATGCCAACGGCTGGTAGAGAATCGCTTCTTGATAAAGAAGGAGAGGACGTTGGGGGAGGTGATCAAGGTGAGACCGAAACTAACAAGAATTGCTTAAAAGATGCTGGTAGCATAACTTGAGATAAATTTAGCGAGATAATGGGTAGCCTTTCAAGGACGGAAATTGGACTCTCAAGAAGGACCGCGCGACACAACGTTTGCCAGGTAGGTATTCATGTGTGAACGTTGGGGGCCTAAGGGACTTTATATCCATCTACTGCAAGATCTGGGGCGTCCTAAAATGGCGTTAACAGTTACGTTTCCCTTGGATTGCCATTGGCATACTTAGTATATGGTGGGTCAGCGCCGGAGATGATAGGCCAGAGCCTGTTGCTTTATCCTCCGTGGCGTTCTCCTTCTCGCTTATGTCGCGTCTGCTCGGTCTGAAGCTGTGCCTAGCGCTTGGACCGGAGTCAAACGCCGGAGTTTTGAGCCTATGATAGGGTCTTTGGGTCTGTTGCGATCACCTTAGTCCCGTCGTCACAGCGACCGCCCAAGGCTGTAGTCACATCTATCCGGGCCCTACCGCTACGTCTATTTGGGCCTCGTCGGTGGAATGCGTTCCTGCTGTGGTACAGAAGGACTGAGTGAGTAAAAACGAAGAGATGCGGGCGTATTGCGGTGCCAGGACTCGTGTTTGCTGTCAGGAGGTGATCTGACCAAGTACCCGCAGATCTTGGCCCCGAGCCAGAAGCAGGAGCTCGAGACAACAAAGGACAGGGAGAATGGGGAGTTTTGTGTCAAGGGGCCTTGCAAATATCATTCTGAGCTATCCAGAATTATCCTAAAGTTGCTAAAACCGCCGGTGCTTTAGGATCGTGAAAACTGGTTAGTTACTTGGTAGTCCAGATCATGCTCAGCTCTTCCACGTGATGGCCGGAAAACCCGCTAGCGTTCAATAAGCCCACTGAACTAAATTGGCATGGATGTGTTGCGTTGAAGAGTAGAATTACATGGCAAGAGGTATCGGTACCTTGGATGGTTTAGGGCAGATCGACGTGAGTTATCAAGCGAGGGCCGCATTTGTCTTGATGGCGGTCGATCCTTAGGGACTAAGAAAATATGGGACCTTGATATGACGTGCTAAAATAAACTCAGTAAAAGGTATCCTAAACTTAGCAAAGATATCCTAAAGTTATACTAAGTTACCTAAGCCTTTTGTTACTTAGGATCAAGGTCCTGAGTTTTCTTTTCTCCCCTTACCGTTACATAATTTGTCTTCTTGCCATTCCCATCAGAGTCCCAAATAGAAATTTGCTTCTGATATGGCCATGCTTCTCCTGGCGGCTTGATGATCGCGTGATGTTCGCTGCTGGAGTCGATGATGGTGAAAGTCTTGAGACATCGACAGATCTTGTGATCTCCAGAGTCGTACATTTGGAAGTCGTATGTGCCACGTTCAGCGTCTATCAAAAGACGTGACACATTCATAGGCAAAGCACTGCAAGTACCACTTGCCGCCAGCGCATTATCTCGCGCAAGGCGGACAAATCGAGCAACTTCATCGACCTTAAGATGCTGAAAGGTTGCTTTTGGGGATTGGACAAACTTGTCGAACGTGACACCAAGACAGGAAAGAAGGTAGTCGATCATGTCGACAGAATGAAAAGCTGTCTTACCATGGAAATGAATATGCGCTAAGGTAGCGGTTTGGTTGATCTGTACGTTGTCCGCCATCATAGGCGAGTGTTCCAGTGCTTAAAGTATGCAGAAGATGAGGTGGGAGAGTTTTGTTTTGTGAAAAGGTGTTAGAATTTAAACTGGCAGGTACCTGTCCTTAGGCACTAAACCTGCCTGTCGTTGATTTGTATTTCTGTGTTCTGTGACTGTGAATCAGGGCACTATTGAGGAGATGACCAAGGTCAGCTTAACACAGATAGACGTCAGCAAGCCAAAGAATGTTGAGACGGCCAAGCAACATGGTTGTGTGCCTTGGACAAAGCAGATAGATTTGAGTCAGGCAGTGTAATTAAGGGCATTAAACGGTAATTTAATTAGCAGTTAGTAGTCTAAAATATAACTAGTAGTATCAACTAGTTACAGAACAACTTCCATTCTCTAAAGCTAGGGCCCGGGTTCCCCGTCACCTCAGGCGGCTTTTGCCTCACCCTTGCCCTCGGCGGTGTTGGAGTGAAAGAGATATGTAGCACGCTCTACGTCTCTAACCTTTTTAAAGATTTTTGGCATAATCTTTAGTAAAGAATCTGAGGTCTGTTAAAGATGTGTAATGTTATTGATGTTTAGTGAGACTGTGGCAGGGCCTCCTGAACAGAGTCCTAGTGACTAGCCCCTTTTACCCCAGATCCTTCTGGGATGGCTTTACGGTGACTGGAAAGGAAATACAGGGGCGATTGCGAGAAAGGTTCTGCGGGTAAAGATATAGAACTAGGTTGCCCCGGTATTTGGGACACAAACAGATGGGGGGTAATAAGTCATATGATCAGCTCATCCAAAGATGTGTGTAGACTGTGATGGCCCCATCTCGAATAAGCCAAGAAGTATAAAAACGCGAGTGGCTGTTGATAGTAGAAACCATTGTAACTTGAAGGATATATATTTGCATGGATGTGTATGTTGCTCGTTGCTGATTGAACCGTTTCCCTTATCAGCCAATCTCGCCTGTGTCTTCAACAGTGCAGCCAGTGTCGAGTATACATTAGCAGCTGATATAACTCGACCGTCCGAGATCAAACCACTATGAATCCTTCGGTAACACCACCTCGACATCACTTCTACTTATTTCTTGGGTACGGTTCGGCTTCGGCCAAGAAATGGTTCGTGTCATGGTTACGATGCCACGCCAATTGTGCTTTGCAACTTGGTGTAGGTTGGCGGGCTGGCGATAGCTTCGTCTCGGTGAGTTTCGATTGGAGCAAGAAAAATTTTCGCTTCGCTGGTGGATTTACGCATGTATTCTTGGCCGTAAACGCTGTCGTGGCTGAAGTCACAGTCAGGGTTTCCGCAGGAACCATCAGCGCCAGTCAGCGTCAATGATGAGAGCCTACTCACAAAATCCCTCAACACTTGGGAAAGGCTTCACATTTTGAGATCTGCGGCAGGCTTCAAGAACCCTTGTTCCGTTGAGCTTACGCTTTGTCTCTTCTATTCTTCTAACCAGATGCCTTGTGAGCCCCTTTACATCTCCTCCGTCCCTTGTCCAGTTCACTTCGATGATTGTACCGCTCTCTGTTTGCATTGCGTAACCACATCGCTTCTTGCCCGCCTGTACCATCTTCGTGGCTGCCTGCTGGCCCAAATGCCACGCCGTGGTTGCTTCTTAAGGCTCTTTGGTTCGGATCCCTCCCTCGATCGAACGATTTCTCGCTTTCGATACTGTCTTCACCTTCGTCCTGTTGCCAAGACTCGCCGAAGGCTTGTACTCATACCGCCAGAATGCCGGGTCCTCACCGTTCCCAACTCAGCGCTCTTCGACACCATTGCAAGGTTGTCTGGCGTTTCAACGCCGTGACGCCGATCGACGCGAGCCGGGTCAACAATTTCTTCGAAGCGGCGCGTTTTTTCTCTTGATGGTCACTTCATTCTTGATAAAAGTTCCGCCGCTCGCGCCCAAGTCACGATGACATCGGACCCTTCGATAGATACCGCAGAGCCGAAAGAGTACCTGACAAGATCTTGCAGAAAGCCATGCCATTCCCAGCAGCGGCGGTCCTCGATAAAAATACCCCAAGACTTGCGCAGTGTTTGCTCGGAAGTTGGGTTTCCGTTCCGTACCTGCTATGGAGCCCGGCGACGTCAAAGACCAAGGAAGCTTCTCGGACTCCTTCTTGGATTTTTTCCGACAAGCGATGAATAAAGCAATTCGCGACTGCCTGTTGGAAGTTGTTGCAGTTCGCCGATACTTGCCAAGTGGCGATGAACACTTCACTGCCACTGTCCCAGCGCGCGTTTGTGAGAGCGCTATGCTGTTGATGGTCAGTCGTGTTTCGGCAAACTACTATCGTGAACTTTCCTTGTCATTGTCGCTGTGATTCAACCATTACATCCAGAAGAACTGCCCAGCTGTGACTGTAGTTGAAGCTGTCTGCAGAGCTTGGGTTGCCAGGTACGACTGCCTCTGCCGACTCGTTCATTGCGATGACCGACGAGCTATGCTGAAAGGTCACAGCACACATGGCATGATGCTGTCAAACGCTGTAGCGGATCGAGTGAACTTGTTCCAGCACTGTTGAAACACTGTCACTCGATTCGCAGCCGCGAATAGCGAGCCTCGACCGACCACGACGGAACTCAAGTTGCTTAACTGTCTTTGTTGATCTGGTGTGTCCTTCTGCGATCACCAGAAATTGGAGACCCTTCGGTACAGGAATGCGACCAAAAGTAAAGCGACTAGAACCTCGCCCCGATAGGCCTGCAATCGTCTGGGCCATAAAGACGGTATCGTCACTTTGGTCAAGCGGCAAGATTGTAAAGACTCGGGCCGACTTTGTTGTCGGCCCCAAGTCAAGCCCATGCTATCGGGCCGTGTTTCGGCCGACACGAAGAACGATCCCGACCTGGAAACTCTTCTCCACATCCCGAACCCTGCACCAGATATAAAGTATGGAATTTGATATGGCTTAATCCCAGAAGCTTGGGAACATCTCCACGTCAAAGAAGAGTCATCCAACCAATCGCCATGACTTCAAACTCCGAACCCCCGAAAGCCCTTCCCTCCATCCACCGCTTCATAACAACTCATGACTCGAGCGGCAAATCATGTTACGCCAAAGAGCTCGATGAGCCGTTGAACTTCTGGAAGGTCAGCGCAGGCGAGGGAAACTCTGCCGACTTTGAGCTCGGCTACGTCACCGAAGGACTACCCATACCACTGGCAAACGACAAAGACCTTTCAACATTCAAGGAGGCCTATGCCAACAAAGAGAAATCAGGACTGGTAAAGCATGGCGGGACCATCTTACGATACTGTGATATTCCTCCAGGCTCAAAGTCGCAGATGCATCGCACCGTCAGTCTCGACTACGGCATCCTTATCAATGGCGAGCTGGAATGTCTGCTGGACTCGGGTGAGACTCGGACCATCCGCCCTGGGGATCTTGTGATCCAGAGAGGTACAAATCATCAATGGTTCAACAGAACTGAGCAGTGGGCTAGGATTGTGTTCATCTTATTCCATGCGACGCCGGTCGAGATCAATGGCCGTGCATTGGGTGAAGACCAGGGGGGAATGGAGCTGCCGGATTCGCATTAGATTCCTCTCAACAGAGTGCAATGAATGCACAGTTGTATTTCTGAGCGCCTCCTGTGCTCCGGTTCATAAGTATGTATACACAGCCATTTGTGCGACCAGTGAAAGTATCTACCGTCAGTCTAACTTGACTCACTAAAAGATCTCCCCGTACCCTCGCGCATTAGAGGAACCCTACAGACACCGCTTGGATATTGTGTCAAAAACCAGTATCCGTGTATCGAACTTCTTGCTAAGGGAGACCGTGAAAGAACGACTCCAAAGTGGTAAGTGCAGCTGATGTCGGTCTGATAACTTCTCAGATATTCAATATCTTGTGCCTAACTTAGTAAAAAAAGTCTTCTAAAGAGTATTCTAAATTATCCTAAATTATCCTAAGTTATCCTAAGTTTACCCTAAATTTATCTAAAAACGTTAGGAGTGTAAAGAAGGTTCTAAAATCAACAAGCACTACTGATTATATAGTTCCACAAAATGTTCCAATATCTGTTTACTAAACGCCCCCCTGACTGCGAAAGGCTTCACTTGGGCAGATGGTATGGCTTCCTCTATCCACAAAGTCGCAAAAGATTGCAAGCTAGTCACCTTTTCTTTGGTATGCTTTTGTTTTAGCACATTGTGACAGTTTACTGACATTAGGTCTTTAGCTTCTATACGGACGGTCAACGCCTCTTCAGAGGCTTGATAAAGTGGTACATGCACGGCGACAACAAGTCTCGCGACCCCATCGTGAGGTACCTCAAGCTATCAGCATCGAAGAACGATCAGTCAACTCAGCGAATTATGTCACGAGGGTATCAAGGGTGTCGAAGATGATATTGGAACACCGAACAAAACCCAACAATGCTTGGCTATGGTACATGCGTTTGTGGTAAATCATGGCGATCTGAAACAGTGGAAGGATTGCGAGCTTGTCCACATGAAGATCTGGGACGCTCTTGTAAGGCTATATCCGGTGCTGGTTTATCTCGTCAGCGGTAGTGTGTTATGCGGTTTTCCAACACACAGCAAATATCAGCCGTGTTATTTCAGCATCATAAACCCAGAAGCACAGTGAACCCAAGGCGTCAGGCCCTTCAAAGGTCCCCACCGTCTCATTATTTAGGATAATAGGAACCTCTGGCGAGGTGATCACAGTCCAGTCCTCAATTCTGAAGCCAGAATCTTTCTCAGTGTAGGGACCAGCAAGGGTCGTATCGTCCAACTGGAATAGGGCATCGTCATGCAACCGGTCACAGCCAAGTTCAGAGCACCCAACCAAGGCAGTCGACGCCATGAAACAGATCGCCATAGCATGGGAAGAGCTTGGTTTTGTGTATTACTGGGTTGCGAAAAGATGGGCGGTATACTTCGGTTGTTGGTGAGAGATGGGAAGGTGAAGATGTATAGAGTGAAAAATGAATGTTGGGAGACTGCAGGGTAAATGATAGAGGTTAAAGTAGAAAACTGGAGAATCGGTCCATCAATTGATGAGTTTCCTCTCTATCACATCAATCAAAGTCAATTGTTAAGCAATCTATTCTTTTTGCAAGAAGAGTAAAATCATAGTTTCATTCCGACGTGTCCTGAACGTGGAAGATATCCATTCAAAGTTTCCTGGCTGCTGTCAGATCAATCTTGGCTGCCTCTGTCTTAATGCGGTCTGCACGAAGAGTGACCTCCTCTTTTAACCTCTCCCAATCAACGGTCAACTTCCCGTGCCGTTTTTGAATCTTACCATCGATAATGACTGTATCGATATCCTTCACTGAAGAATGAAACACGACTGATCCAACTGGATTACCAACCGGAATATTCTCAATATCATCACACCGAATGAGAACAAGATCTGCTTTCTTCCCAACTGTAATGGAGCCGATGAGATCTTCCATTCTCATCACCTCTGCACCTCCCAGCGTCCCCATTCGAAGAACGTTTGCTGTCTTACGGTTAATGGAAAGTGGAAACCCTTGTTCGTTTTCCTGAGCTCGACGAGCTTGTAGTGCGAGCCGCATCTGCGCAATAAAGTCATTTCCTTGATTGGATGTAATGTCTATACCCAAGCATGTCCGACATCCTCGGTCAGAAGCTTCGAAAACTATGGGAAATCCCATACCCATCTGTAACTCTGTGTCCGGCGTGCCGACTATGGAAGCACCTGACTCCTTGATCGCCTGGAGCTC
This sequence comes from Fusarium mexicanum, assembly GCA_013396015.1. Classification (NCBI taxonomy): domain Eukaryota; kingdom Fungi; phylum Ascomycota; class Sordariomycetes; order Hypocreales; family Nectriaceae; genus Fusarium; species Fusarium mexicanum. The sequence goes on along the minus strand of JAAOAM010000076.1, from coordinate 195,118 downwards.
ACTCTCGGTGAAGGATGAGCCATGGCTGAAGACGAGGTCTGGGCCCATTATACCCTCATTTGTGAGATTCTGCACAATTTGATGTCGAGCTAAGTCGTAGGGCCCCATAGCGACATGCATGGTAATTATGCGTGCTCCAAGCTCTCTCGACTGCCTGATCTGCGCGATGGTCTCTTCCAGGGGCAGAGATTCCGGCTCATCTGGAGCTACACCGAATGTGAGAAGTTGCTGAGCTGGATCGTTCTGGCTAAAGAATTTGTCTTTTATCCTGGCAGCATCGATCAGCCGCGACGCATGAGAGAAGCCTTTTGGATCGAGCTGATCGGGTAGAGGCGGGTTGGCATAGAAGCCATAACAGAATGTTCCTCGGATGCCAGCGTCTTGGAGTGCCTTCACAGCTGCATTGGCATGATCTGGTGAGTTGATGATATGGCAGTGCTCGAGAACAGAAGTCACACCATTGTTGATCAGACTCAATGCTGCAATATAAGTAGACAGGTAGACATCTTCAGGTGTATATAAGCTTCCATAAATGGTTCGCATATTGACAGTGTAGTCAAAAAGTGACCAGTCCGTTGCAACACCCCGCAAGAGTTGCTGCCACATATGATGGTGACCATCGACAAAGCCAGGCGTAACGATGCATCCTTGGCCATCGATGACGGTGACATTGCTTTCGGATGGGTATGGCGAGGCTTGTCCAATCGCAACGATTCGGTCATCTTGGATGAGAATGTCGGAGTTTGCTAGGGTACCATTCAGTGGGTCCACCGTCAAGACCGTCGCATTCTTGATGAAGATGAAGTTTGGAGATGAAGTATTGGACATTTCGAAGTTATTCCTGCTAAAATAATAGGGAGAAAGCTAACCATTTCCCACTGCAAGCATTGGAATTGCCTATATATGTGATTGGACTTATTATAAGCTGACACAGGCAGGATGAATTGTGAGTTGGTGTAGCGTGACCCCTTCTCCAACCCCGAGTCCGAGGTCCGAAGCTCCACTCCAACAGACTCCGGCCCGAACGGCATGACTCGAGGAAGGATTGCGCCGGCTTACCTCAGATTACGTAGATTTCATGTAAGTACTATATTAGTTGTCAGAACGATTTTAGGCTGATTCCTTTGAAAGTCCTTTATATTCTCGGTCGCTGCTTGATCTTCTCAGATACTTTCCATTTTCAGCGGCACCAACGTGATTGCCGATTGCCGCTCCCCAGAATCGATTACAGTCGCAAGAATTTACAATAATGGTTCAATATCCATTTCCGATACCAAATGGTTCGCCATTCCCTATATCGAACATTCCGTTCGGTATTTTTCACACCGAGGATAATGTAAGGAAATAAAATACCCACTACAGCTCGGTACTTGCTAATGCTACTCATTGGATAGCTTGATCCGCGACCAGGAACGGCTGTCGGCGACCATGTTTTAGACCTTAGAATCCTCATCCACAACGGCCTACCCGTAGATGAGTCCGTCAAAGAAGCACTAGCATCGGTTAGTGATAATGGAACTGAGAAGAGGTATAGTATATCCGGCTAATATAGAGATCTACTGGACAGTCTTCACTGAACGCTTTTGCTGCGCTCGCAGCTAATGTACGGAACTCTCTTCGGAAGGCCATTCAAGAGGCTTTGCGAGATGAATCTTCCATAATCTACCGAGGTGATACCGGCATCATCGCTACCGATCAAGTCACAATGCATGTCCCAATGAAGATTGGCGGCTTCACGGACTTCATGTGCTCGCTGGAGCACGTTAAAACCGTATGTCAGCATACCTAAGCAGCATTACACCAATCTCTGACTAGTACATAATAGATGGGCCATATGGCCGGATATAGTGAGGTCCCTCAGAACTTCTTCGATCTACCTGCGGCATACAATGGCCGAGCATCATCCGTCATCGTCAGTGGCCAGAACGTCACAAGACCTCACGGTATCATTCCTGGGCCGAACGGTGCAACGTACGCTCCCAGCCAGAAATTCGACTTTGAGCTGGAAATGGGTGTTTTCATCTCCAATCCAATCAAGTATGGTGAACCGACTCCAGCGTCCAGAGCTCGTAACCATATCTTTGGGTTTGTACTTCTGAATGACTGGAGTGCTAGAGATATCCAATTCTATGAGATGGCCCCGCTGGGACCATTCAATGGCAAAGCTACAGCGACGAGTATCTCACCTTGGATTGTGACAGTTGAGGCGCTGGAGGAGGCTGGTGCACTACTAACTACCGAAGAACTAGGATTGAGAGGAGGAAAGAGCACGACCATACCATTTCTTCAATGTCAAGATGATGTCGCAGTAAGGGTTTCTACATCATTGTCACGTAAGTTCTCAAAAACATCAGTGACATCCTAGATTCGAACTTTTCTAACATACAAAACAGGAAACGGAGTTACCGAAGACCTGCTCGGAAGATCTGATCTTAGACATCTCCACTGGTCTCCATTTCAGATGGTAGCCCACCACAGTAGCTCTGGATGTGGTCTGGAAACTGGTGATTTGCTTGGTACTGGTACTCTCTCATCCAGCACTGAGCAGATCAAAGAATTTGGAAGTCATCACGGCCCAACTCGTAGATCAGGATGTTTGGCTGAGCTTGTGTTGGGCGGCACTCGGCCTTTCACCTTATCTAATGGGTCTGAATTGGTTTGGTTGGAAGACGGCGATGTTGTTATTATGGAAGGATGGGCAGGTTCGGGAGATCGTGTGATAGGATTCGGCAGGGTATCAGCCAAGGTCTTGCCCGCTACGGAATTTCCTTGATGAAACCTCTGGGCACCTGGGCTACATTGATATATATATACATAATGACATCATGCCATCTGTGAGGAGAAACCAGTTAACAGGTCCAAGTCCATGTTCCAATCGACTGAAGCGCCAAGATCCAAGAAATCGTCTCCAATATCGAGCAGTCCTTCTATCTGACACCATTCAAACAGATCATTATGATGCCAATCGGGAGTCTCATCCATGCTCTGAGTTACATGTTCCACAGCCCTATCTGTAACGTCCAAATGGGTGTTTGTGTAGGAACTCGCTGAATTATGGACATTCGAATACTCTGGAGACTCGATGTAAGTGGTTGTAATGACATCTTCCTCGCGTGCTGGACTGTTGACTCCTGTCATTGGGACTTCGATTGTTCTTGACTCAACCCCGGCAACATTTTGACCAATACGGTCGAAAGCTCCCAATATTTGGTCGGTAGCCTGCTGGAGGCTCCTAGTCTATTCGTGCATGTCAGGATATTATCCTGCCCAAGTCAGATGTTGGGTTGACTTACCATTGGTTCTAAGTGCTCCCAGAAAGTCTGGAGAATTCTAAGTATATCGATACTATCCTGGATCAGTGTCGCAAGTGCCTGTGACACATGGGACCGTGTAATCCCATCATCGTGATGGCGGCGAGCCCTGGATCTCAAGAGAGTGAGGATGATTGAGGTCGACACAAAGCTAGCAAAGCCGACATGGGAACTAAGTTTTGATATATCCTGCTTTCTAGCGATATAATCCCGAATCATATGCCCGTGGTGAATGGCATGCTTGGTAATTGTTTCTGCGTGGTTCTGAGTTGTTTCTCCTGTGATGCCCCGTCGGCCAGAAAAAAGAGACACCAGAGGACAGAGAAGGACTATTTGGCACAGATGGTACAATGAGTGCAGTCCTAGCAACCGGGATAAACCGCGGCCAGTACTGTCGTTACCTGTAACGTAAGGAGGAAACTGACTCGATTCATAAATATCTTTCGCCAAGCTAGACAAATGTAGGATCTGGGTGACCTCTGGACTTTCCTGGTTGTCTCTGTTGATAAGCTGTATTTTAACCCTAGACAATGAATGGAACATTAGTGGCGTAACCGAAGGCTGTGATGGGAACTTACCAAACCCCCATGAGTCTCATGTGTTCTGCCATTATTGATGAAGGGGGATTCGACTCATCATTGAGCACTTCCAGCTTCCATTCCATATTCATGCAGTACTGACGTGTAACATTTCCTCCACTAACGAAGGCATCTGATGCGACAGGAAGTGGCACGTTGCAAGCTTCTTCCCAGGCGTTTTTTGCATATGCTTCAGGAAAGGAAGAGATGCACATCGTTGACCAGCATGCCCAAAAACAGCCATACTTTCTTTCTATAAGCTGTAGCTCATCCTTTGTCTTTATCCCGTTGTCTGAGTGGTTAGCAGAGCGAAATGTAGTGGCTGATGCATAAGCCATAACTAGTTCGGGATATGTTTAGCTCAGGAGATTCAAGATTCTATTCATAGATTGCTGCACATACTTGCATTGATCCGAGCTCGGCCTAGATTTCTTGTCGCAAACCAATACAGGTTGAGACACGAAAGAGCTTGAACCACTTGGACGGTTGGTCGATCTGTGAGAAGCCAAGCCTCGCGCCTTGCTGCCTCAGCCCAGGCGTCTCCATAACCAGCATATGTGGCAAGTGCTGCAAGCTCTGGTGACACCGCATGGGTACCTAGTCTAGGTGGCTGATGTCGTGGTTTACGAAGAAATCTGTGACCATGTTAGTTTCGCAGGACGATATTTGAGGAAGAAGCGTACAGTGAAGACAGGGCAAATATGCTTCTCAATAGATATGGAGGCATACTACCGTCCAAGTAAGACTCAAAGAGCTGAGTACGGTTAAAAAGCAAGGTAGCATTGTATAGCCGTTCAAAGTAGATATCCAAGAGCGCGAGCCCTATGGCTCGTGGCGGTAGATCATCGAACTTAGCACCGGCAGATCCTGAGACTGCATGTTCTGTTCTTGGTGGTCCAGTATCGACGAAGCCAACGCTGTGGGTTCTCGGAGTCACTGAAGGACTTCTGACTGCGCAAACATTGAGGTCTGTCGATTCTGGAGTCACGGGGCCAGCACCAGGACGGGAGTGTTCGGCCCGCGCGGATTCGCGACGAGCTGCGAGACGTCTGCGGTCAGCTAGCTCGGGATAGGTGCAAGCGACTGAGAAGCGGCTACATCGCGTGCATGTTGGACGTTGACGACTGCAGCGAAGCTGTCGGCCCGAGCGTCAGTAGGTGGGCTTTCGGGAGGGGACATGACGAACCTTTTGCCGGCGACATCTCTCACAGGCTGTACGTGAGAGGGGGGATTCAGACCCTGGACGCGGGGAGTTAGTGTCCGCTGCGCTCATTTTTACTTCAGATAAGTTGTATCGCGTTTGTTGATGAACGGATGAAGCGTTGCTGATGAATCGGGAATTTGGTTGTCCAAAAACAGTTCGGGCCGAAAGACGCGCCGCGACTAAAGGCCCGCGAAATGTTATTTCCGATGGCAGGACCATTTACAGCAATGCCGTACATTACTCCCACTAGTCAATGTATAACGACTGATGCCAAAAACAAAAGGCTTGCCAATTAATGCGAATAGAACTAGATGATTCAAAATAAAATTGCTTTTGTGTAATCTAACGTCCTCAAAGGCTGATCTCACACCGTCCCGCTTTGGGAACTATAAAGAACTCTCCAATCTGTGCCATCATCTCGTCCTTCATGGCATGATGTAACTGTAAGTCTCTACACTCACGAAAAAGGATTGCCAAAGTGACAAGGATCTCCATCCGAGCTACATGCATGCCGACACATCTTCGGGCACCAATATTGAATGGGACATGTGCTCGTTTCATATCTGGGGTTGGGTTCAGGAACCTGGTAGCATCAAATCTTCTCAAGTCAGCAATAGCACCCACAACTTAATAGGTCGAAGTCACGTACCTATCAGGATCGGGAAAGACATCTTCTAGTCGAGAAATGAGCCATCCAGTTGTGTAGACCATTGTACCTCCAGGGATATTCCAGTCATGAACGGAGATACCACTCGGAGGTACGAGTCTCTCTACTAGTGCTCCTGCAGGATTATACATCCTAAGGACCTCTTCCAATACACTATTCAAGAGGGTTAGAGCCTCAACATCCTTGGCTGTAAAGTTCACAGGCAGGCTGCCGACTTCCTCCTCGATCTGTCTCCGGAGGTCAGGATCTCTGACGATCTCCCATGTCGCATAAGTTAAAGTAGTGGCCGTACTATCCGATCCCGCAACGAGTAGCATGCCCACCTCAGAGCTCAACTCATCATCGTTCAAGCTGTGTTTGTTGCCCTTCACCTCATGACTCAACAAGTGACGGGCGATGCTCGGTCCGCAATTGGACGAAACTCGAAGTTCTCCGAGGGCTGCTGTTACTCGATTGAAGATGATTTCAGCCACTTCACTAACGTCTCGAAGCCAGGTAATAGGAGACCACTTGAAGAGAGATATGAGCCTCCGAGGAAGTACTGCTTGGAACACAACACAAGGACCAGCGTTGCTTAAAGCCTTATATAGTGTTAGGCCTTTCCCACCTGAATGTAGCAAATCGAAGGATTTTCCGAAAGACATCTCGCTGACTACATCAACAGCCAGGCAGCGCCACCATTTGTAGACATCGGCTTGGCCTTTCTCGGCCTCGTTTTTGATGCTGGCTACCGCCTTACCAGCCAGTCGACGAATCTTCGTTTCTTGCTCTTCCCTTATTGACGCGAAGCCCCTGCCAACGATCCGTTTGCGTTCGGAGTGGATACGAGGATCTCGCATGGTGAAGAGCATAGACGAGTGGCTGAAGCGGATACGGTCAAAAACGGGTGCTTTGAGGCAATGGCTGCCCACGCCGTGCACTTTGTAGTAGCCATCGACGCTATTGATTGAAACCTCCCTGGGTCCAACTCTAACTACTGGACCGTGGACATTGTGAAGATGGCGAAGATGCTGACGGCTGGTTCCAACGGCCCTTGTGTATAGTAGTGAAAGACCAGTGAAGTGGGTGTACCACGGTCCAGGAAGGTGTGAAAGTGGACCACGGTAGTAGTTAAATGCAGCTCTAAGCACAAAGGCTAAGAGGGCAACATAGAGAACAGGTATGATCGGGAGAAACATTGCTTCAGCGACAAGTGGTAGTGGTTGTCGTCAACTAAATCGTTTGAAGTTATGTCGATCTGTGGATCCAAGCTACTTTATGTACGACAGCATTATCTGGATTCTAGTCTAAAATCCATAGTCACAGATTTCAGCATGATACCCTCAGGTCTGGAACTGCTTCTAATCTTTGGGGGCTGACTCGCTCAGCCCTGAGAGTCAAGGGTGAAGTCCCATAAGCGCCGCTGAATAAACTAACTCTGTCATGATACCCGCGATGTAACTTATCTCATGCACGATCGGGGTCTAAAATGCCAGCTGGCATGGTATTATGTGTACTATTTTAGTGCCTTGCGGACGGGCCAGGCCGCGTCTACGGGTCTTCTTCACATGTCAGGATCTCAAAAAGCTTGGTATTGCTGTATCAAAGGGACATCTGAAACCTACAAGCCACTATGTAGTACAAGAATAGCCACTTAAGATGAGGGAATTTCTACCGGCCTTCTAGAAATGGTAGTACACGGAAGAAATCGATGATTTTGTTACTCCTTCCGGCTTGTATTCCGCAGATCCACAATCTTTCTGCAAGATACCTTGTAAAATATTGGTCAATGCCCTACAGCTGCATATGCACTGCGCCTTGTAAGCCTTACGAATACCGCAGTAGTCCAGATATGGCCCGAGATACCCGAAACTGTCGAACTTTGAGGGCTTTTTTTATCAGTCGTATCCTGGGTCACTTTAGGCGCTTACTAACAAGCTTTATGACCCTTGCTGCATTGGCCTCGCATAGACACACTCATCATTGGCTTAGTTTAGCTATTGGAGGTAATGATGCTCCGCCACGTGGTACTAGAAAAGTCGGGATGCTGCAGAGTAAAATCTCTTCTGAAGACTTGGGTATGGTTGAACAAGATGGCATGTGAAACCACTCCTGTAACCTGCGATCTCAGCCGCAGCTGTCTTATCCTTGGACGTCCTTTGGACTGGTAATTGGTAGAAAACAACAAAACTCTTACGGACTGTTATCGGGTCTCTTGTATCATTTCACCCAGATGCACCATTTCCTGCCAGTTCGGTATCGCCAGCTGAAAGCTTGTCTTCAAGCCACAACAGCACATTGCTAAACTGTTCAAAAATCCGCCAACAGCGCTTACGTTTTACGCAAGTACATTTTTCTCACTATTCTCGGGTCATTCACTGCTTTCTAATTGAGCCCTCTCATGTAAGAGGATGGGGACGAATCTGCAGGAGACACGAGCTATTTTCGCTCCACCGGAAAAATAAGCACTAAATCTGCTACACGATTACACCCATGCAATTGACACCCAACCTTGCTGTGATCTTATCTGTACCCCTGAAGCTGAGCCTTTATCGTGGACTTTGGGGTCTGGTAGAAAATTTTGCTGCAGCTTGTTGTTATTAATAGATATCAGTGTATGGCCTTAACCATAGCATCCTACGTCTGATATAATTGCGATATCCTGTGACCGCCATCTTCGTAGCTTCACTTCCTGAAAGTCAGCCAAGGAACATGACATGCACTATTATAAGCGACTCGCCGACGCAGGCTAGCCCAACCAAGACCTTTTTACATGGTCTTGGAACACTCTCCTTTTCCTATAGCTTTTACCTCTTGACAACATGGGACTCGGCATACTCTGATTCTTTCGGGTGGTACTTTCAGCTTCTCACAGTCGTGGGCCTCACCTTATCTCTTATCACTTTTACCCTTGGCCTTATCGCAGATCTTACTAGATATGATGGCTTCTCAAGGACCAAAGACACTATCTCGCTTCTTGCGACGCCTCTCGAAGTCATGATTGCTGTCTTATACTGGTCCATCAAATTCCACGACCCATCATTACTCATGCCAGCCGACCTTGTCATCAATCCTTGGGCTGATCTTGGATACCACCTGGTGCCTGCAGTGCTCCTGGTACCCGACTTACTGTTGTACAGCCCCCAAGCGACTATTACGACGAGGAGCATGATGTTCACCAGTACCATTTTGGCGGTTGCTTATTGGTGTTGGATTGAGTTGTGCTATTACCAAAATGGCTGGTAAGTACGGCTGTCAACATATGGTCTGGTACGCCAGCTAACACTTATAGGTATCCATATCCCATGATGGATCAGTTTAGTGCCTATCAGCGTGTTGCAGTCTTCGTTGGGTCATCAGGCTTACTTACCTTGACATCCTCTGCTCTCCAGTGGGTACATGGCAAGGTTCAGAGTCTTAATGTGATGAAGAGCAAGCCGAACTAAAGATGTCAACACAGGTCAGGTCGCTGTGGGCTCGGGAAGAGGTAGCTAAGAGAATGATGGAAATTCTTCCCGTGCAGCAAATCTGCTCTATAAAAATTTCGAAAAGGTATAGAAGAAATAGGGAAACTTTTTGATGGTTTCTTTTTGGGCATAACTTTTGAGAAGAGAACGTGGCTACTACGGCCGATGTCAAAGAAGCGAGGTTGTGAGATTGACGTCAGCATTATGTACCCACATTTGCGCCCTTTCACTGTCATGTTGCTACTTGAGTCATAATTGCTGCAACTCTTCTCCTCAAATCTGTCTGTCGCATGTCTTCTCTCTCCTCGAACATCGCATAACCCAGAGAAGACAAGTCAAGATGAGGACTCTTCTATTGCCTGGAGGCATGACACCAGATGTCACTGCCCTCTACTACAACATCATCAACAAAGTCGTTAGAACCAAACTCGGTGATCGAGCGTCAGCCCCGTTATATCTGTACAGCGCCAACCTCGAAGAAATGATTCAGCATGCCATGAAAGGAGACTGGGACGAGTTCGCAAAGGTCTACAAGAAACCAATCAAATCCCTGAGCGACAGAGTTGATGGCATTGCGATCTGCGCCATCTTGGCACACAAGGTCGCCAAAAAGCTATCCGATGACTCCTCAGCGGCTCATGTCCCGCTCTTCCACATCGCGGACTGTCTCGCAATCAATATTACCAATAATCATCCATCGATGAAGAAGCTTGGCCTGCTCGGGCCCAAAATCTCGATGCTCGATTCTGACGATCCTGATTTCTTTGTGGCTAAGCTACAAAAGGCTGGCTTTGAGATTCTGATCCCGGAAAGACCAGAGAATATTGAGGAGGTCAACAGAGGCATGCTTCAAGAAGTAGCGAAGGGGGTTGCTTCTGTGACGGATTCAACGAGGAAGATGTTCATTGAACAAGCGAGGAGACTTATTGATAGAGGAGCTCAAGGAATTATACTGGGTAGTACAGATTTGGGCTTTGTGCTGAGGCAAGAAGATGTTGGGGATGTTCCGCTTTTTGAACCAGCTGCTATTCATGCGCATGAGCTAGGAATATGGATTTGTGGAGGGGGGGATGACGAATCGCCGTAGTTTGTCGACGTTGAAAATAGGTATCGCAGTGCCATTGCAAATGAACCATGATCGGTCTCTCCTAAACTTATGCTAAATACCTAAGCCTTTTTATCATTTAGGACTGAGCTCTTGAGTTTTTTTCTCTCTCTAAGTATGCCTTATTTGCCATCGTATATAGACTATGCTTCAGTACTTATGACATCTCTCAATATGGCATCCAGGTCCAACATGTCTGTACTCTCAAAGTTTATAGGTAGATCATTTCCTGACGAACTTTCCCCAAATGCTGGCTCCTCAAGAAATGCCGTTCCCCATAGCTCATCCTCGGTGTCATCCTGCACAGCCCTAGGAAGCCATGAAGTCATGGTTGGCAATTGTGACTCTGTACTTCTGCTCGGTCTATAAAAGCTTTCAAGCATAGAACTACCCCTCCCGTCTTCCGTCATCCGGTTTACATCAATAGAGCTACTGGGATGATTACCGTGGCTTGTTGGACCTTCAGTAGTTGATTCTTGCTGAAGGGATACTCCATTATCTGGCTCCAAAGCTTGGCTGAGAATTGGCTCTTCTGCTTCAGAACTTTGGCCACCCCTGACAGAGTAGCTTCTGAATATCGAAACCATGGCCCTCTGTACAGTCGATTGGAGGAGTTGGTTCGATGCATTCGGTCGGACTACAAGTCCATTAGACTCCAGTTCCTCCAGCATAATAGCAACTCCTTCTCGTTGCGCAAACTCTTGAATCTGGCAAAAGTCTTCAGACTGAGTCGAATAAATGTAAATCGTAGCGGGCGGTTCCATTTCAGGAAACAGGATCGACCATACTGTATACCACTGTTGTTCAACCGACCCCTTACTCTTGAGAGACAGCTGATTCTTTTGTTGCTGAGATATTCCTTCCAATTTTGCTGACGGGCCTCTTGTGCACGATCTTTCCAGCGCGTGTAAGTCAAAGAGATTGAAGTCCCTAAAGGTTTGGTAACAGATTTGACAGTAGTACTTGGGTGTATGACGGCGCGTCAGATGTTGCTTTAAGTGTGCGATTGTGTCGTTCTTCTTCAGGAAGCAATCCCAATACTTTTTCGAATCCGCTTTCCAGTATGGGCATGCTAGAAACTGCGACCGTTCATGACAGCGGGATTGACTTGTCTTGCCTTTCTTCTTGGGTGGCTCGTTTTGTTTATCCCTGCTTTCGTCTCCATTACCGTCCACCTGCCGTCGGTTCTTCCGTCCACCTCTCGTGCTCGCTGCATCCCTTGTCCCAGAAGAGCTTGCAGATACACCCTTTGAAACTTCTTTTCCTTTTGAACTACTGGAACTCGATTCGCCTCTTGCTGTCACTTCGTTCTGACCGAGAATTGCTAGACGACTGAAAACTCGGCTGAAGACGCAGTACCCTCGGCTGTTCCTATCAAGCTTACCTTCTGAATCCGCAGATACTGAGTACACCTCTATATCAGATGATACAGTTGGGGAAGATGAAGGGGTAGTGGAACTTATTCGCAACCTAGCTGGATCAGGTAGCTTGATAAGTTCTTCTGGGGACTCAGCTAGCTTTGTCATCCTGACGTTGAGTTCTTCCAGGTTTGGATATTTCCAGTCATGATCCTGCAGTACTTCCGGTGAGGCCGCCGGAGATTGAGGTTCAGGGCCTCGAGGAAGTGGTAAAATTGGGATGGCCAGAGGGGCCTGCGGCTCACGGTCTTGTAGTGTCTGGGCAGCCTTTTCTGGGTGCTTAGAACTCTGGCTTTTCCAGGTCTCTGAAACATCATAATCGTCAACCGTTGTATCTGAGTTGGTGGGAACAGCAGATTCGGTATAAAAGAACGTTTTACTGTCTAGATCAGGGCGGCCACGGGCTTGTCTGTCACTCAAGCTGGAGGTCATTCCTTGAAAAGACCTCCCTCGATAGCCACCACCTCGATAACCACCTTGATGGTGCGGTGGAGGAGGACCCGAGGTCCTATGCTGAGGATAATAATCGTGCGTTGAATTTGGACTGGCTCCGTAGTCAGAGATACTGACGTCGACGTTCTGGTGTTGTGCTTGGACGTACGGTTCTCCGAAGGGACCATAAGTAGACCCCTTCGGTGGAACAAACCCGGGCACAAATGGAGCAGGAACAAAAGCTGAGGCAGGTCTTATGTCTGAGAATATGCATTCCTGGTTCATTCTCGTGCAGTTTTGACATTTACCATCAGGTGTATTGGCTTTACCACTACATCTGATCTGCGGAGTATTAGTAACTTGCTACTAAGTAGAATATACTTCGCCTCATTGTTAAACAAACCTTTCTCCTGCGGCAATATCTGCAGGCAATTGAGGTTCTTTGTCTAGGAGCAGACACACTCCCTGGGCCAGATCCGTAAAAAGAGAAGGGCGCAGGGGGAGGATATGCATGAGCCGCAAAAGGTGCATGAGGTGGAGGCGGATACTGGTACTGAGGGACTGGCGGATTTGGACCATAGGCCGATAAATTTGGTTGAGTGACCCCAGGAGGGCTGTTTGGTGGAAGGTAGTTGTGAGAAGGATACTGAGGCTGTTCCGATGGGCCCGACTCTACTGTCGAAGGGCCCTCGTCAGACGTAGATCCATGCATGTTGTTAACAATTTGTTAGATAGTTGACGTCTGTGTATAGCGCCAATCAGTAGTTCATATCCACAGCCGGTGAAGGCAATCAAGGATAATATTTCACCTTCGAAACGGCGATGGTCTCTTCAGTTAACGGCTCGCCTCTGGCGATATTATGCAGGTCGATAATCGCGGATTTAACATGACACAAATATTGACTGCTTTGTGTATCAGCTGAAAACTGATACGTAGTAATATCTTTTGGGGGGATCGAAACAATGCTAAGGCACATGCTGGCCGCACATATGTGCTTATCACTCTGGTTGGCTACTCATCGACCAATCACACCTCGTGTTTCAAAGGTCCAATAAATCGTCCAATTATTACTGGTTTATGACCTTGTCAATCTCCGTCGTCGCCGCGAAAAGATCATTGTCATAATATTTCCTCGCCACCACCTGCAAATTGATAGGCGCTCCCTCAAAATCGCCCTCATCCCAGAATTGCCTGACATGTTCCTCTTCCTTACTCAAAGGAACACTATTCGGCGGATAACTCTCAGTTCCTTTCGCACCAGCCTTGATCGGCGTAGGGATCACAATGCCGGGGTAGTCAACATAGTTCCATAACGCGGTATAATTCCAGTAGAGCGCTGTCTCGTGAGAACATGCTGGGCCAACGAATACAGGGCAAATTACAAAGTCCACATCTTGTGACTCCCAGTGCTCTGCGAAACGACATCTGAAGTCGTCGCGCTCTACACGGAGCTTGAGAACGCCATTGGCGTCGAGTCCAGGACCCTCAGCGTCTTGGATGATCCATTTAGTCAAGGGGCTCATGGGTTCATTCGTGGCTGAGAGATACTCTTTGACTGTTTTGCCACCGTCAGGCCAGTACGCACGGCGAATACCATTCATTGCTTCTGCCATCCCAAAGGGTAGAAAGGGTTTGACATCGAACCCTTTGGATCGGAGCTCGCGGGCTGCCCACTCAAGAGCTCTTGTTACTGGAGGCTGGGGAGTGATGAGCCCATCATTGATCATGAGTCCAATCTTTAATGGCTTATTTTCCGTCAATCTTCCAGTCCAATGAAGAGGGACGAGTCGAGGGTCTTTCAGCCAAGGGCGAGTACCTGAAACGATTGACATGAGCAGGTCAACATCACGAAGAGAGGTACACATCGGCCCTGCTGAGCATAAGACGTTCAGTTCAGCGGCGAAACCACCCGGCAAGAAGTCTTTCTGCGGGAACACGTAGGACGTCGTCTTGAGACCATAGATGCCGCAGAAGCCCGCTGGTCCACGAACACTTCCTCCAATGTCTGTACCAATACCCAAAACTGAGCCACGAAGAGCGATAAGAGCAGCTTCGCCACCCGTGGACCCTCCAGCAGATAGATTGATATTATGAGGATTCAGGGTCCTTCCCCAGGGCGACGTGGTCTCAAGGTGCATGATCGACTGCGGTTGGTTCGTCTTACAAAACAGCACAGCACCCGCGTCTCTAAGGATCTTGACCATCTGGCAATCCTTTCTGTCGAGTTTTCGAGTCGCCAAGTATCCAACATTTGACCAATGGTTGCTAGCAGGCATGTGTTCCTTGATACTGACTGGCACGCCATGCAAAGGACCGGAGGTCAATCCCGTGTTGTCTTGATATTGATCAAGAAGCTGAGCATTCAGTACTGCGTCTTTGAACCACCATTGTGTTAAACAGCATGTAAGCTGATGAGCGATGATCGCTCGTTTCGCAAACGCAGTGACGACAGCGACGGATGTGAATTTTCGCGATGCAATTGCAGCTGCGAGTGCTGTAGCGTCGTAGTTCTCTGTGATGTCGATTTCTTGATCGGTCAAGATACCACAGGTCTTGGGGATGTCTGTAACGTTCTTGGGGGGATTATCGATGAGGCTTTTCGGAAGACGAAGTTCGTCTGGGACAGTACTGCCAAACTCCTCTAGGATGGATGTACGGAGAGCTTCATACTCTGGCGGACCTGTTTGGAGAGGGACTTGTTGAATGACGGGGACGATTTTGGATGACATGATGGTGAGGACCTTCTGATTAGATGATAGATAAGGATTACGATGCAGTAGAGGGTGTCATGACAGGCTGCGTTTATATACGTAATCGCGGAGTTTTCATCATGCCGACTTGAGCGGTAGAAGATGGCAATACCAACACGAGCAATCAAGCTACCTATTTGATTCAGCCGCTCTGACGTCTCCAGCACTTCATGAACCATGATAAGCATCCCTGCCGATCGCTCGTCTAGGAATGATGCCTAGCTTCGCGGCAACCAATGAGATGTATTTGCGCGTATCACCTTGGCCACCAACAAGTTCCCCGCATCATGTTCATGATCGCGGTCTCGTAGACTTTCCCGTTTTGTCAAGTCTTGCCGTAGGCGACGCACCTAGGCCTAATGTTATCTGGTGAAGTATCGGCAGTTAATGATCCGAGATAGCGGTAATCTCCACGTACGCGTGTCAGCGCGGTTATCATGCTTTACCCCGCGTTTCGCTTCCTCGACTAGCGGAGATAACCTAGACGGTTGAGGTCTAATCCAGAAGTGATAAGATGTCCATCGGGGGCTTTTATCTAGGCTGGAACTACCGCGTGAGGGATCATTGCCGGAAGCGCTCCTTACGTCCGAGAACTGATATCGATCTCATTCATGGTGGAGTGGATCGTGATAGCTTGAGATTAGCAACGCGCGTATCATACCACATGCATATATACCGATGCTCTGGTACCTATTACCTGTGGATCATAACGTCTCTCTTCACTCCTCGTAACTTCTCCACAACAACATATTTACACCATGGCTCAGGCCTACTCTGAAGTCGTCCCCGGCACAGTCCATCTGGTCGATGCTGGTCGCAGCGGCGGCAATGACATTGAACTTGTCCCCCGTCCCAGCGGCGATCCAGAGGATCCCCTCAATTGGAGCAGGCGGCGCAAGCTCATCTCAGCTGCCATGGTGTTCGTCTACACCCTTGGTGTTGGTCTCCCCTCTACTCTTCAGTACTCTGTCCTCGTAGAGATCTCCCAAGACACGGGCATCTCCGTCGCCGACTTAGTTCAAGGCACTGGTGTCATGTTCCTCTTTCTCGGCTGGAGCTGTCTCTTCTGGCAGCCTATTGCCTTGACATATGGAAGACGCGGTGTTTATCTCATTTCTACTATCGCTGCTGTGCCCTTGATGGTCTGGACTGCTTATTCACGATCTGCTGGCGAGTGGTACGCTCATCGTATCCTTCTGGGCTTCTTCGTTTCGCCTATCGAATCTCTTCCAGAAGTCAGTATTCCTGACATATTCTTTGCACACGAGAGAGGAACATGGATGAGTTTATATGTCTTTGTTTTGTTCGGCTCGAACTTCTTAGCACCAGTGGTTGCTGGCTTCTTCGCCGATGCGTACGGCTGGCGGTGGACTATGCATTTTGGTGCCATTTTCGCTGCGGTCAGCTTTGTCATCCTCTTCTTCTTTATGGAAGAGACGATCTATTTTCGACCGACTTTTGAGGGTCTTGAGGATCAGGATGAACCGGTGAAGGGTCAAGCCGAGAATGACGTTGGTTCAGCACAGAACGATCCTGAAAGGCCTACAGAGAAGGGGGGTGCTGGTGGTATCGTCAACAGTGATCAACTTCAAGGCACTGTTCACACAAAGAAGAGCCTCGCCACTCATCTCAAGCTCTTTGCTCGAAAGGACGGTCGCCCAACCAAAGCAACCATGTTCAAGTCAATGTTAGCTCCACTTCCACTCATGGTCCTCTTCCCCAACGTCGCCTGGGCGGGGTTCATCTACGGCATTAACCTTTGTTGGTACAATGTCTTGAACGCCACCACTAGCCCTATTCTCAGTGCATCGCCCTACAACTGGTCTACCAGCATGGTCGGCTTGATCTATGTCGGCCCCATCATCGGCGCTGTTCTTGGATGTCTCTGGGCTGGTGTCATTGCCGATCGCATTACTCTCTCCCTCGCTCGAAGAAACAATGGCGTTCGAGAGCCTGAGCAGCGACTTTGGCCATTGGCTTTATCGGCCTTCTTGTCTTGCGTCGGGCTCATTGTTTGGGGCGTCGGCGCTGACAACGATATTCACTGGGCTGGACTCGCAATTGGATTGATGGTACTCACCTTCAGCTGCGTCACCGGTGGCTCAATCGCTTTGTCTTACAACGTCGATTGTTTCAAAGATATTAGTGGCGACACCACTACTTCCATCATTATTATTCGTAACACACTGGGCTTTGCCATCTCATACGGAATCACGCCTTGGTATGTCAACATGGGTCTGCAGAATTGTTTCATTATGGCGGGCTTCCTCTCTCTTGGATGTACTAGCACCTTTTTGTTCATGATCTGGAAGGGCAAGAGTCTGCGACGCCATGCTGCACCAAGATACTGGGAACATGTTCAGAAGATGTTGCAGCACTAAAATCAATATTATGAGGATAGTCGGAGTCATTCACTTCTCTAGCTAGATAGCAATCTTAGACCACCATCTATTTAATAAACCAGCTTGTCCTTGTCGGTTACGAATATTCTCAATATGTTCTCGAACCCTGCCTCTCGATCATCAGCTCCACTGGCCTTCTCCGTTTCCAAGATGCTCTGACGGCTCTTCAAAAGCTCGGTTGCAACATCACGCCACTGTACTTCAGACCTCTCGTGCTCCATGTTGGACATGAGTTCTAAGTCCAGTTTAGTAGTTACCAGCTTTCCGTTTCGCTTTCTGAATTGACCATCAACAATAACAGCCTCGATATCAGAGGGAGCGGAGTGCAGAATGATAGCAGCGATCGCATCTTCCTCGGCAGCACAGATCATCGCAGGACTCAACGTATCCCAGATGACAAGATCTGCAATTTTGCCTTCTTCTAAAGATCCAATTTGATCGCTCATCTTGATGGCCCTTGCGCCGCCAATTGTCCCAAGCTGGAACGCATCTTGAATAGAGACCTGGACTTTCGCAGGGATCTTCCCTGCTTCGTGTATTCGGTCATTGCGGCGAGCACGTTCAGCTTGGAGACCAACCTTCATCTGGGCAACGATGCTGCCTGTGTTGTTGCTGTGGCAGTCGATGCCGAGGGAACTGATTGACCTGGCGTTTTTCTGAAAGCACACGGGCCAGCCATGACCCATCTGCAGCTCAGTGTCTGGTGTCGATGAGATTGATGCTCCGACGCTCTGTAGTTTCTGTGCCTCCGAGTCATCCAGTGGAATTGCGTGAGAAAGAAGAATGTCCTTGTTCAGAAGCCCATAACTTTCAAGTAGGTCTACAGTTGAACCAGCTGTCGTTTATTCCATCAGTGAGAGGACATGTGAAGAGGACTAGATACATGTGAACTTACGGAGAAGACTTGGTACATAGTGAGAAGTTATGGTCTTGATACCCAGACCACGAACTTGGTTGAAAATGTTGACAACAACATCCTTTGGAAGGTAGAAGGAGTCGAACGCGAAGCCCATCGTCACTCGACCGTCGGCGAAGGGGCCAGCTTTGCACAGTGATGTTAGCTGTTCGAAGATCCAGGCTGGAAGAAGCTCTTCCTCCATTTCGAATGGCTTCCAGGTCTTGACCCTTCCGGTAGGGCAGTAACAAAAGATAGACCTAATCCCAGATGAGATTGTTGCTGAAAGAGCCGCATTATCTTGAGATCGCAATTAATTACAAGTGCTTGGCTTGGATATTGTCCCAGGATACTCACTGTGCTCGGGAGTGTATGAGATATGGGCGTGGTCCACAATTGTAGTCGTCCCTACCTCGAGGGCTTCAAGACATCCACCAAGTTGGCCCCAGAACACATCTTCAGGCTTGTAGCTGTGCGATGCCATGTTCCCTTGTGCATGCAACATTAGTAACCCATCTCCTGAGGCAGTCAAATATAACCAACCTGGTACCATGTACTCCAACAGCGAGTGATCAGCGTGCCGTCCTTTGAGCTGAGTCTGCCAAACATGGTGGTGAGTGTCGACAAATCCCGGTGAGATTATCTTTGCCGAGCAATCAATAACCTCAGTTGACTCAGATGGGGGATCAATGCGAGGTGCAATACGAGCAATTCTGTTGCCCTCGATCAGCAATGAATGGTTCTTCAATGGAATGACATTATCATCCCCAGGAATCTCTGGAACAAGGAGAGTAGCGTTTTTCAGTAGAATAGACTTGTGTGAAGTCATCTTTGAAGTAAAAAGCCAGTTGAGAAAAAGGTGAAGAAGCAAAGAACTGGTCTTGAGCAGTTCTTAAGGGAATTCTCGTACACTCCGACTTATATCATGTATGCCGTGAATGCCGAGAACAAAGAATGAAGCCACAGCCGCATTCCCGGGTGAGGGGCTATCACTGCCATGTGGATAACATGATTCAGTGTTTGCCAATAACGAGGCGTTTTGATTCGCTTCCAACATCCTTCGCTTGGCGTAACCAACAGCTCGGCGCACCACCAACAAAGACACCGATTTAGCTTCCAAATAACAATATCACTTCAGCCACCATTTCAGGAGCCCTTTCCCACAGGTGGTGGGCTGCTTCGCATCGATGACTCAATGTGGCTTTCAGTGAAGTAGGGATTAAATCCAAGATTAAAAAGATGACTCTTACGATTGTCGTTTACGGCTAGCTATGTCACAGTCGGCAAACGAACTACTCCGAGGTCCATACTCTTTTCTTTATCTGGAACTTTGACTAATAATTGCTTACAAACCTGACACGTCGGGATGCCCTGAAATGCCGGAGGATGCAGAACCTCGTTCTTTTAGATCCTTTGTTATGAATCAGCTAACGTTATCCTGGGCCACTCGAAGAATACTACAATTTACACAACGGCGGCGCCATTCTATCACTGAATCTAATCGATCAATGCAGGGCGATGGCAGCTACAAACTTCAACTAAACAGTCAATTGCAATACGGAGGTCTTGTTCCATACATCAGCGCCACTAACTAACTCAATATGCATTGCGAGTAAACCTAAGGATTCTTTGCAAGTTTTTCACTATGATTGCGAATTTTCTTGAGAATTCAGCAAGACCACGTCCTCTTTACGCGAGAGTTGCCGTCGACCTCACTGTTCTGAGTGAAGTGTTGCGCATCTCAGGTCGCCTCACAATGATAGTGCTCAGTTAGCGTCTGACTCAGCATCCAGTAGGGGGCTTGGTGTAGGGGGATCACGTTCGCTTTGCATTGTTTCGAATGCTTGCGAAAGGTCGGGGGTTCAAATCCCTCAGCCTCCATTTTTGCATTCCGTGTAAGATGTAATACATAAAAGGCATCCGGTGTTGCAGTTGCGATAAATTGGCTTTTTCCGCTGTCTCTCGGTGCAGTGCACATTGTAATAAATAATTGGTCTGCGTTTTTACATTCAATGCTGTGGCGCAAGCCTCTTATTAAACCCTTGTCTCGAATTCTCACTCTCCAAATGTTCAGCCCGTCAACCAATCTAAACAAATCGGTGGCGTATTGGTCAGTGCTATTAGCTATGTGATCAGATTGGCCGTAATTGTTGTTGGCGTGTCTCTGACTTGGCCAAGGCCTAGCTGTCACTCTATGGAACGACACCGAACGAAATGCATGATAAATGCCACAAAGAACAACAAAAAAGCACAGAAACAGCAAAAGTAAACTCCGATGGAGGGAGTCGAACCCTCCTCGCCGCGGCACTTTTTCGTAATGAAAACGCGGAATGATAACCGATACACCACACCGGATGTTTGGATATTTACCTATAAATCTGTTTCACTTCATATTGGCTGAACACGCCTCGTCAAGGGCTGCTAAGCTATATCGAGCAGCGTATGTCGCTCCTGGGTTTACAATTGGCCCGTCCATGCGTGTAGATCTCCCATTTTCTGCTATGCTTTACGTCAGGCTCTCCTTGAGTGGGCGTGATGATTCATTATTTAGCGCACGCAATGGTTTTAAGACCAACTTAAGAAACCATAATAGCTGGGAGTAAAAGCTTTCAACAGGCCAGTACCTAATTCTTCTGTGTAACCTATTAGGCAACATCTCAAACATCATGGTTATATAAGAACCCGCTCTTCTGAAGTCAGTTCGTTGTGCTAAACCGCTGGCTGTAAATGCTAAGCTCTAGGGTATGGTTATGAGAACTGCCAACGATTGCCACTAGCGTTATGGGGCACAGTTGATCGTCAGCTCTAGCATGAAAGTCCATTCCAAGAAATTACGGTTGATTTAGTCAAGTAAATCGAAATCGGGCACGTAGCAAATTCTTCGAACCTCGGGAAAATGCAAGAAATGCATCAGGGTTCTAAAGCCAACCGTCGCCACTCCCGAAGCTGCATCTTTGATCCCTGCTCCATAAGGCTGAAATCACAACGCGGGAATCGAAAAAACACAGACTGCTGCTTCGGGATTGAGAAGATCTACTTCTAAATTCTTTTTCAAGTCGGGGCCTAAAATTTCAAGGATCGGCCCGGGGAACAAGCCGACACGTCCGTATGTTTAGCATGTCATGACTGGTTGGAGCGATCGGAGGTTAATGGAACTTCTGGTGGCAAGACTTCAGAGCTTGAGTTAAAGCTCGACCGGCACCTCGACTCGGGCACTGCACAGAGCAGACTGAGTCTTAAAATGACCCTGTATCTGATGAAGACCATGAAGTTCTCCATGGATGAGAAGTTGGGAGCCGTAGCACCTCGTGATACAAGCTCCAATGAAACGCTGGACTTCACGTTTGGCGACCTGACTCTGAATATACGCCTTGCAAACTTCCTCGCAAAAACCCCAGTTAAGAGCGGTGTCGACGGTGTTGCGTACTGCAAAGTCGTCTATTACGAAGATTCCACTAGCATCATACTCGGCGACGATTTCCTGCGAGGTGCCTCTGTTGTTTACGACTGGGGCAACATGGAGATATCTCTCGCTCAATACAACTCTAAGGGGGCTGAAGACGATATTTACGAGATTGTACGAGATGGACCTGGCGCTTCTGCCGCCACTGGTGTCCTCACGATGTATCTGAAGTTCGATTAGCCTGCAGGGTCAGCGGGTACTAAAGTCCCGACTGAGTTGCCGACTATTACTGCAACCCCTCTCAACACTGCGACTAGTTCTGGTACAGGTTCGGCGGTAGCTTCGTCGACTGCGGCTGAGGCTGGAGATGATGAGGATATTGGAGCGACGAGTAGCCTGCCAGCAAACTTGACGTACATCATGCTGCTTGGTTTAATCTTTAACTTTATAGCACTCGCGTAGTCATGGCTGGGATCTAATTAGTGGCCTTGATATCAAATAGATTTTGTTATTCACTTCTTTTTCTGATTTTTCTCATGAATGTCGCCGAACACCGAAGCCGTCATTGGGTAACACGATCCATCGAGAGGCTATACAACCAATTGCAGCTTTCATTATCTTTGGAATTATTGCATGCACTAGATGGACCTATATAGACCACTCTAGATTCCCAACCTTATCGCCAAGGCCGACAAGGTCAGAAAAGAATATGGCATAGGGCTTGCCGACGGGCCAGCCGCAACCAAACTACTGGGTCCCTTAAAAGCCCACTAATCCAGGAACCTCTTCCACTAACCGCCGCCACCCGCAACTCTCTCGCATTCCTTCTGCTCAAGGCATTGAAATCGTATCGGGACCGAAAAACTTGGGACGCGCTAACATCGGGACCGAGCGGATGGCATGGAGAATAAGTTTTATGACTAGAAGTGCAGTGATCGGCCCGACAGGCAAAAAGATTGATCACGCTGGGGATCGAACCCAGAATCTTCTGATTCGTAGTCAGACGCCTTGCCATTGGGCCACGCGACCGTTGCTGGTTGGTGAAATAAACAGTCGCCAGCCAACGCTGATCATCGCCAGCCCAGACTTCCAGCAAGTCCTACTTGCCCAACCAGGAAACGTTCAGAGAGGAGTTATGATCCGAGCCTATGATGCTTCGGTATAGCTCGGGTCTTCTGGCTTGTTTATACCGAAATCCGCCAGCCAGTTGAAGCTTGTCTTTGCTACAAGTCGCAACAGCCATATCCTCTCCGAGCAGAGAGCACTCACTCAAGATATCCCCGAATGGATCAAGAATCATGGAGCACCCATTCTTCAATTGATCATCGTCCATACCGATAGGGTTCGAGAAGACGACGTAGACGGCATTATCGTAGGCTCTTGCTGGTAGCCATTTCATTAGCCATTGCCTGCCTTTCAGACCCTTGAACTCGGCCCGCAGAGAAGTGGGATCTTGATCTCGATTAATCCAAAGCGATGGATCAACGAACCCTGCGCCTGGGCGAGTTGACGGAGTGCACATTGTAACATGCGGCATGAATATGATCTCGGCACCAAGAAGAGCTGTTGCCCGAACGTTTTCGACAACGTTGTTATCGTAGCATATCAAAATACCACATTTCCAACCAAGAAGGTCAAAAACCACATATTCATTGCCTGGAATTAGATGAGCGCTGATGAAAGGGTGCAATTTGCGAAACTTGGCCACAAAGCCTCTGGTGCTGTCGACGCATATGTAGGTATTGTAAATACAGCCATTTTCATCTTTCTCGAAGAGGCCAGCTAAGATAGCAATGTCGAACTCGCGGGCTATTTCAATCAAAGAGCCAGTGCTTGGACCGGCGGGAATCTCTTCGGCAAGACCAAGGAGCTCTTCTTTTGAAAGACGGCTAGCGAAGGTATAGCCGGTAACCGAGCATTCATGAAATGCAACAACATTGCAGCCGCGATTTGCCGCATCGCTTGCCATTCGGTGAATGATGGCTAGGTTTTTATCCTTGCTTCCGGACCAGTTCTCGAACTGAACTGAGGCGATCTTGAGTTGAGACATAGCTGTTGAGGGGTCTTGTTTAGCAGGGCTTGTTTTGCCGAGTTTCATGGCCTGAATATGCGACTTTGGATCATAGCAGCTATTGTTATATGTCATGCAGTTTGCCTTGGATTGGATGACTTCCCCTCCCAATGGCTATAAGAACCTTGTTACGTTACCTGAGGTTACTCGAGGCGACAATGCCATTACTAAACACTTGTACATGAAGTCAGTACAGCAACGTTACACTTGGTTATGGTACTAGGCGGTAGAGGGAATTGTATGCAAGCCCAGTGGACACTTTAAGCAGCTATCGTATAAGCAGTCCCAATCGAGCTGAGGCGCGCCCTACAGGTGAGTCATCGGGCCACGGACTTCAAAAAGCCGGAGGCGTGAGGTGTTCGATGGTCCAGTAGTAGTACTACCTGTATTTGAAGGCAGAATATGTTGAAAACACCAGGCTCTTTGACTAATATTATTTCTTTAACAATATATTTATACTCGCGATGAAACTTGGAAAATACAGATATGGATCTTGAAGCTGAAGCTGATGCTGGATGATAGTTAACCCGATTGGCCTGTTGCTTATCCGCATACACGAGATTCCTTTTGTAGTCAGATAGGGAGCCCCCAGCATATTTTGAATGGCCGAGAATGGCACTCTTTTACACGTCAATCATGACCTTGTTCGTTTCAGTACGGATCTTGGCCGACAACCGCTGGTACAACTGATTGCAGAACATTCGGTATGTTTCTTTTTGCGCCTGGGGAAGTTACCGAACATGAAGTCCTTGAGTCCTGTGAGGTTCATCGAACAGTGGCTAAAAGCGCAGGATCGCATCGTTCAGTTAGCGTGGCGCCCAAGAGACAAGATAATTCCCCTTGGAGGATCCAGGGATAAGCCTCGTTATTCGTACCTTGCAGAAAGGCACAGGTGGCTGAAAGGGCGAGGGGGTTCAAGAACACAAAGTGGCGGTTACTGCTCTATGTGGCTGCTTGATCGACGTATTCCTCAAATAGCAGGAGAACTCAGAACTTAATAAGAGGGTGCTAAAATAAACCTAGTGAAGAGCGCTCTAAGCTTAGGCAAGAGTTGCTTAAGTATTCTCGGCATTTAGGATCGAGATCCTAGGATTTCTTAACTCCCCTAGGTATTGATGGAGTTATGTAAACGGACTCTATTTTCCTGGTGGCGTGCCAGGGTGTCATCACTGTATCCCTCAGAATCTGATATCTTATTTGCGCACAGATATCCGTTCCCCTACATCCCTGCAGAGGTGTTAAGACAATGTTCCTTATATTGCATTTAAACATCTTCAATATACTTCACAGGTTCCTTAAATCATTCATTTACGAATTCACAGCCCTGAATGCGGCGACAGCTCTCCATAGTTGACCCCGCGCACCTGGAATGCTATACAAGCCACCTGGGCCCAGATGCGGTAGCCACTACAGCCCGGTCCCGCTAACGTCCCTGAAAACAAATCTCGCTGTGCAACAAATCGACTTTTGCATGCTCAAAGTGTCGTCATTGCACAGATCGAAGCTATATCTATTGCACATGCGCCACGATGCCTGGAACTTGCCGTGTGCAGTCCCCAAAAGAGGCAATTCGATGCAAAAAGGCGTTAGCTTTCCGCAAATCTGCGCCACGATGGCAGGTATGTAATCTTCCCCTTGCATAAGAATGATGATCGCGCTCCAAGGAAAGAATTTCATGTTTTGTTTTGTTTTTCTTGGACAAAATCTTTGGTTCCAAATGCTACCATGCTCGTATATCGAGCATTATATGCGTTTACATTATGCTTGATACCCGCTAGAGGTTTAGTCCAAGGTCATGAGCTTGACAGACGCGCCGTCGATCCTCTAGCGGGAACATCCGAGTGTGCGGTCAGTACCAATCTTGTAATTGCTCTAATCTGAAACTGATGAGTGTAGAGGACATGTTACACAAAGACGAACGGCACAGAAGCTTTTCAAGGCAGCCAAACGGACGACCTCTGTCGAGATAAGCCACTTTATCACAATGTTGAAATCTGTGTGAAACACGACTGCAATTTCACCGAGATATTAGGTAGGCTTAATCAATTTCCGCGTAGTGGCTCCAACATCAATCGCTGATGCAATAGCTAGACTTCAAGAACAAAACGTCCCGGGCATGCGAGTGGCCGATCACCGATCGTCGACAAGAAATCCGAATCAGCTGTTTGACGATAGGCGTGTTAGCTATGGTCTTCTTTACTATGAGAGCCATCTCAAAAATAATCGGATTCGTGCCATATGGACATGACGATAGCCTCATATTAGCAGCTCTGGTATGTGATGCAATCAAACTTTTGTGGTCGTGCCTCTGACTATTAACCAGCCGTTTATTATTGCATTTAATATTTTCTGTCAAATCCGTAGGTGTTACAAACCCATCTGATCACGTCGTTACACAACACTAACCTAAGTGACGTCAGTCACTTCGAAGGGTCTGGGACTCGATATTTGGTTTGTGGAAGAAGACAATATTTGCACCTTTCTCATCGTACGAGCTCAGAACATTCCGTTGTGACTGCAAGGCTAACTCACCTAGCTGATCTTCGCTTCCGAGCTATCGTACGCGACAGCCCTCGCTCTCGTGAAACTATCAATCCTAGCCTTCTTTCTTCGCATATTCCCCGACCAAAAGTTCCGCAGCATTGTCCGATGGACCACGATCTCTATTCTGGTCATTTGTCCCTTATATCTAGTACTGATCTTCCTTCAACGACGGCCACTCGATGTTCTTTGGAATGGATGGAGGGATAAGAATCCGCAAGGTGTTGTCTTGAGTGCAAATCTCATAGGGATAACTCACGGTGCATGGAACGTTGCTTTGGACATTTGGATGATGATTCTTCCAATGACTCAACTGCTTAAAATTGGAATCAAGCTGAAGAAGAAGATTGGAGTTATTGCCATGTTTGGAGTGGGCCTCTTGTAAGTTGAGTCCGGCCCTTGCGCAGTAACATTTCGTGCTAATCGTATGATATAGCCTCACGATCGTCAGTTCTGTCCGCATCCCAACCCTGATAGTATTTTCAACGTCACGGAACATGACTGGTATTAAAACGTCCTCCTTAAGGTGTTGAAATATTCTAACCGTCCACGCAGCCGATTCTGTCGGAATAATAATCTGGTCAAATATCGAGATTTGTGTAGGCATGATGGTGGCATGCATGCCTGGAGCACGTCAATTCGTCCGCGACATTATACTTCGAGTAAAACGAGGAAGCGAGTCCGATGGGTCTAGCACTGAGAATATCTTCATTGAGCGGACGATAGAGACGATCCAGACTGATGCGGACGAGACAGTTACGAGTTCTATAGCGAGGCCAGAGGAAGTGCTTTTGTCAAAATGACAACGAATTGCTGGCTGCCGTCATCGAGATGGAGGCCATGATGATGATTAACGAAAATTAATATTATTTCCGTCCTAATGCATTCAAGATTAACTTCTACTAGCCTGTTCTAATTTCTCATTGCAGTCTTGGATGAACAGTGTTTATGATTGTTCGCGGTGGTTCACAACAACTGAAGCATTTCCCTTCTCCTTGCCTCCCATCTCCTCAACGTCTCCAGTCAAATCCTCAGGCTTATAGTTTCCAAACTTGCGAAGAGGAATGCCTTCATTGAACATGCGATCAACCTGCTCCAAAGACTTGCCCTTGCACTCAGGAACGCACAAGACGACAAAGACAATAGCCAATGCCAAAATGCCAGCGAAAACGAATCCAACCTTGGATCCAAGACCGGCATACTGAGGGTACAGCATATAGGGAATGCTGAAGCTGACAAGGAAGTTGGCTACGACGTTAACGATTGAGGCTGTTCGCTGGGAGGCGTCACGAAGTCGAAGGGCGGGAATTTCGGTGGTGATGACGTAGTTGAGAGGTGCGAAGGCGAATGTGAAGCCGGATCCGAATAGGGTGAGCATTGCTACGATGCCTGATTTGATACCGAATGATGGGTTAGGAACTGTGCCGAGAGCGCCCATCGTGATGATGGCGCAGAACATCCAGCCAGCGCTAGTCAATAGAAGAGGTCTACAAAAGTAAGCGATATTCAGATATTGGAGGACCAAAGAAACTTACCGGCGACCAGCCCGATCAACGAGATAAAGACCCGCAAATGCTGAGCAGAGATTGACAACAGCATTGACGATGGTCATAGTGAAAGGGTTGACAGTCCCGATATCTCGGATGAAGATGGCGCCGTATGTCGAGGCAAAGGCTTGACCAGTTGCTTGCTGGAAGAAGTTCATAGCCACAACAATCGCCGTACGCTTCAGATTCTTTCCCTGGAAAAGTTCGAGGTAGTTTCCCTGCTCAGGCTCGTGCTCCAACGCGTATTGAAGAGCAGCAAAGCTCTCGTCGATCTCCGCTTCGGTCTCTTTGCCCTCTCGAAGCTTTCCAAGGGCGGCGCGAGCTTCCTCAGTTCGGTCTTTAGTGAGTAGCCATCGGGGAGACTGTAGTTGGTCAGTATGAAGAATCCGTGCTTAGGTTAGGTTATCTACCTCTGGGATGAAGAATATGGCGCACATGACGACGACAGGGATGATGAAGAATAGACCGAAGGGGATTCGGAATGAGAGGTTCCCAGATAGAGTGCTCGTTCCTCGACAGACGCATGCCACAATGAGAGTTCCGGACTGTAATCTGTTAGCCAAGATGCGCGACACTGCGTTAGGAGAACTCACCATCAAGCTGAACTGGTATGAGCCAACTGCAAAGCCACGAATTTCGCGGGGCATGATCTCGGATTGGTAAACAGGGACGACAGCAAGCTCCATGCCAATGTAGATGTCTTTGGGTATGTGTCAGTCATGGGGTTGATTGCTAGATTGTAACACTTACAGTTGAGGATTCTCGTGGCCATGATCTGATGCTTGTTCGTCGATGTAACAGCCATGATAGCTGGAACCAGCGCCCAAGCACTCATGGTGAACATACACCATCGTCGTCCCCATCTCTCACTGACAAGACTACCAATGATGACACCAGCTCCAAAGCCAATGTAGTTCAAGCTGTTGAAAAGAGACAACCACGATGGCGGAATGGCATATTTGCCCTTCTCGGCATCCCACTCGCCGAATTGCGCCTGGAAAGCTTCCATGGCCTGGGTATTATTATAAGCTGCATTGTCAAAGCCATAGTTGAAGGTTGACACGGCGATGACTGCGAAAGCAATGGCCAAATGGCGATTGAAGTGTTGGAGGATTCTGTTTTTGGACAACATTGCGACTGCCTTTGAAGTTTGGACGATGTTGGGCTGGATTGATCGTGAAGATCATGACCGGGATGATGCTCTGCTGATATACCCAGCCACTAAGCCCCAGAGCGACTCTCCCCCGCAAAAATTTACTATCACGCGTCGACCTGGAGTCAAAGTAACGTCTGTTCGAGACCTGCAGATTCTGCTAGCCTGGTCACTCCCCTGATTTCCCCAGGAGAAGGTCTGGGGTAAGTGGAGTTCTGTAGCGTTAGTGCATTTCCGGACTCGGATGTCGGGCGGAAAACTTTCTGTGCGTAGATTTTGGGTTAGACCTCGACTGTTCTGTTCCCCCCGACTTCCTTTTCCCATCCTGGCCTGAACTGTTCGGATGAAATTCGCAATGGAGCCAAGAAATGGATCCCGTATGCGAAACCGCAAGACATCCGAGATATGTGCCCAATGTCGGAACCGTAAGGTACGCGACAGATCCGAACAAATGACTGTCGGCTAATGGAAATCGACTGCAGGTGAGATGCGATAGCGATCCTAAGGGCTGTAACAACTGCAAGAGACTCAAGTTCAACTGCTCTCTTCTGGTATCAGACTCCGAAAACGCGGTAGAGGTACTAGAAAGACGACGCGTTTCTAGGGCGTGTATACCGTGCCGCGAACGCAAGCTGAAGTGCTCTGGCCAGAGACCGACATGTTCACGATGTTCGGATCGCGGAAGTCCTTGCCACTACCCTTCAGCCGCAAGGGCTAAGAGTCATGACTCTGGTCCGTCACCTCGTGGTGAACCCTCGATCGCAACGGAGAGCGCCCCGTCAGCCCCAATATCCGATCGCCATGGATCTCAACACTCACAGGCCCCAAGACCACTAGGCCCTCAACTTTCACCAGGCTCGATGCCAACACCGCTACAGACGACACAGTGGTAAGCCACACCACTACTGTTACGCGTACTTGCAATGCTAATTGGAACCAGGGACCTAGGAATAAACAAACAAACCGTTAAGAAACATATCGATGCCTACTTCGACCTAATACACCCGATACCTTGTTACGGATTTCTCCATAGAGCAACCCTGTTACAATCATGGTCAAAGAACGAGCTAAACCCATGCGTGCTATCAGCGATATGTGGGATCACATCGCGGTTCATCAACCCAGGCAGCGCTGAACATAGAACGATGGCAAAGAGATGGATTGAAGATGCAGAGTCACAACTCCTCAGACGAGTCGCCCAGCCTCGGCTATCCGATATCGAAGCATGGCTTCTCGTCACGTTGGACCATTACCTCTCGCAGCGCGTCAGCAAGATGCTTGTCTCGATGGCTCTTACATCGAGGCTCGCTTACATCCTTCGACTGAACCACGAAGATCCGCGTCAGAAGTTCCTAGTGCAAGAGCGTCGTCGGCGACTGATGTGGGCCATCTATATCATGGACTCGTTGTATTCGAGTGGAAAGACGGAGTTCACGGCCTGTACGCCAGAGACTCTCCATATCAGGCTGCCATGTGCAGAAAAGTCTTTTTCCATGGACGCTCCGGTAATAACAGTGCCGCTGCGCTCGAGTCCACATGAGGATACATCCAATATTGGTCTGCTTGGCTACTGTATTCGCGTTTTGGACATTCGCAATCGCGTGCAAAGGTTAGATCCCAGATCCGCTGCTGCATCCTCTTGTCTAACTGTGACATAGACTTACCCTCACGATCACAAATCACCGAGAGCCCATCGATCAATGCCTGCTCGCAGTAGAGTCCATCGAGAACGAATTACGCCAATTCTCTGCCAGTTTGCCTGCGCGATACCATTGGGACCCAGCAGCCTTCTCTCTGCGAGCCTTTTCGCCTTCGCGTACACCATTCCTGATGTTACATGCTTGGTGGCATCAGACACATTGCGACCTCTTCCGCTTTACAATCCCGGGGTTCCGTGAAGGCCTCCCAACTGCTGAGATCTTACAGCTATCACCAGACTACACCTCAGCGTGTCGCGAAAAGTGCCTATATCACGCTATATCTGTTTCCAAGATCCTTGAGGTACCCAAGTCGATCGGAGGATCCGAGCTGATCAGCGATCCTTCAATTGCGATGTGTGCCTTTCACTCTGCAAGGATTATCTCAAGGCTTGGACAGTACCCCATGGGCGATATACCACAGACGGAGCTCATCGCGCGATTGACTGCTTGTGCTGAAGCTTTGGAAGAACAGGCAGTGATCCTCCCTACAACAGGGATTTTGAAGAAGGGTATTTGCGATCTGGTAAATGATGCGCAGCGAGATCGTCATGGACCTTATGCCTGTCCTTCAATCTGGGAAGAGGAAGAGTCAGAAAGCTACAATGCAACTGGAGCTTCGAGAGATATTAGTGGCTCTGGGACCAGAGAAGTATTTTCCAAGCACAGTGTCACCGAGACGGTTCAAAACCTGCAGTTTCAGTCCGGGGAGCAAGGCGACTCTGAAGACTCTGTAGACCCTGCGCAGCCAGCGTCTGATATGCCTTTTGGGAATGAACCAGCTTCTGCATCAGCAGTAAACTTTATGTCTATGAACATCTCGCCACTACCTGAGCAAGACACTCAGGATCAAACAGACTTTGGACTATACCTAGGGGAGGCTGAGCCTCACTTAGATAGTATCTTCAGTTTTGGTCTTCACGGTCAGTATGGCTCTGGGCAGCCTGATGTTTTTATGGATTCATTCTGGCCGCTTGCAGATACAGATTGGACCATGCCAGATGTAGGGAGTATGTAGCAATATGATTCTTGCTAGACATTTAAAGAAAATTTAAGATCCCTCCTGTCTAAATACGGATGCCTGCATTCAAGCTATGCCCCGTTCCAGTATATATCCTTCTCCACCCTGAAGCTAACTTCTAAACTGTCCCTCGAGCTCCTGACAGAAGCGGTGTATGTTCCTGCTTCGCAAAGCCAACTATCGGATGTCTCGTCCCAGACCGCGGTGCTGTACTTGTCTAAAGCCATAAACGTTGTCGTTTCGTGGCCCGGCTCCAAGAAGGCCTTCTGAAACCCAGCAAGTGTTCGCACAGGGCGGTGAAATCTCGACTTCTGACCTGATTTTGCCGCATCGTAAGAGATGTAAAGCATCACAACTTCGGCACCAGCCATCTTGCCGGTGTTCTTCACGTCGACATGTACACCATCCTCCGCGACTCGGATATTGGTAGTTGAGAATGTTGTATAACTCAGACCGTGACTAGATATTATTAGCAGTAGTCATTAAAGTCACATGGAATGGACATACCCGAACTCGAAAGCTGGCTCAATGCCCCGAGCATCAAACCAGCGATGTCCAACAAATACATCCTCCGAATAGTATATCCTTCCGTTGTCGCTTCCGAAACTTAGGAAAGTCGGTCCATCTTGAAGTCTGCTTGGGAATGTGATGGGCAGCCTGCCACTGGGATTGACCTTGCCGAAAACAACGTCGGCAACTGCATTTCCAGCTTCATTCCCCCCATACCAGCTATGCAGGATAGCTTTCGCTTTATGACGCCATGGCATCTCAATCGGGTTTCCAGCTTGAGTCACCACTATAGCGTTTGGCTGGGCTTCAAGTACCGCAGAGACAAGGTCATCGACATGTGGTGGTAAGCTCATAGACTCTCTGTCCTTGCCCTCCTTCTCGAAGTCTGCATTGAGACCAACTACAACGAAAGTGTGCTTACACTTCTTCGCTACTGCGACAGCACGTCTGATGCCCTCTCCCGGATCAAGCTTGAGACAACCGCCCAAGCGACATGCTCCACCTGGTATGGGAATGAAGGAGCCGCCTGTTGTTATTGAAGTCGATGCACTGCCAGCTTCAACGCGGAGTCGATATGTCTCACCAGCTTTCATCTCATAAGTCCCGCGTTCTTCTTTGGATCCATGACCGAAGAACATCCCGGCATGGGTCTGTAATGTCGCGTTGTCGATGACCAGCTGTTCGTCTATATATAATCTCGAGACCCCGTAGCTAGCGAGACCAAACTCATAAGTCCCGTCTATGTCTGGCTTGTAGTAAGCTGTCATGGACATATAGAACGTCTCGCCCTTCTCAGGATGGTCATAGTCCATTAGTTGATATGTAGTGTCTGGTATGCTTTGCTGGTCAAATGGCTTCCTCGTTTGCCACGCTGACTCTGGCTCGTTGAAGAAGGAGATAGAGACACCTGGCTTTCCATTCTCATCCGTGACGTTATCACCCGTAAAATATGGTAGCAACACGTGGCCGAATACTCCAGGTTCAAAATGGACTTTTGCCTTAGATGGAAGTTGGTCACTAATTCCCTGGAAGACGGAGCTGGTATAATATGGTCGTAGATTTGCACTTCCCCCACCACAAGCTGCAGCAAGCTTGGCGTTTGGCCCAATGATAGCGACACCCTCACAGTCCTCAGGATTAACCGGCAAGATGCTGTTTGAGTTCTTGAGAAGTACGATACTCTCAATCGCGAGTCGTCTGTTTAGCGCCCTGTCCTCTGGCGAGTCACGAGTTGACTCTTTCGTTGATACTCTAGCTGAAGTAGTGGTATTGACGAGCTCGAGCACCTTTCTGGCTCGCTCATCTATCGTCTTGCGACTGACTTTGCCTGAAACTACAGCGACCAAAGCCTTTTCAGCACGATGTCTTGAGGGGCCTGGCATCTCAATGTCCACTCCTGCATTGAGTGCATCGGTGCAACCATATGTGCCATACCTAGACTGTCAGCTTGCCGCCATATGATGAGTAGTGAACTACCTACCAGTCACTCATGACGAGACCGTCGAAACCCCACTCACTTCGCAAGATATCCGTCAGTAGCTTCTTACTTTCTGACACGTGTACACCGTTGACCTTGTTATAGGAAGACATGACAATCTTAGGTTTGACATCCCTGACTGCCATCTGGAAAGGTTTAAGGTAGACTTCTCGCAGCGCCCTCTCTGACATGCAAATATCCGTGGACATCTTGGCTGTTTCTTGATCATTGGCCACAAAGTGCTTCAATGCTGCTGCAGTACCTCTGCTCTGAACTCCACGGATAATTTCTGTCGCTAAAACGCCACTTAAATGCGGATCTTCAGAAAAACTCTCAAAACCACGGCCATTGAGGGGTCCTCGGACCAGATTGACTGTAGGGCCTAGCCAAATATGTGCACCTTTGGCATCACATTCTCTAGACAGGAGTTGGCCGACGGAGTAGAGAAGATCGGGGTTCCAAGTTGCACCAAGACCAGTCCCACAAGGGATACATAATGCTGGAACAGGGTTGAAGAACCTCCCTCCCCGGGCACCGTTGGGCCCGTCAGTGCATTTTATCGAGGAGATAGCATGAGATGGTATGGGTTGAGAATGCCAAAAGTCGGATCCTGTCTGTTGTCAGTTATGGTGTACTGAATGGAAGGGTAATGCTAACGTACCAGACAAAAGAGAGATCTTCTCAGCCAGAGTCAAGGACGCTAGCGTTGATTCGACGTCGATAGGCTGTCTTTGGAGAATGTGCATTTTGTCGGATGATTGCAAGGCTAGAACAAGACACAGACGATAAAGCTCAAGGTATGAACACTCTTCATTTCACTGGAGGCAATAGGCCCAAGTCTTTCATGTTTTGCTCCTTGATGAAAACGGCCAAGCGTAGCTGACTCGTGGATCTGATCGTCTCGGATGTCGGGCGGAGCACTTTGCTGAACGGTTCCCCGAGTTTTCTCGCCAAAGTTTAGCCAATCATCGAGTAATCCGTAGTTTAGTGCTTTGTCAATACGGATCTTAGGCGAACCAGACTTCATGGGCTATCCGAGACTACCCTGTAAGCCGGTAATATTAGACATTGCTAGAGATAGCCACGAATCTTCCAATATTGACATAAGTTTTTAGTGGAAATTTGGTAAGAGTTGTCCTAAGTTTAAATAAAATTTACCTGAGTTCATATTAGATCATTCAAATCATCTCTTGTTCAGGCTCAAGGCTTTGAGTCTTCTGTTCTGTACCGAACTAGTGAAAGCAGAATGCCGATATCCGAATCTTGTGTCGCGACACAATTGTTGAATCCTGAAGAGAAATGACCGTTGTTTTTATTTTGAAGTAGCTTAATCGCGAGATACAGCTGGCCAAATGCGTCCCAATGATGTTCCCAAACCTTACAAAGTAAACAAATTGATACCGTCGCCCGACTCACGAAGCTTCTTATTAGCCTTCTGCAAGCTAAATCTCATAAACACACAAGTCGCAACTGACAGCGCCGAGAAGGCCATCATGAGAAGGTTCGCCTTGATGTAGCGCGGCCCATCACTAGCAGGGAAGAAATACGGGCTCCAGATATTACCGAGCTGGCTGAGAAGATTGATGATGGCAGTGGCGCAAGCGCGCTTCTCAGGTGTCTGGTTGAGAGTTGAACTAGCCCAACTGAACACCATCGCGTTCGATGAGAAGCATCCGCAGATATAAAGAAAAGCGGCAGCATATCTGGCGGCATTATTGAGCGTGGCGACAGAAATGATGAAGCCGACACAGGCTACTGCTTGAGGGATGGCGATATGATAGCCTCGGTTCTTGCGGCGATCGCTGGACCATGCTGTTGCAAAAGCAGTGGCTGTAGCGACGAGATAAGGAGGGGCAGTCAGAATGAGCGTAAGAGTTGTGTTGCCGAGCTTGAATCCCTTGACGATAGTGGGAAAGAAGCTGTTGAAGCCGTACGCACTATGGTTGGCCGTAAGCATGATGACCTATTCACTGTTAGCATTCCCGTGTGGCCTCCTGCAAGAATGGAACTTACAAACACCCAGGTTCGGAAATCCTTGACAGCCATCATCAAACCCGCGAAGACACCGTGGTCAGCATCTGGGAGAGAGACACGGTCTCTGTTGATACGCTCAACAGCAACTTTCTGCTCGTCATCAGATAGAAGCCACTTCATAGCTCCGGTTTTCTGCCCAGGGAAGTCAGGCAGGACGAAGAAAGCGACAATGGCAGCCATGAAGCTTCCAGCACCTTCAATGATGAACAGCCATTGCCAGCCAGCCATGCCTCTAGCTCCTTCAAGGCCTGACAGAACGCCAGCAGCAATAAGACCCGAGAAGGCGGTGGCGAGGAGAACACCAGAGTATAGTATCGCGGTTCGAAGGGCAAGCTCCTTGCGAGGATACCAGCAGCTGAGCAGGAACATGGCACCTGTGCACGTAATTAGTCAATGTGTTCAAATTGGTCGCGGAGGGAAGAGACATGCCTGGGAAGAAAGGTGCTTCAGCGATACCAAGGAAGAATCGGATGACGATCAAGTGAGTGTAAGTACCAGCGCCAGCAGTAGCGGCAGACACAATGGACCACAAAGCAGTCCAAGCTGGGATGTACATCGACGGGCGGGTTCGAGTAAGGAGCATGTTGCTAGCACCCGTTAGCCTTTGAGCTTCGAATGTCATGGAGTCGTTTTACCTGGGGAGTTGCATAAGCATGTATCCGACGTTCAGGATCGACACTGCAACATTGAACTGGTTGCCTTTCAGGCCAAGGTCTTGTTCAAAGGTACTAAGACGCGCTTGTCTAAAGATTGTTAGTGATTGCTACAAAGTTTTCGCAGTGCTTGGCAAGAACTCACGCGATATTGTTACGGTCGAGATAATTGAAGAAATAAAGCAGCCAGACCATGGGAAGAAGAGTAAAGTCCAGTTTGCGGACCAGGCTCTTCTCATTGGTATCATATTGCTCATCTGTCATGCCAAGTCCGTTGCTAACGGCCTCTTCGGTCTTGACTGGCATTTCGTCGATGTGCTCTGAAGAGAGAGAAAGATCCTTCTTCTGCTCGGTCATGGCGGCAGTCATTCTCAGGTAAACTGATATGATACAAGAACTGTTTGGTTGAATGGATGTCTCAAAGCCAAGCTAAAGACTTCACTGATTGATTGAAGTGATTTCGAGCGCACCAGTCCATCCTTATATCGATTTCGCCTCTTGGCCAGTTCTCCGCTAAGGTTTCTGATGCTGGAGTTCCCCAGTCAGTTCCCCAAAGTCGATACCCCGCATTTCCCCAGATTCCTTGGTTGAGAGATCTGGACTCAAGGAGCAGTCCGCGAGACGGAAGAGTCCTCTCAGAGGCGTTGACCAATAGGAACCAGCCCATTTCAATTCTTCCCCATAGGACGCAAGTAGCGCGTCTTCCACACTGGGCAGAAACACGGAGCTGTCCTTTTAGCTCTGAATCAAAACATCCGAGCCTCAGCTTCTCAGCAGAACGTCACCAGCCAAGCTCCCACTGGCTCTTCAATTCACGGAAATCGGCTATCATGTCACCCCAAGCCCGCGAGCTGTTGCGCAAATTTACATCATGCGACGTAAGACAAACCCCGCAAGTGCCTATCCCAGCTCCAACTTCCTGACCGTTTTCTAGATTGGAGATGCGCTGGTCAAGCTTAAGTATCCCAGAGGCGGCTTTCTTCATGGCATAAGATTGCGGTCTGTCGACTCGCAGACTCGCATCTTCGGCCCAGCTGTCACGGTCAAGATGGTGGTGACCAAATGGACAGACGCACCCAAGCTTGACACGCACTTCGTCGACCATAATGTGAAGGGTGGAGTCATGTACATCCAGCAGCCTCCTTCAGTACCCTCTGCTTGCTGGGGCGGCCTCATGTCTACCCGCGCCAAGTATCTAGGTGCAGAGGGCGTTGTCATCAACGGAAAAATGAGAGATATCAACGAGCATAAAGAGATCGGATTCCCTGTACATATTGCTTCCCCGTCCTTACTAAAATTGAGTTAACAAGGTGCAGGTATTTTCGCGAGGCCAATCTATCTTGGGGTCAAACACTTTCACACGAGCCTCAGAGATCAATGTTCCGATTCTGTCCGGCGGTGATTTGTGGGTAAACCCAGGCGACATCATTGTTGGAGACGCTGATGGTGTCGTATGTGTTCCTCCGTCTCTGATGGAGCAAGTCGTGGCTTTGTGTCAGGAGCGAGCTGAGATTGATGAGAAGATGTTTGCCGAGCTACGTAACGGTGCGGCCATGGGGGATTTGATCCGTACTATCCGTAAGGATAAATAGACCCGATACGAAATTGATAAATCGGGAGTTAGAATAAGCATTGTTGAGAATAGACATAAGCCCTATTCCTTGTTACTGCGATAACGAGGGCCTTCGCTTTTGGGTAACTTGGCTTAGCGGTGATTTTCACAGGTATTGATGGCTCTTTACTCTATGTTATAGTAACTCTAAGGGTATTAGAATGACGGAACGTTAATGAAATGTGAAGATAAGGTTAAAAGGCGACCTCAGATTTATACTCTGTTCTGCTCTGATTCTTTCTATAAAGTAATCTACAGCCATTGTCTAGCCAAATAATCTCTTTGGGTTATCAACCATCAACATATTCCATTCCTGGTCTGACAGCCACTCCCTCAAACTCCAAAGCCATGCCTCATCGTCGACCTCAAGGAACGGTGTCTCCTTCATAGCTTCTTCATGACTTCTTACCTTCATCCTTGGTGTGTGCGGCCAATCACTACCCCAAATGACCTGACGCGGGTTCGCATCTATAAGAGCTCGCACAAGGAACTTCAGGTCGCTATACCGTGGGCTCTGTTCACTGACGCGGTATGGAGCGCTGAGTTTGACATAGAGAAGACCGTCTTTGACGAGCCGTAGAATGGGTGAGAATCCCGGCTGTTGAGTTGGGTCTTGTCGGTATTGAGCTGGAAGCATACTCGTTGCCTTTAACAGTCCGAAATGATCTGTTATGAGGGGTCGGCCTGTTGGAGCTACCTCTCGTCTAACAAATGGCTCAAGGGTGTCCCAGAAATCCGTGCGGATAGTTGTCATTGTGAGACTCCAAGGGAGAGACAAACGAGTCACCCGTTCAAGGTACGCACGGAGAGTCTTCTTCTGAAGCTCTACATCCTCCATCGCGTTATAGTGATAGAGATTCACACGGAGACCGCAGATACCTGCCGCCTGCATATCTCGCATCTCATCATCGGTAGTATTCTCGGGGTCAATAACACCAACGCCTGATGTACTAGATTTTCCCAGTTGGGTGACGAAAGTCTTGAGCGAAGTGCAGTCATCGCCATACGATAGACCATGGGTAAGCACGGAATTTGTGATACCGAGTTTCTGCCGGAAGGTCTTGAAGGACTGGACTGTTGCGGCGGGGGGCGTCAAGTGGCGTGTTGGACTGTAGGAAAAGGTCGATGCTGGTATAATTTTAGTCAAGGTCTTGGAAGATCAAATCACAAGAGAACATACGCTCGAAAATATGGTGGTGGGTGTCCCAACCGCCATTGGGGAACAGCTCAGCTTTGGTGGACTTGGTGAGAACTTGGGTCGCCATAGTTCTTCGATGCGTGATACCAATTGAACGAAATATCATTACTAGAAGGGCGTGGAGGCTTCTTGAGTTTGTGGGACCATGACAGTACTTTCAGAGCATTTTAGTTCATACTTAGAATCCATTTGCCTGGGGGCCCGCCAGTCATGGAACCATCCCGATCGGCGGTGGCGGGCATCGGAGCAGTCCATCGTGGATCTAGCCCGATCAGACATGCCCTGGAGCGGAACGGACTGCTCCTTGTCCTGGAAGCGTAAGCAACAAAGTAATAGCATGGATGGCTGCCGATCAATTAATCTATTGAGGGTCTAAACTGGCGACCGCATTTATGAGCATAGATCGCCTAAACTAAAACGGAAATCCGGCATCTCCTGTATTTTTGCTGCTGATGAAGCCTCCGCTCCCTCATGTCCACTCACTACTTGCCTTCACTATTTGTCACTGATACGAAGGCCCTTGTGAAGCACTGTAGTTTTATTCATGTTAAGTAACATGCACTATCAATTGAAAGTCCTTCTATAGAGGCTTCGTTGAATCTCCAGCAAGGCAAACATACACATCGTATGCCTACAAATAGTTAGCCTTGAATCCGGAAACAGACTCGCCGATGTTACTTACGGTCCAACCCGCAGAAAGCTCGGTACCCATCCGCGGAAGATCCAAACGGGTCCTTCAGTCCGGAATGCCTCCCTTGCAGTAGCTACCATACCTGTCCCATCTGGAGACATGGAAGACATGGCCCTTGTTTTCAGGACATCTAGCGGATTAGTCACTGTTACCGCGATCACGGCTGCTAAAAATGCAGAAATAGCTTGCACAGCGGGCGTCTCCTCCGTCTTCCGATAGTCAAGAATGGACTTTTTAATAATATCGTAGCTTGCAAGCTGCCCTGCTGTCTGTGTCGCAGCGCGTGTGCAGTTAGGCAGCCATCCTCTCATGTAAGCGCGAATACCTTCTTCGCGTGCCATTCGTACTATTCCGTCGCCGACATGTCGATAATTGTGTCGTTGGTGAGATGGAAGTGAGCCATCGTGCTGCATTCTAACATTTAGAACATCGGCAAAGTTACCAGCCAGACCGCCTGCAAACCCAGAACACCACGCAGTGGTAAGGAGAAATTGGCTGCTAGGAGAAGGACCAGATCTCGACTTTAGGTCTTCGTAGATGCCAAAGCGAATACCCGAATAGGTGAGCTGGCGTACCACAGATGCTGTCAGACCACTGTATAAGCCCGATACACCTTCATCACTGATGATGATCTTGACGGCGGAAGCAAACGATGGGACCACGTTTACTGCACGTGTTTGCAAACGGACCTGTATACAAAGATCTAAGGTGGATCAGTTGATGGGAATATGACTTATGAGGCTATGTACCTTGACTAGAAGACTCGCGTTAGTCCATTTAATTGTGAAGAAGACGGTTTACTGTACCAAGATCAAGAGGATGAGTCCCGCAAGCTGCTAAGGCGCTGGCAATGCCGCCAAACCAAAATGGATATTTGATGTTGCTCTCTAGTGGAATTCCTTTATTTGCTGAGTGGTCGGTCATCGTCTCACGACCTCTGGTCCGCTGTATGTATCGATTCGTGAAGGTCAGTAAATGGCTTATCCATCTCAACAATGTCACCGAGAGAAGGAAAAAGGTTTATATAAACACGGGTAGCTCTATATATTGCTTTTATAGCGGATTCTTCGGGAGTCGTGATGCGTCTGTTTGGTCGGCGGATTGTCTGTTCGCCGATCGAGGAAACCCAAGAGTCGGCGACTGTACACTTACAAGGATTTTTGATCCGGGCCATTATAAGCAACTGTGCGGGCTTTCAAAGTAACAATACGTTAAGAATATTCAAAAGATAAGGGCGTAAGATCGGCTAGGCCAATTTCCTTCTGTCGGTCCTCATTTATACCGAGGACAGTAGATGCTCCAAACCAGGTTTCCGATATATGACCACATAACCGCCTCGATATATACGCGAAGATCCCGAGATACGCTCAGGTCACTCTTCGTCCTTACCACGATGTCACAGAACAGACCGATGTTCTGCGCAATCTCACGTCGACAAACTTCTTTTGCCTCTTCTTCCCCGATACCACTCTCTTTCATAATGACCCAAATTGCATTGAAGACGTAGTCCTGCCCAATACCCTGCGCTGCCTTTCTTTCTTTCTCCCAAGAGTAAAGGTCGTTCGTCAAACCTAATGCGGCATATCCTGGCCTTGCTAGGCTCATGCATAGATCGTATTCTTCGTCGGGGATGGTAAGACCCATTCCGAAGGTCAATGACCCGAACCAGATCCTATCTCTGTGAGCAGAATGTACATCTCATCAATATCTTGCGCGCAGGCTTACAGTTCACCTGCATCTATGACTCGTGCTGGAATGTATTCCTCCAAAGTCTCAAAGGGCGTCATTCTTGTTCGCGATGCTAACTGGACAAAGCTTGCCCATGCCTTCATCGTTGTAATAGCCCGCCGGTGATCTATAGCCATCATTTCCGAGAATATCTGTGTCTGGAGTCTTTTCTCAGGACGGCCTCGAGCATCGGCCTCAAGTGCAGGTGTTACAAACGGCTGAAGAAAACTATCAAGATCTTTTGTTGGTCTTTTAAGTTCAAGCATTTCCATATCATCTGTAAATGCTTAACATATCCCCAAAAACTGGCCAAGTAAGTCACAAACCGTCATAGAGAAACGCAAACTCATTCGCATACGAAACTATCTCAAGCCTTTCCGGGCGGCATTCGGGGATAGTTACGCTGATGAAACCGAACGGGTCGGCCAAGCCGCCTTTGTACCCATGCACTGGGCGTACGTAGCGAGTCCAGTCCTTTTGGGCTCGAAGTGCTCCTTTGACCTCTATTGCCGAGTCCCTGTGCATTCGTAGAGGTATGTCATGATCCAAGTCATGTGTCTCATAATGCGAGGCGTCAATTTCGTCAGAATAAGAAAAGTCCATATCTCGAGTCCGAAAGATGCAGAGTTCTTGTTAGATCTGCTATTTCTTGCGTGCAGTGGGTGCGCTAAATAGTCGACATGAAACTTCCTAATTCCACCCGATATTCTCATGGACTGTTATATCATAGGCTTGAAATGGTAAATCGGCCGCGTATATTTGACCCAAAGAGTCAGATCATCCGGTATGAACCATGTTTAAGGACATATCGCCACAGTACCACGATAAGGATAAATCCTTCGATGGATGGTCTGGACTAGAGGATAAAAGACGCGATAACTCAGGACCTTGATCGTAAGTGGCAAAAAGACTTGCGTAAATTAGCATAAGTTTATGATAACTTTCGCTGACTTTATCTTGGCACCCAATATTATGATCTAATGTTTTCTTGCTCCCTAAGGATCGCACCATGGGAAAACCCTTCACTTTATACGCATATCTTTCCCTAGAATGTCATGCTGTGCCTCCCTGAACCATTACTAACCGCTGTTCCTAGCAACTCAACAATGTTGACATGATAGATTAGGGCATCTACCGCAAGGAGCGTAATTGATATAACCCATTTTAGAAAAGACCATAAGGTTCACTTTTATGTTTTGAGACCAATGTCTGCACAAGAATGTCAATTTTAACAAGCTAGTTTAAATGACTGTCTACCATCTCTCACACGTGACATATTCACCAGCGGGGTCATCCACTCTCATCATGAGCAATTGTCAGTGTCAGCTTCACCAAACATCGAGCGACAACAGCCAACCACATCGTCTGCCTGTACTCACCCCTGTAACCTTATCAAAGCCCATGGCTACGCGTATCAACGCCCCCAAAAAGGTCCGCCTGGCCTGTCGACGCTGTCGGATCCGTCGCATCAAGGTGAGAACCATTGCCTGCTCCCAGCAACTCGTCCCTCCAGACTATCCCTCCAGACTAAATTGTTTGCCCTTTGGCTCGTGTTAGTGCGATGGTCAAGTACCCGCTTGTACCAACTGCGCAAAGGCTGGGCAGGTATGTTTAGACGTGGACAGTCAGAACTCAGATGTTGTTATTCCCCGCAAGTGAGTACGCGTCGCGACATCGCAGAACATTCATTGACAGTGGCAAGTTTCGTGTCTGCCGCCCGTGAAAGAATACGATGGTTGGAAGATATTATCAAAGAACGTCTACCGGACGTAGACCTACGTTCTGGTCCTCAAGTCGATCCTTCGTCTGACCCAACGGCCCCTGCGCAGGATGAGAGAATCCCCGAGGATGCTGACATCTCAATATCATCAGTTCTACCAGTCTCGACGATTTCACGCAAGCGGTCAGCAGAGGCATCGGGGCACTCTGATCAAGACGAATCCTTTCCCGAGCGCGCCCATTCTGTCGCCGTTAATCTTGGAATGCTTTCTCTTAATATCGATTCCCCTCAAAAACACTACCTTGGCTCAAGCTCAGGGCTTCTCTTCACAAACCTCATTGGAGCATCGCCACCGAGTGTAGAGTCCACGCCTCAAGGCCCTCAAGGGGACAAGTATGCTGGAGAGCTCGAATGGAGT
The DNA here is from genome assembly GCA_013396015.1 of Fusarium mexicanum. Taxonomy (NCBI): domain Eukaryota; kingdom Fungi; phylum Ascomycota; class Sordariomycetes; order Hypocreales; family Nectriaceae; genus Fusarium; species Fusarium mexicanum. The sequence continues at coordinate 151,435 of JAAOAM010000076.1, read as the reverse complement.
GATGATGTCGTTGCTCAAGATCAGAACAGGAAGTATTACCAAGAGCTGTACAATCTTCTCAAACAAGTGAGTGGATTCCTTTGGAGCACTAATCTGACCTCTGATCATCGATAGGAGCTACCCTCAAAACACAATGCTCTCGTATTGATACACACATACATCCGATGGATCCATCCTGACTTCCCCTTCCTAGAACCAATTTCTCTCTTCAGTGCCGTCGAAGCCATATATCCCTGCCTTGACGGCATTTTGGAATGCGATATCTCTTCTCACGGATGGCCCGCTAACATGCCGCCGTTTCGATGGAACGGAAGAGTGATAGTCCCGGGAGTTTCCAATGAAGAAGGCGTTACCTTCTCGGCAGTCGCCTTCATTCTCTTTATGGTCCTCAATATCGGCGCTCTGGTCAAGGTACGATCACGTAACTACGACTTTCCGCCACAGCGCTTTTACCGTGCTGCCCTCCACTTTTCAAAAGAGGCCTTCGCTCATATTACCTTGTCCTCCATTCAATCTTTAATGATGCTGGTGATGCATGGCATGCTCACTCCTGCAGAGGTCAACTTGTGGACTTTGGTGCATCTTGGACTGGCTTATTGTGTCGAGACTGGAATCCATCGGGAGCAAGGACAGTCAAGCCCGGAAGGCTCTGCTATACAACAAGTGAGAAGGTTCACTTTCTTCACAATTTATTCATTGGATAGGTATCATGCCCCAGGGCGCAGCTCTATGGAGACGTGCTAACGGGAACAGGTCTCTATCATCGATACAGGGCCGACCACTTGGTTTCAGAGACGAAACATTCGACATAAAAATACCTGAGTCTCTCTCAGACCTTGACGAGAATACGCAAGGTCCTCTTCCGTCTTCTTTCATGACTGCCGTAACACGTTATTCGTCCTACCATTTCAGACTGGACCGTATCGTATCCGATATTAAACTCCATCTTTATCATCTTCCTGGTGACTCTAGCTTCTTTCCTTGGCCGGACAACCCAACCGAACAGCAGTCCAGAATTCAGCAGACTTTACAAAGTTGGTGGGGGGAGGTCTCAAATGAGCTGTTCGAATATCCCAGTCTTGACAATCGACAACGGGAAGTCTGGAAGATAAAGCTTAGACTGAAGTACCATACGACGATGGTCTTACTCTTCCAACCATCTCAAGTCGTTCGGCAACCAGCTTCAGAGGCGCTTCAGGCTTGCTTCGACAGCGCAACCAGTATTCTAGATGGGTATCAACGACTTCACGATCTTCATGGCCTCCACTTTGGATGGAGAGCCGTGCAGAACATCTTTGCAGCTGGCGCGACACTGATCTACTCATTCTGGACATCACAGGCTGTTCGGGAGAAGGCGTCACCAGAGACAATGTCAAAGAATTTGCGAAGCTGCTCTACTCTTTTAACAATTGGTGGTGAATGGTGGCCGTCTGCAAGGAATGGACATGCCAGCTTTGGCTCAGTCGCAGATTTGACCATGAAGAGGCTCTACATGGCGGATGCGTCCAACAAAGCTCCACGACTATCCCTACAACAAACGGCGTCTAGCAGACCAAGAGACTCAGCCGACGCAGATGTTTCCGGAAGTCAGCATCAGCCTCAACTCTCAAATGAGGCTGGTCAATCGGTAGCGATTGACACAGATACAGCGTGGCAAAATCTAGACTTGGGTGTCGGAGGCAACTCAGACCAATTTGACTGGCCATCAATTGAAGGCGGCTTTGATCCCGAAATTGAGATGTTCCTGGAGGACTTTAACCGGTCGGATTTTACGTGGAGCTTTCCACTGAATGACAATCAAGATCTGGACCTCTTTGGAACGGATCCAAACCCCGGGTTCTAAGGTCGTCGCACGATAGTGGGCTGTGGGGAACGGAGCAGTCCGTCAGCGGCGAGAAATGGTGTGCGGACTACTCCATGGTTCCTCGACTACGGCATGAAGATTTGTGGACGGGTTGGGTTTCTGCGATAACAAATAAAAACATGATGATTACCATGCAAAGGCAAAATAATTGTGGCATGATAATTGCTATGCATATTCTGCAATAGTCGCAAGAATGGCGCTGACAGCATCACGACTTAGCCTGCGACGGGTTTGCTCCGCGCGACAGAGGCCAGTGACACAAGTGCGACGATGCTTAGCGACGCATTCATCTCATGTCGCATTGAGCCCTCTTGAGCCAGTCAGTACTTCCGCTCATATCTCAATACCAACTGCTAAGTGTGTCACAGTATAATGCCCTCGATTACACCACCCGACTCGAATCGCTCCGTCGCGTCCAAGGCGCTAATAAACGACCCTTAACCCTCTCCGAAAAGCTCCTCTACAGCCACTTAATCCACGACAACGATGATTGGGTACTTGACCAAATAGAGCGAGGAAAGACAATCCTCCGCCTACGGCCGGATCGCGTTGCTTGTCATGATGCGACAGCGACAATGGCTCTTCTCCAATTCATCAGCGCTGGTCTACCACGCGTTCAAGTGCCAACATCTGTGCACAGTGATCATCTCATTGTCGCAGAGTACGGAGCCAAAAAAGACCTTGAGCGGGCTGCGGGTGATCATCGCGAGGTCTATGCTTTTCTGAGCAGCGCAGCGAAGAAATACGGCATTGGGTATTGGAAACCTGGTGCAGGTATTATTCACACTACGATTTTTGAGAACTACGCTTTCCCGGGTGGTTTGTTCATTGGTACAGACTCGCATACTCCCAATGCTGGTGGAATGGGTGTTCTGGGTATTGGAGTCGGCGGCTCTGATGCTGTGGATGCTATGGCTGGAATGCCATGGGAGCTTGTTTGTCCCAAGGTCTTGGGCGTTCGTCTGACAGGAAGGTTGTCGGGATGGGCCTCTTCCAAAGACATTATCTGCAAGCTTGCGGGTATACTGACTGTCTCCGGTGGAAAGGGCAAGGTAATCGAGTTCTTTGGTCCCGGTGCTGAGACATTGGGAGCCACGGCCATGGCCACTGTTTGTAACATGTCAGCCGAGGTTGGGTCAACCTCGTGTATCTTCCCCTACTCACAGGCTATGGCACGGTATCTTACAGCGACCAAACGGGGAGACATCGCTCGCTACGCTGACGGTTTCACTGAGACGCTGCTTACTGCCGACCGTGGCAGTGAGGATTACTACGACGAGGTCATTGAGATTGATCTCTCAACACTTGAACCTCACATCAACGGCCCATTCACTCCCGACCTCTCGCATCCCCTGTCTCAGTTCAAGACCCGAGTTCAGGAGAGCTCCTGGCCCTCCAAGATCAGTCATAGTATGGTAGGCAGCTGTACAAATAGCTCCTACGAGGATCTCGAGAAAGTCTACGACTTGGTACAACAGGCCAAAAAGGCAGGCATCGACCGGCCTAGAACACCCTTCATGGTCAGCCCAGGCAGTGAACAGATTCGTGCAACTGCGGAGGAGAGTGGTATCTTACCAAGTTTGAGAGAGGCTGGAGCCGTCGTTCTCAGCAACTCTTGCGGGCCCTGCGTTGGACAATGGGACAGGAAGGATGTTGACGTTGCTGGCGCTGAGAACAACTCAGTCATTTCTAGCTTCAATCGCAATTTCACTGGTCGCCATGATGGAAACCCCGCTACACATTCTTTCGTCACTTCGCCCGAGATCGCCACTGCTTTTGCTTATGCTGGTGATCTATCATTCAACCCGATGCACGACGCTATTCCCACTGACAAGTCGGGGGCCTCTCACTTCCGATTTACCCCTCCTGCTGCCAACGAGCTTCCAGAAAGCTTCATCGCTGGTAGCGATCTCTTTCAGCCGCCTGTTTTAGAAGATACGTCAGATTACAAAGTTGCGATCGATGAAGGTAGCGATCGCTTGGAGCTTCTGACGCCCTTTGAGCCCTGGAAGCCAGGCCAAGCAGAAAACATGGAAGTCCTCATCAAAGTCTCTGGAAAGTGTACCACAGATCATATTTCTCCCGCAGGGCCATGGTACAATTATCGTGGTCATCTATCCAACATCAGCCACAACATGCTCCTCGGCGCAACAAACGGATTCCTCCCCGATGCCAGTTCATTAAGCATGACTGGCAAGACACGAGATCCTACAGACGGTACAGTCAAGTTCATCCACAAAGCAGCACGAACAATGAAGAATGCTGGTATCAGATGGTGTATCATTGGCGATAACAACTACGGCGAAGGTAGTTCCCGGGAACACGCTGCGCTGGAGCCCAGGTTCTTGGGTGGTGTAGCAGTCATCGCAAAGAGCTTTGCCCGCATTCATGAAACGAACTTGAAGAAGCAGGGAATGTTTCCGTTGACGTTTGCGGACCCATTGGACTATGATAGGATTCGGGAGGGTGATGTTTTAAGTTTATTGGACGTTGATGGTGATGCGCTTCAGCCGGAGAAGCAAGTTACGATGAAGGTGGTGAATAAAGATGGGACTGAATGGACGGCGCAGCTGAACCACTCGTATCATGAGCATCAGCTTGCATGGCTACGGGCTGGAAGTGCGCTGAATCATGTCAAGAAGACGATCTTGGGTAGCGCAGCTTAAGCGATCATGAATTCGGGTCTGGCGTCGATCATCTATTTACTCAAGTATTATGCATAGAAGGCCCAATACTGCAACTTGAATAAACAAAACGTAGATTACTAATTTTATGCTCGCTGTGACCTCCACGGAGTTTCTTTTCACGTAACTTAGCTGATCATTCGATGTGGAGAAGCATAAGTAACGTAATCGCCGTGATCTTACCAATCGTTGAAGACCAGGCCCACTGCTGGTTGTTCATAACGTTACATACTTACGAGACAACATGCAATACACCGGGATAATCAATGTATTTTTAAATAGCGCAACATCTCGAGAATCCTTATTTACATTTTGCCTACCAGTGCCTCTCAACAGCCAAAATCACATATAACACCATCTAGACTCGATCGACAGGATGGATTGGCAAGACATCGCCCAGGAATCTCAAGCGAAAGTGCTTAATTCTATCCCTAATCGCTGGCGGTTAGATGTCAATCAGTATCAAGACCTCAAAGACGTCACGAATGTGCCGTACACCTGTGGCCTACTCACTGAAGACCAGCTCAGAATCACGGAACTCACGGCCACAGAAATAGTCAAGAAACTCAAGACTCGCGAGCTGAAAGCAGTGCAAGTCTTGGAAGCATTCGCTGGACGAGCTTCTATCGCACATCAACTGGTTGGTAATATAATTACTTGCTGGTAATTGTCTAATGGCAGTAGGTCAATTGCCTGACCGAATGGTTCTATGAAGAAGGCCTCGCACAAGCAAGAGAGTTGGATGAAGCGCTAGAGAAGGGTGGTCATTTAAAGGGTGTACTGCATGGTGTTCCTATCGCTCTCAAGGTAAGCTGTCTACCAGCCATAATTCCTTACTGACACTGACTCTCGCTACCAAGGATATACATTGCGTTGCAGGCCATGCTTCAACCATGGCCTTCGTCTCAGGCAGAAACAATATCGTTGCTCAAGATTCCGCCGTCGTAGCTGCTCTACGTGCTGAAGGCGCCATATTCTTCTGCAAGACCACCATGCCTCAATCGGCTATGGCAATCGAGACAGTCAGCAACCTCTGGGGACGCACTTTGAACCCTTCCAATCGGGACCTGAACGCCGGAGGTAGTTCTGGAGGCGACGCTGTCCTGGTGGCTATGAAGGGTACACCTCTCACGCCCTCGACTGATCTCGGCGGTTCGATTCGTGTACCAGCTGCTTTTAACGGACTCTATGCTCTCAAACCAACAGCTGCCCGAATCCCGAAAGGTGGGATGCCGGACCTTGGTCAGAGTCTGATTCAAGTTTCCTTTGGTCCTATTTGCCACTCCCTTGAGGATATGGAGTTGCTGACCCGAGTCATAAATGCTCATCCTTACAACAGATTTGACGTAACTTGCGCGCCTGTCCCATGGAGGAGAGTCGATGCTCCAGAAGGCAAGCTGAAGATAGGGCTAATGAAATGGGATGGTGCGGTGAGGCCTCATCCAGCAATCCTTCGAGCACTAGAGCATACCAAACAGTTGCTGATAAAAGCTGGACACGAGGGTAAGCTCATCGTAGTTGTGAACTGTGGTATCCGAAGCTAACTTTTTTCTCAAGTCGTTGACTTCAAGCCGCCGTTTGACTGCTGGCAAGCTTTGAAGACAACCGTAAGTACCTCATATCTACGCCAGTATAATGACTGATAAGATCCAAGTTCGACGTTTACTACCAAGGTGGAGCTGATAAAACGATCGCCGCGCTTGAAGAGTCTGGTGAACCCATAATCCCCGCGTTTGCCGACTTACTCAAGGTCTTCAATGTTCGGAAGCTTCCCGCTTCAGAGATTCTACAGGTAAGTCGAAACACAACATGTTCTGTCTTCTAGGTTAACTATTTGTAGTTGAGTGGTAAGGTACGAGACTACAAAGAACAGTTCCTGGCAGCATGGAACAAAACAGCCAGCGGTAGCTGTCCCATCGATGCCTTAATATGTCCTCCGGCACCTGGCGTTGGTTATCCTCATGACTTCAACACATACTGGGGATACACCTCGCTCTTTAATTTGATCGACTATCCTGCTACGATACTGCCGATATCAGGATTTAAGGTCAACTCTGAGCATGATTCTGTTGATTTAGAATACGTACCGCTGGACAGCAATCCGTACGATGAACCCAACCACAAGCTTTGTATGTAAGGCCTTTATCTTACTACTCATGTGGATACTAATCATGCATTGCTTATAGATGATCCCAGTCTTTTTGAGAACCAAGCAATATGTATACAAGTGGTCGGTCATCCCTTTGAAGATGAAGAGCTCGTTCAAGTGTCCTCAACTCTTGATGCATTGCTTCGCGGTCTCTAGAATCAACCTCTCAGGCCAGGCCCAAGTACTGTCTTCTACCAGCTTGATCACTTGTTGCTAGCAAGTGGATAGATTTGTAGTAAATAGTGGAAATAGTCTCTGATCTCTGTAGTATTATATCATATTAAGCATGAACTTGTAAACTGGTCGCCTCTGTGTAGCCCCACCGTGGTATCGATCACTTTCCCTCCTTCTACCGCTAGTCGAAAAATCCTTCTCGTAGCTTGAACATCCTCAAGCGCGGTTGAAACCGCCGCTCGCCCGAATTCTATTCAAAAACTTGAGAACGGCCGGTGTAACCTCCTCAGGCCTCTCCATCATAGGTGCATGTCCAACACCCTTAACAGCAACAACCTCGCCATCCTTAAAGTTGGACGCAACCCAGCGCGCCTCTTCAATAGGATCAGTCCAGTCAGGATCCGCATCTCCATAGACAGCTAGTACTGGAGCCTTGACTTTGCTGATGTACGGTGCGACAACAGCGTGGTCGGTAGACAGTGTAGCGTGGAATGCCTTCCAGCGACCAGGGTCTGTCAACATTGCGATGGACCTGTCAACGCGCTCCTGGACCTTGTCGCCAAGACCAGGCCAGAGCTTAGGGGCGTATGACTTCCAGATCATAGGGCCGATGGGTTGGCGCATGGAAAGGCGGAAGAGACTGGCGACAAGCTTCCCAGTTCCAGGTCGAAGGAAGGCTCCGAAGAGTATAAGGCCAGCGACCTTTTCGGGGTGGCTTCCAGCAGCGATCGTAGCAGCCGCACCAGAGAGAGAGGCGCCGGCTAGTACAGCAGGTCCTCCGCCGTAAGCGTCAATCAGGGTAATGAGATCGTCTGCGGTGGCTTCGTCGCCATAGCGGTTAAAAGTAGTGCTGCTATCGCCATGACCTCTCAGATCAACCATAGCGACTCTGTAGCCAGATTTACGAAGCTCGGTGGCCAGAGCGTCATATGCGTCGCGGAAATCTCCCATGCCGGGGGAGCAGATGACGAGAGGGCCGTCGCCAGCAATGTCAACGGCGAGCTTACCACCGTCTGTTTCAATAAATGTGACAGTCATTGTGAGCGTGATAGGGAGAATTGCAGTGTTGCTTAATGCAGTTTGTGAGTCTTGGAAATGATGTATTTATGAGACTGGTGATGATGAACATTTCCAACGATTAGGAGAACGACGCAAGATATATATAGTCAGACTCGAATCCTTTCCACGAATGTTTATGATTACTCCCGTGCCTCTGCGCTGGATTTTCGGGTTGGTAGGGCGAGCTTCGCCCGATAAGTCGATCACACAAGACGTTGATTGGCTCACACAAATGCACGAGAAAATGCCGAAAGTAACGCGAGACCAAGGATTCGGCCTGGCAGCTTTCGCTCTGTTTTCCGTCTCGGTGATTCTCTTGAGGTGATAAGATAAGGACAATTTTATCTGACTGCAGGGTAGTGAATGTAATATTTTTGTATTCTGGCACCTCTCAACAGTGCCTTCAATATAACTCTTTGTTTAATAACGTGTCTAGGATCATCTTAGTCCACATTAGTCTATTGCCTTTACGTGCAGCTTCGCTACCTACGAGGTTCTCTCCTCTAAATGCAACTCTCTAACCTTTGTGGGCATAAGGAAATGTTTTTCGGTAAAATGACTGACCAAAAATGTCCAGCATACTTCAACCATGCGGTCCTCCCAAGTACGATAGCATATAATTATTGCCATAACTATCAAGTAGACTCAGATTTGAGGAAGTTTCAATCCCACCAAGCTCTGACAAGCATCAACAACCCGTTCCTGCAACTCAACCTCATTACACTGCGTGATTGGCTTTGCCAGCTTCCTCTTAGGCTCAAAATATTTCCCTGTCAAGCCCTGATCATAATCTCCCTCAGCCAACATGACATAGGTATCAACTCCATCCTCCAGCTTATCTGGCCCATCCTCACCTCCAAGCTTCGTTGCAACCCATCCTGGATGAACAGACATGACTGACGTGTTCTTGAAATGTTTGGCGACTGCGTTTGCAAGCAACATGACATGAAGCTTTGAGTCGCAGTATGCGGGGAAGTCTTGGAATTGAGACTCGCCTCGCTCAAGCCAGAAAATATCCTTGACGCTTGTATCGGCCTCGGCGTGTAGTTGAGACGCGATGTAAATGAGTCTCTTAGGAGGTGTTAAGAGACAGGTGAGAATGTAAGGTGCAAGAACATTGACGGCCGTCTGAGCTGGGATGCCGGTGTCGGGAGTCTTGCGGAATGGTCCAGCCATCATGCCAGCATTATGAATAATGGCATCGAAGGTTCCGACGGCATTCACTTCCTCGGCGAGCTTCTTTGTCTCCGAAACGAGTGTCAAGTCCGCTACAAAAGCACCAGCTGCACCAGGGCACTTTTCTTTGGCCTCTGCTGCGCGTTGAGCGTTGCGCGCATGAAGATAAACGGTGTGATTTCGCTTGACAAGTTGGCGCGCAGCTTCGAGGCCCAAGCCATCAGCAGAACCAGTAATGAGAATGCGAGCCATCTTTATGAAGTGAATATAATGCGAATTTAGCTTCTAAGCAAAAAATGTCCAAATGTTTGCCTGTCAATTTGTAAATATATGTCAATAAGAGAGAATACGAGAAAATTTCTTGGAACTTGGCACCGAGCTCCGTTCCGCATAAACGTCAACTACCGGCTTTCAAATATCCAAATTGGCTCCTAGCGTCCCGCTTTGACGTATAACCTCGGTGTTGCTAAACTCGTTTCAGTTGACGATTTCCGCGCGAGCTGTGGATAACGGATATACCGGACTTTGAACACTACCGGGAATGGGTCTGGCGGATGAAGCCCAACGCCGAGATGCGGCTATGGGCCTGCCGGATCATTTTGTTCACCGAGATACATAGATAAGGATACATTCCTTCAATTTTCATTATGCGCCGAAATGATGGCGTTTCCAGGGTCTTGATGTATCATACGAACTCTGTCTAGATGTGACCTTCTAATGGGTCCTGTCTATCAGCCTCATCTACAGCTTCAACTGAGTTCCCTTCCGATGGTCCACCAACTGCCTCAACACCAACGCTGATTTCTTCGGCGTCCTCTCCAACGTCTCGTAATCCGTAAACGTCACTCCGAACCTAGGCCCATAGCCATCAGACCACTCCAGATTATCCATCAACGACCACGCAAAATACCCTTCGATGACTGATCCATCTTCACCGATCGACCTCCCAATCGCATCAAGGTGATCCTCAAAATACTTAATTCTATACTCATCCTGTACCGACTCCTCACGCGTCATCCTATCCTCGCCGGGGCAGGGACACCCGTTCTCCGTGATGATGATAGGCTTGCCGTACAGACGATATACCCGTGTGAGATGTTTGCGGAAGAGGTCAGGGCAGGATCGGAGCCAGTGTAGACCACTTTCCAAACCGACAGGGTCGCCGGCTTTGTTAGTTTGGAGCTCATCGAGGTTGCCGATGTAGTCTGTGTCTAGTGCGGGAGTGGACTTGTGCCGAGCGAATTGGGAGGTGTAGTAGTTCATGCCGTAGAAATCACTTTTTGCTGAACGAAGAAGTTTGAGCTCTTCGGATGTAAACTGTGGCAGGCGGTCTTTGAGCTGATCGCGCATGCACTTTGGGTAGTCTTGTCCTAGGCTTCGCAGAATCAGCATTTACAGTCCGCGCGGCATGGAATGTTGGCATGGCTTACAAGATGGGATTCGCAAACCACCCAATATGGAACTGCATCCGTCGCTCAGCAGCTTCACTGTCTCTCGGGTCGCTGCTATCCCATGGCTCGTAGTAATCTCCATTCAATGAGATTCCTATTTGGCCTTGCTGTGATGCACGGAAGTCCTGGTTGTAGGCTGCGACGGCACGAGCGTGGCTCATGATGAGAGCCTTGCCAACAATCCACGGCTCCGTTGATGTGTCGCCTTCTGTAGACTGGGGATTGATGCTGCTTCGTCCTGGAGCATTGCCTCCAGTCGCATAGCCCTAGAACGTATTGTTAGTATTTTACTGTTGTCTGTCCGAAGGAATAACTTACGAATATAGAGACTATCCAAGGCTCATTGAGTGTGATCCAGTGCTTCACTCGATCGCCAAACCTCTCATAACAAAGCCTCGCATATCTCTCAAAATCCTTTTGAGACTCTTCGACATCCAACCATCCACCATATCTCTCATGCAATGCTTGCGGTAAGTCCCAGTGGTAAAGCGTGACCCATGGCGTGATACCTCTCTTCAGACATCCGTCGATAACCCTATCATAGAAAGCAATACCAGCTTCATTAACAGGATCATCCCGTCCACCAAGAGGAATAACACGAGACCACGAAATTGAGAAGCGATACATATCAGATCCATATCTCTTTAAAAGATCAAGATCTTCTTCCAGGCGGTGATAGTGATCACAGGCAACATCGCCATTTGCACCTTTTGTTCGTGTTGGTTCAAGATGGCAGAAGACATCCCAGATTGAAGGACCGCGACCGTCTTCAGCGACGGCACCTTCAATCTGGTAAGACGCCGTTGCGAAACCAAGTCTGAAGTCGTTAGGGAGAGAAGGCATGGTTGTCTTTGAACTTGACAACAAAGTCTCTAGTGACCAAAACAAGTTACATACTTCGGCATTCTTTATACCGTGGAATTACGGGCCGATAAGATAATATCCAACTCGTCGTGATTGTCGATCGCGGTGAAATTCTGTTGATCCACTGGGTAGTTTCCCCGATGGTGAGGGGTTTCTTCGAATAGCGCGATGCTCTATTTCTCCGTTTTCCCGTAGCTTCATTGAGCAGACCATTCCCCACGGGGAAGTTGGAGGCTAGGTCGAAATGGGGCTTTTTCGCTGTAACCTTGGTTCATGGCATGTTTCTCAACCGAGTCTTTCTCTTCTTCAGCGTTGCATTGTGTATATATAAGTATGCTAGAGATCGCCGAGTTTATCACAAGACTGTAAACATATCATCAGTCACTCTTGACGACTCTTCTACATCTTGTTTCACGCCATCTGTCACAAAGTCAACATGGCTCCGAAAGCGGCGCACGCCACTGAAGATATTCAGTCTCCCATCGACCTCACCACCGTTCCGCCGTTTTGGAAACGCAAGAATGGTATCCTTTTGTACTTCTTGCTTACGTCTTCGCTGTTTGCCAGTATGGCTCTTGGTATTGACGGGTAAGTCCACTCCCAGCCGGCAAGTTGCTACGCGTACTGACTCATCGTGAAGCTCTATGACCAACGCCCTTCAAACGCTCGAGAGCTGGCAAGACCGCTTCGGACACCCTACTGGTTCCAAGCTTGGCTTCTTCGGTGCTTCCAACGCTATTGGAGGTGTCATACCATTCATCTTCCTCGGTTGGATCAGTGATGTCGCTGGGCGTCGTGTCCCAACTGCCATGGGATCCATCGTCATTATTGCCGGTGTCATGGTTCAACTCTTTGCGACCTCGCTCAATATGTTCATCGGCGGCAAGATCGTTCTCGGAATTGGCTCCTCGCTTATCCAGATGGGTGCTCCAGTCTTGGTCACCGAGCTCTCACACCCCAAGGAGCGTGTGCAGATCACGACGCTGTACAACACAAATATCGTGCTAGGCTATGTCATCGGTGCATGGGCGACATACGGATGCTTTCGCATTCCTAACCAATGGTCCTGGAAGCTCCCCACTCTTGTTCAAGTCATTCCATCGGCATATCAGCTTATCCTCATCTTTTTCTGTCCCGAATCACCTCGTTGGCTGATCGCAAAGGGCAAAGTCGAACAGGCTCGGGAGATTCTGATCAAGTATCACGGTGAAGGCGATTCCAACAGTGAATTGGTCAAGTTCGAATGCGCTGAGATTCAGCAAGTCATTGCTGAGGAAGCCGAGCAAAACATGACCTGGAAGGAATTCTTCTCGTCAATTCCTAACCTCAAGCGTATTTCGCTCTGCTTTGCCACTGCGCTTTTCAGCCAAAGCTCTGGCAACCTGCTTGTGTCGAACTATCTTACACAGATCCTGAAGGATACAGGCATCGAGGCTGAGAAGGACATCACTCTTGTCAACGGCATGGTTACTCTCTGGCAATACATCGTTGCTATCACCATGACTCTTCTGGTTGACAAGTTCAAGCGCCGCACCTTTTTCCTTGTGGGATCGGGTGGTGTTCTTGTCACGTTCATCATGTGGACCATCGCTGCTAAGCAGTATCTAGAGGGCTCTTTGGCGGGCGGACGAGTTGTGTTGGCTTGCATCTTCCTCTTCCAAGGCTTTTATACCTTTGGCTGGACAAATCTGGTCGTTACTTATCCTCTCGAGATCGTCACCTATCAGATGCGAGCCAAGACTTGGGCATTCGTACTGCTCACCATTCAAGTCTCTTCTATCTTCGGTGGCTACGTCAACCCAATTGGCCTGGAGGCAATTGGGTGGAAGTTCTACATCTACTACTGTGTCTGGGTCGCCATCGTCTTCTTGGTCGTCTACTTCTTCTTTGTCGAGACATCGGGGCCTACGCTGGAAGAGCTCACGTATCTGTTTGAGGGTAAGGATGCGAAGCAGGAGATGGTCAAGGAGATTGAGGTCAAGAAGGAGGAGCACGATTTTATTCACGAGAAGGGAGTCTAAAGAGTAACTTAAGGAGGAAAACGTGTGATAGTATTACAATGATCTAGTGTATCAATGAAGAGGTATTTCTCAATGCATCGGAGGCCTTGGAGTCCAGTCTCGTGAGCAGATCAAGGAGAACGGCAAAGTCGCTACGCGCTCTAGCAGCGATAGGTGAAGACCCATTTCTGTGAATGATTTCCAGAAGACTCGCACCAGTAAGGCGTATCTTCTCGACCTTGGCAGAAACAACTCGTTAGCTTTATTAATTGTGTCGTATATTGGTGTACTTACATAAGGCTCGCCGTTGACCTGGAGTGACCAAAACGGAGCTTCCTGAATCACCCTTAGCATATCTCTCGCGATCTCCGTTTTGCGCAAATCTGAGTGCCCGATATCCGATTTGTAGTAAGGAAGATTCCCCAACTTTTGCGTTATCACCATCCTTAAACAATGGATGGAGACTTGAAGATTAGCGCACTGGATAAGGAATTGTTTAGTGGTTTCCCTGGACTCATCGGCCAAGGCCGCGAATGTGTACGACTGTAGATATGGCGGTAGATCATCGAGACAGGTGATGAACCTCACATAAAGAGCGTCTAGCCGATCCTTTTCCTGGGCGCTGATCAATGGCTGAAGGTTTGACATGCTGAGATCTTGTTGGTTTCGGTCTTGCATTAGTCGCAACTCGAGGAGCAGGTCAGATGCATTCTGCCAGAGTCGCAAATTGGCGTTGAAGCCTTCGATGCAAGTTATCCGCACGACATCAGAATTCGTGACGAGATTACCAGGGGAGAGAACAGGTGCTTCGTCCTCAATGCCAGAAGGATACGACGTGGTTATTCCCGACTCGAATGAGAATTTGTGGATCGTGATGGGTCGATTGTTCAGTATGGCAGCTGATTTATCGCCCATGTACACGATCCAGAAAGCTCGACGTCGCAATTCAGCTTCGATCGGTTGCAAGCCCTCAAGCGAAGTTTCGAGGTTCAATTGCATAACTTGCGCAAGTCGCGTGGCTTCACCAAAAATATGCCACGAGTACTTGGGCTTTCCCGCGGCATGTAAGCAATTTGAGTGAAAATAGCGAATGGTGATTGAGTTGGCATTCGGATTCTCCAACTCGGCCTCAAGATATTGATTGAGACATGACCTCGAAGCATTGAGAAAGATATCGGCCACTGATTGACCCTCTGGGAATAAATCCTTCGGTAATAAAAACGCTGCCTCGGCGCAGACAGCAGTGATCAAAGTAAACGTCGTCTCCGGCCAGAGCTCCAAAACCCCCGTACTAAAATTCTCAGAAGGGTACTGCCCAAAATACGAAAGCGAGTCCCTCAAACTCGGCTCATGAACTAACGGCGTTAGCGGGTAGAGGTACTCAAAAAAGAGATCAAAGCATCGCGTAACAAATTGCTGCAGATCATTCGTAATGAACGCTAGCGCTCGCGATAGATTCTGCCAGCGCTGGTGACTCGTTACATCACCGCTAACCAGCAAAGGCGGCGAGAGTCCGAGATCGACAGTGTTGGTTTCCCATTGCGACGACTGGCGAGGCGGTAATTCCGCTGTGGAACTGGCCGATTTTCTGGAGCGGATTTTGGGGCCGCGACGGGCGAGGGGGAGGTTGAAGGTGCATTGTGTGCCTGACTCCCTGCAGCTGGTGCAACGCTCTCCTTCTGTAAAGTCGCACTAAAGATCCCGTCAGTGGGTGAGTTTCGCCGATGGGAGAGGGGAGATTAGTACCTTTGCTTTTCGCCGACGACAGCGGTCACAGGCTCGGTTCTTTTGGGCTGGCGTGTTTGGACCCGGAGATTGAGGGGAATCTGGCGTGGGGCTGGTCATTGTGTGACAGTGAAGAGGTAGAGAATGGAAGGATTGAGGCGGGAAAATGCAGCGGTGAAATAGATTCTGTCGTGAGGTGATTCTCCATTTCCCCGTGAAGATCTATTCCCCTTTTGATGTTGGTGAGTCGACAAGCGGGGTTGAGTCTGGGGAAGGAAACCTTGTTTCTGGGCTCAATACGTACTCATATCGGCATTGGTTCATCCAAGATCCTGGAAATGTTTTGCAAGTCTTCATTTCCCATTATATAAAGACGGCCTCGTCATCTTCTTTGTCTCTCCAACCAGCATCGAGACACCGATTGAGCTCGGAGACGGCTCATTAACCCATCATGAAGTCCTCGCTAAGTTCTGTTCTGGCTGCTTTAGCCCTGTCTTTACCACTGGCAACGGCCTCACCTCAGTACTCCAACCCAAAAGCCCCATCTTGTCGCTTCGGTCTTGAATGGTCGCAAAAGGACGTCCTTCAACACACCGACGACTTCATCTGGGATCTTCTCTACTGGGAAGGTAAATTTCATCAAAACGATGTTGCCTACAATACTCAAAATGGCATGTCCTATGATGGAACCCAGCTTGATTGGAAGACTGGCAAGCGCACTAATAAGCATACGTTCAGTGCAGCCAGCAAGGAGGTCAGTCATTCTACGGTCCCGAATACCCGACACCTTTGCTAACGGCATGATTTAGGCACTGCAAATTATGCTCTACGCCCAGGCTATCTCTGGATCTAAAGAAGCTGCTCGTTTCTTGACCCCGGATAATCTCAAGGCTGCACCAGGTTTCGCTGCGTCAATCATGGAGACGAAGCTCAAGACTTATAGCCAATTCAACCAGACATATCCTGGTTTCGGTGGCTTTCTGCCTTGGATTAAGACCGACACTACGACCATTTCTCCCCAAGATGGCTGGGATGATCGTGTTCCTGGTCTGGACAATGGGTAAGTAATCTGACTTTCACTTCCTCGTCTGTGCTAACAAGCCGTGTCCAGAGAGCTTATTTGGGCTGTCTACGCCTGCATTGAAGCTCTGCAGAAGCAGTCCAACCCCAAGTTTCACAAGATCGCCGACGGCTGGCAGACCTGGTTCAACTATGTCGCTTCCACTGCCCCCAAGATCTTCTACATCGGCAAAGGAAAGGTCTGTGCTGTCACAGCAATCGGCGACCAGACACTCCCAGTCAACGACGAGAAGCAATCCTACAATTGCGAGTCAGAGACTTATCTCGATGACCCTTATGAGGGAGAGCTTTTGACCTACTTCTTCCAATTCTTCACTGATCTGTCCAAGAAAGACAAGCAGACGCTTTGGGAGTACAAGAGAGCCAAGTTGGAGAAGGCCGAGTATAACAAGGGTGGCGTTGGCCCTATCACTGTTCGCAAAGGCTTTTGGTTCTCTAGTCATGAGATTTGGAACCAGCTTGAGTTGCCATACCACGACGTTGATATTGTCAGGTAAGCATCACCAATCGCATCGGAAACGCCAATCTGACCCTTTAGCCGCCTCTTCAAAAACGGCGAACGTGCTCGTACCTGCAACTCGGTGGTCACCAAGACCCCTGGCCTCTATGCCTCAGTCAACAACTCTACCGATCCCAAGACGGATCAGATCATCGGCTACATCTCACCCGCCGGAATTCCCTCCATTGCCAGCCAAAAGGACCAAGAGCTCGATGTCATCACTCCATATGGCGTCTTCCCTGTTGTATTGTTCGACAAGGCTGTTGGCTTGGCTTGGTGGAGGAACATGATCGTTGGAAAGAAGATGCAGAGTAAGTCTTACAGATATCACGCTGATAAAAGTCGCTAATCACAATAAAACAGATCCTTATGGCAGCACAGAATCCACTCGCGTCGATGGCAAGGGTGTTTCAGCACTCGTGACTTGGGATAGTAAGGTCACTACTGTGCTCTCCCTCATGAATGGTGTTGTGGATCTTGTTCGCGAGCGAATGAAGTCTGATGGTATCTACAATGAGTTCCTGAAGATCACAGAGGTAAGTTTTCCTTGATGTATTTCTCATTGCTGTGCTGACAAGTTGTTTATAGCGTGAGCATGTTCGGGTGTTTGGCAATAAGCTCAAGGGCGAGGATATCGAGTTCTGTCTCCCCAAAAATAAGGTTCCCGACGCAGGGCTCAAGGACTTCACAGCTTGTCAAAAGTGAATGGGGCATAATGTATTGATATCGAAGAAGGCCTTTGAAAAGACATGGCGATTTATGTACAAGTAAACTAGACTCAGAGTGACCTCCAAACATCTTTCTCGCGTCCATGAACCTCTTTTAGAAGCTTAGCTTCTGACCTGCCTGTCCCGGAACCGTCGAAGCAACCTTTCCGGATCCCAGAAGCGTGAACTGGTACGGAATCTTGCTTGAGCTCATTGTCCCCTTCGGAGCTGTGTTTTGACTCTCACCACCGAGAACAACGTCTTCCGCAACAACATATCCAACCTCGGAGCTTGACTCGCTGAAGATGGCCTTCTTTCCAACATTGGTGAACACAGATGATTGGATAAGAGCCTGAGCGCCCATGCGGCTGTTGAGACCAGTGTCCATGGTATCATAGTACTGACTAGAGGTTGCTTAGTGGCAAGTCAAAGTTGAGGTTATATGTAAACGTACTTAAAGATATGGGCTGTGCCAAAGCGTAGAAGAGGGCCTCGGCTTCTAACGTTGTTGAAGTGGTTATTGGCATATGTAACACGTAGGGTACCGACGTCTTCAGCCGCGTTCTTGTCGGAGTGTCCTACGAGTGATCCCTTGGACTAATTAACAGTCAGTCTGATCTTCTTCAAAAACTCAAATAAGAATGCGGATTGCTCACGTGGTCATGGAAATAGGTATACGAAATGGTGACCCAGTCAGCAGCATGCGACAGATCGACCAAACCATCATAGAAGTCCTTGTCGTCGCCTCTCACAGCGGAGAGGTCACAATGGTCAACCCAGACATTAGTAGACTTCTGGATGGTAATCGCGTCACCATAGTCAGCCTCAACCTTGGAAATTTTCATGTTGCGGACAATGACGTTCTTCTGTCCGTTAATGGTCAAACCAATGCCAGTGAGGGCTATACAAAACTGTCAATACTACATCTGTAAAAGAATAGTGTTTACTCACAGCTACCGGTCTTGCCAATGATGGACTTGTTTGAGGTGACCTGAACTTTGGCTGCGCCAGAGATACTGCCTTGCACGAAGATGACAGAAGGTCCGTCTGCTGCGGCTGCAGCGGTGAGCTCCGCGAGCGTCTTCACAGTGACCTGTGCAGCGCTTCCACCTCCAGTTGTACTATTCGTATCAGAATCATGAGAATAGGCTCCGGGACAATTAACTCACCCTCCATTCTGAGTGCAGTATCCGATGTTGCACGGGTCATTGGCCGCAGCTCTGGCTTGGAGGCTAGCACCAGGAGCCGCAACAGCAAAGCTTGAGAAGAATAAGATATCAAGAAGTTTCATTTTTAAGAGGAATTCCGGAAGGGTCCAGTAACTCTCAGAGATGTTGTTGGATGAGAGAACTGTCAAGTTGAGGATATACATGCCTTTAAATACAACTTCGCATCCAAACAAACCCTCATCGTGATGATCTGCAAGCTTCAGACTGCACAGTTACCCCCAATGTACATCTATTCTCCCTTCTAATTGACTATTTCATGAGTCGTTGCGTTTCAGCAATAATAAGTAGACAGTTGGATAAGCTCCGCTGATTGGTGGAAGATGTCGACAAGATCTTCCGTTTGTTGATGCCTTCCCCCAAAGTCAATGCAAACCACCGACTGCGGTCTGCACTTTTTGTAACGAGCCTGGAAATAAGGCTACTCTTGTGGTATTTGATGAGCTGCTGGAAGAAGGGACAGTTACATCACTCGGAAGTTCTTCCTCCGCGAGCTGAATCGGGGATCTCGTTTGTGGGGTAATGGGGGTTTGACAAGGCTTGGCGTAGTTGAAGGCTGATGAAGCACGAGATTCATAAATTTAGGAGATAGTATCATTTCAGAGCTATCGGGTCTATTTGTGGTGCTCGTCTTGCTTGAAGAATATTGTATTTGATAGCTGTTTGGGCTCATGGTCCTTTCATCGAGACAGATTACTGGGTTGGAGACTGTGATAGCATCAAGGCCCTGGTATATGAACATTTCCTAGGTCAGTAACTACAGATAATGCATTTCCGGCACGTCTTTCTAGACTATATACTAGAAGTATGAAAGCCTGTTCTACGATGTGAGTCCTTATCCTACGTTGAGCTCTTATCTAATCTTATCCATCTGACTTGAGACTGATAACGAGGTCTGTGGTGTTGCAAGCTGGCTGGCTGGCAAACGACTAGCTCCCTGGACCGGCGAGACCAATCCAGAGATGCTGCCTGGTCACGAGATTCGGCATTTTCACATGCTTTTAGGCTTCCATCTGGCCACTGGCCAAGCTACCATCTGTCGATCATCGCACCGAACAATGCCTTCCAGGCGTTCATCCGGGTGCATCAGCCGACCACTAACGCAGGTCACTCCCATCCATCACATCAATCACCAGCTCCCACTATTGCCCAATCCCCTCCCCTAGAGCCAAGCTCATAGCGCGCGACTTATCTATCAAGTGGGTGGCTCACGCTTATCGTTGATAGGCTTTCCCCGCAGCCAAGCTTAAGTTCCTTAGGATCTTTTGTTGGCGTGTAATCCCTGTCATGAACGCATCATCACCTTCCCAATTCGAGAATCTCCGAAGATAGTCGAATGCTTAAAAGGTTATTTAACTGGCCGATATACCACGTCTTGCTTCTGCAGGTTTCTGAGTGGAACTTGTCGATACTGATGCTTTTATCAACATATCACGTCGTTCCAATCACTCTCGCTGCTTGCGCTGCGCTTTTGAACATCCCAGTGGTTTTGGCAGCCATGGCGGACCGGAAGGTAAACAATATTTAATTTGCTTATAGGGCATCTGCTTATGGAAATCCTCAAGGCTATCATTTACGACTTCGAGAAGTTGGAAGATTATCAACAGAGAAATGAAACCGTCCTCGAGTCAGTACTGCATCATCGTGGATAGACTACCAAGCTAATCACCATACCAGCATCGTCAAAAAGGACACTGGTGTCGATTTCTGGAGGCAGACACGAACGATGCCCCCCACTTCCTATCCTCCGTAAGTATGGCACTCCTGTTTGCTGCACCAGATCTGACGGGCTTGATGGCAGGCCGATGACTTTGGAGGCTATTGAGAAGCTGAAGGAAGTCAAAGGCCTGATCGTAAAGGATGCTCCTACTGAGGAACTGTAGCTTATTTACTGTTAAGTTGTTTCAGAAAAGAGTCTTGTTTATCAGTCTGATAAGTGTAGTTATACTTGTCTATAAATTATAACATGTTCGTTTCCGTTTACATGTCTATAGAGTAGTCGACCTAAACATCTCACTGCGTGTCTGGTTTGTTCTCCTTTTTCTTTTGCCATTGCATTGTCGATTTTCTCACACCATTAATCAAATGTTCAATTCTCCTAGTTCAAAAGACCTTCGTACTTATATACACTCAACCGATTGCTAGTTATAAGGCGGCGCTTTAGGCTGCCAACGTAGATACTGGGGAAACGATTTTCATGCTCGGGTCACTTCACGTACAAATATTGTCCAACTTAATCCATTATTCAGAGTCTCGGTTCTCTATGTTGATATAAGCCCTCAGTCACAAGTCTCAATCATTCTGGGTCACTCCACACGACTCGCAGAGTGTCAACAAGGTAGGTAGATCTGAGAACATAATAGTCTCTAATTTCTTTTCATACTGATAGACATTTCACGTTGCATCAATCGAAATAAATATTCCATCAAATTTTATATTCAAATTGGGCTATCTAGATTACTGTGTTACTAGCAACCAGGACTAAGATCCAACCGAAACCAACTCATATCTTCTTAACTCGTCGAAACCTGTTTGGGAAACGGGTTCCGGATCCAAGACTCGGGCTAGAGAATATCCGAGGAACATCTCAGTGCTTCCAACAAGGTGTTTAAGCATAGGTGTCAATGAAAGAGCGGAGAGCACCAACACTGGCGTAGACACCAGCGTAGTTGGGTCGGGCACATCCGTTACCCCAAGAGACAGCACCAATGAGAGTGTTGGAGCTGTCAACGATGGGACCGCCGCTGTCACCCTGGCAAGAGTCCTTGCCGCCGGAAGAAACACCAGCACAGAACATCTGGTTGGTGATGGCGGAGGTGCCATACTGCTGTCGGCAGGTAGCACGAGAGACGATGGGGACAGTAACCTTCAGAAGGTTGGTGGGAGTAGAGCTGCTGCCCTCAGAGGTAGCGCCCCTAGTTGGGAGTTAGCAAATGGTATCACATATATCAGAGAATGACTTACCAGCCAGCAACTGTGGCGGAAGATCCAGCAGCAGGGTCAGAGCCGGAAGCAGCCAGGCGAGCATAGCCGATGTTTCCGCTAGCGGCGATGGAAGTAGAGAGCTTCAGAATGGCAAGATCGTTGTTGTTTCCGCTGTAGCTAGGGTGAACTCGGACGGAGGAAAGCGACGAGGTAACACCACCAGAAGTGCGAGACTGTTAGAAAATGTTAGTGATGTCGCTTCTATACCCCCAAAGAGTAGATTACTTACAAGACTGCCAGCACGGATCTGGAAACCGCTCTGAGCGTATCCGGAAACGCAGTGGGCAGCAGTCAAGACGGTGTTGGCGTTGAGGAGAGAACCTCCACACCAAGCGCCACCGTTGCGGCTGATGCTGACGATGAAGGGAAACTCGCCAGCGCTGGCAGAAGTGCCACCAACGATGTTGGGGATCTCCTGGGGAGCGGCGGCAGCCAGGGGAGCAACAAGTGCAACGACGGAAGCGAACTTGACCATGGTGAAGAGATAGATATCCAAGAGATGAGAGTTGAAGAGTGAAGAGTGGTTGATGATAGACTACTTGGAATAGACTATCGTCATCCTTTTATATTCGAGAATCAACATAGCTACGGATGTTGTTGTGTCTTCTTACCTGCCTCTCTAGTTACTATCCCGCGATAAGCTTGCTTGGTTGTATCTTCGGACTTTGTGAATAGGCGGACCTGCCTTTCTGGTACTAAGCTCCGTTGTTCCGTAGTCTAGTTCGGCATTTAGAAGAAGCATTAACCTTATCATTCTCCCGTGAGAGTGATCGGCATATAAGGCCCTTGGCAGCAGGGGTCCGTATCCCGATGAGGAAAGTCGATAACTCTATCGCCAATAACACTGTGGATATGACGGATAAATAGGACGAAAGGTAAGCACTGGACGAAAAAGAGCTTCAAGATGAATGTAATTATCAAGCTGGTAAGAGCAGTTAAAGGGCTGATCTACGGCATGTCTTTGATCGGCTTATTCTCCCCAAGATCTACGATGAATGCCGAAGGATCATCGCGTCAGCATCCGTATAGACCAACCGGAGTTATTTAGCCCGAGGAATCGCCAAGCATCAAAGCGCATCTGCACTACTACTCTGGGCGGGGTTCACTGCTATAATTCGGTCATGCGCCATCAATCACAATGGCCCAATATTCTGAAACTGGAAACCGTATAGAACTTTTGTAGCCACCACCACGCAATAGCAGCCCTGCGATAACGCACGCAGCAACCTGCATAGGATACAACCTCTGTGGCCAAGTCTGTCACCTAGTTGCCAGATGCACCTATGGCAGCGCTTATGCCAATACCTGTTGCATTCTGTTCCCTCGCCTACCTTCCAAACATAGCATCTATCTCCGTCTTATCTTTTCTGGTCGATCCTACTAGGTCTTCTCGAATGTTGCGGGATATTCTCCCGCTATGCTTTACCAGTTCAGCTTGTAGATCTTTGCGAATAGATGCCCTGATCTAGAGCTGAGGTAGATCACTTTTGGAAGGTACTTTTGATTGGAGAGCACGTAAATCAAGTTTCGAGAGGTGCTAGACGGACTTTGCATAGTTTGAAAGAGGAAGGACGTGAAGATGGATGAAGTTCATGATCTGATGCTCACCGTATCTTTCAAGGATCGATATGTCGTGTCGGAAGTCTCCGCTGTCGAAGGTTGTAAGAATTCGGCACTATGATCAAAGTTCCTCCGAAGGGCTTTGTTGCATGGCTCGCATATGGACTTTCTAAAATCGGGGACAATTGAGGCCCGAGACACTCGTATTACATAGCAGACTGCTCATGTACGGATGTAAATCGTGTGATTGGCTCTGTCTGATATTTGTTCGCCTCGTGTTCGATAAACCTTGATTATCCTGAGGAATCATTTCGAACATGATGAGCTTGTCAAAAAAGGCGGCTTGGGTGTGCACTGAACTGGTCGAATCTCATGACTAGAAACCATTATTAGTTGAATGAGTCAAATGCGGAATGTGAAAGCCATGCATAGAGTTGCAGTGAGTGATCAATCGCTTGGAATTAACACGGCTTTGCTGGAACTTTATTTTAAAACAGCCGCTCAATGTTGCGTGACAAAGTGTCCATGCGTTGTATTGAGTTTATGGATCATGCAGCAGAATACCAACCTTTTTCACGTGCCAAGCATTCAAAATATTAACATATCGTCTGCAAACAGATTGTCTGGTATAATATTCGGCCTAGATAAAGTAAATAATAGTAGTAAATCAGGACTTCCAAGCCAGCCCTACAATTGAAGCTGTACAATCTCCAGTGAATAACAAATGCCCAAAATGCAGAATGTTGATACAGGGTAAGAAGGAGTACGATGTTGGTTGGTCAATTCACTCGCGATTACGCCACTAATTTCCCTCGCCAAAAGCTGAGCCCCAAGAGCCAATAATCGTGGCGCCGCCCCTGACAACCCCTGTGAAACTAACGGCCTCAGCTCGAATCGCGCTGGCACTATCGATAAAACCTTTCTAAAAACACTCAACTAAGGAGGCGCTTAACATTGTTTGGGAAGACTAGTTATCAATAGCTTCAGAAGGATCTGCACTAAATAATAATCCCCAGGCCCAACACGAGGTCGATAGGGCAGAATTTGTCAGGGGAGAGAATGATTAAAGTCAGAACCCCCCAAACTCTCTTTTCTCCAAGTTGTCGCGTTTTTTTATTACCGAAAAAGTCACGATTGTCGTAGAGATGGCTCGCCATTTCGTCCGTTCGTTTGTCATTGCTGCGGCGCTCACCCCCTTCGTTAATGCTGGGCCATGCCGCCCCTCTTCGACCTCAGTGGCGGTCGTTACGACTACTTCTGAGACCAGTGTCGCGACGGGTTCTGCTACAACCCACACGAAGGAGTCAAGCTTGACTGAGTCTTTGTCTGGTACCTCAACCGAGACTTCTGTCACTGTTAGTGAGAGTGCCTCAGCCAGTGGCACTTCCACTGAGACCGAGCACGAATCTACTACCGAGTCTGCTTCCGCGACCTCAACTGAGATCACTCTCGCTACCAGCAAGACGGAGTCTGGTTCCACCAGCGCCGAGCAGTCGACCACCACGGGCTCTGCTCTCTCAACTGACATTACCACTACTGCCAGTGAGAGCGACTCATCCACCGGCACCACTCTAGCAGCCACTACCTCGACTGAGTGTACGGAGCCGGAGCCTCCTGTCTATGATGACCCCTTCACTCACTACACCACGGAGGAGGCCGCCGCAACTACATCTGAAGCCGCTACCACCACCGAAGTTGTTGTGTCCATTGTCCCGAGAAACTTCATTCGAAGAGGTCACCCAGAGATTTTTGTCAGGGATGCCACCAGTGATGCCGCTCCCGACAACAGTGAAGATGCTACCACTACTACCGCAGAGGCTACCTCCACTACCGAGGATGCTACTACCACTACTGGAGAAGCCACCACTTCCGGAGAAGCCACTGCTACAGGCGAGACAACTGCCACTTCTGAGGACACTACTGCTACCACTGAAGGTCCTACCACCACAACAGAAGAGGCTACCACTACTACTGAGGAGACTACCACTACTTCCGAGACTGCTACCGGTTGCATTAACAACATGCAGAGACCAACACCTGAGGGTGCCGTCTGCGGATCAAGAGGATGGGTTCAGGGCACTTCCCGCGACTGGAGATACTTGGGCGAAGGCCCAAATACCTCTGTTCTCGATTGCTACACGGCCTGTCAGCAGAAGAGTAACTGCGTGACATTTCTTTACGAGAAAAACGCCCAGTGCAGTCTCTATATGGGTACTGTCACTCAGCTCAGCTCCGACCAAACTGCTGTCAAGACGTACGAGACGCGCTGCTTCTGCGATACTGGCATTGAGCCTGCTCCGACCTGCTCATTCGACACCGCCATCATCAACGGCGGTTTCGATACCGGCAAATTATCTCCATGGGAGGAGGATCCTAATCCCGGTGGCAAAATTCCTGTCGCTTTGAGGCCCGTTCCTGGTGGTGCGGATGGCACGTCCTATCGGCTCCAGACTGGCCAATTTGACTTTGACAAGAGCATGTGGCTTTATCAGGATATCAAGGCCTGTCCCGGCACCAGATTCTACTGCAGCTATAAGTGGTGGTGGGATGAGTACTACGCCATCCTACAAAACAGTGGCAACAGGCTGGTTCCCTATGTACGTGTTTACCAGGACGACTCCAACTACTATATTGGAAACAGATACCCCACCGGTCCGTCCCAGACAAAGACGTGGATCGACGCGAGTTTCCAATTTACTGTGCCTGACAGTGGAGAGACTAGGATTTGGTTCGTTGCTAGCAGTCCTCAGGGTGAATGGATCAACAATAGCGATGATCCTTGTACACCCGACTGGGTTCATCGCCCGAACTCGTTCGCGTTGGACTCGGTATACTGCAGCAGCTAGAAGACAACAGATAGATTTCTGTTGAGCTCAAGCACGCTAGTTTAGAAATTCTTTGTAAATATGTTTAATACTAGTATATTTCCCCGCTTATGCTCGCCCATTCATGTCTGATGTTACTCGACCTGTCATCCTGGTATATTGGTTGGTCTATCTTTGGGCTAAGTTCGTACTCCTTATACCATGGCCAAAAGGTATCTCTGATCCAGGTATTTATGCATGGAAGTCCGGCACTTTCCATAGAGGTCCCATCATGACGGGATCAGCTGCAAATGAGGGTGCTTTTTATGTTCCCCGAACGGCCGACAAACCCGAGGACTTCACCGACTTCTCCTCGCAGCAATTGGGAATTCTGCAGTGGGCATGAACTGAGTATGGTTGACTAAACCAGAGCGGTTGCGGCGAACTAGGCATCTATCTCGTGCGATTGCTTCGCGAGAAGGGTCGACGCATAAGACTAAAATCGACCTGTCTTTTAGGGACAGACTTCCTTGTGGACTGGCTCTCTCGCCTTGTGCGTCTCCGTTGCTATCTTTATGGCTTTAAGTGCCACCTACGGCCAGGCTGGATAGAGTAAAATGGTCAGAGCAAGAGCAAGTATCGCCTCCATTTTCATCTTCTCTGCGACATTTGCCACCTTCTCCAACGTAGGGTCGTCCCGTCAGAGCTCTTCCCAACATTCTTTCGACCAAAGGGCAAGGCCTTTGCTATGTCGTTCAAATCTGTCGTCGCTATCGCTCTCAGTCAGATTACACCTTTGGCGCTCGCCAAAGTCAACTGGAGGTTCTATGCTCTCTTCATCGCCTGTAACACTAACACTGCTGCCTTTGCCCTATACCCCTTCTTCGTGCCTGAGACCGGTAGTAAGACCCTGGAGGAAATTATAGAGCTCTTTGGTGATACTGTAGCGGTGGATATCTTTGCCAATATTGGGAAGATTGATACTACCAGTGTTGTCCATGCTTCAGGCAGCGAGCCTCGGATACAATAGGGAAATTGAGTGTTTGCCGAAATCTCGAGGCAGTTGATTGATGATTTTTAGTATACTTTGAATGAATGACTTCCCGACCCAATTACGTCACCGTAATGTTGAATTACTTCGTTGAGCGGCCAAATGAGCGACATAAATCCCCCCCCTTATCGTTTCCCTCTCCAAACTCCCTACCCACTACCTCCTCCACAATGATCGATCTTGTATGGAGTGACCGCAGGTCTTGTGTAAGCGATAAGCTATTTTGCCTATTGTCGCTAGGTAATGGTTACTTACATAGCATGACTAAGCTTCACTAGCCATTCCATCGAAGTGCTTGGGTTTAGTCCTGAAGTCGTTGAGTTAGAACCTCAACATCTATGCTTAAGGTGTGAGGCCACGTTCAATTTGATTCAATTAGGTACAGAGCCCATTAGTCTTCAAACTCAGCCTTCACCGATGTGAATGCGAGCAGAGGCTTTGGGGGGCATGTCAAGACTACTCCGCAACTACCTCGGAATTCCTCCGTACTCCCAATCCATGATCCAGAAGGCTCGCCTGAATAGCTTCTCAAGAGAAGTCAAGACCGAGTCCGAATGCGAGGCAAGGCGCGCCACGGAAGTGCCAGAGCTGATGCTTGCGTCGCGCGCCGTAGCTCGTAGGGGGACCCGCTCCTGGCTTCTCTTGAGAAGGTTACCCAGGCAAAACTCGGGATCATGGGTTGGGAATATGGAGGAATCCCGAGGTAGCTGCGAAGGCACCTATAAAGATCAAGTAAGTTATATAGGCAAGGGGAGTAGAACTTTACCGAGGAGAGAAGGCCATGCTGCGTGAGACCAAGACGGTTCATAACTCGAGCGAGAGCATCGCGACCGCCGTCAATTTCAACCGCCCCGAGAATAGCCTCGACAGTCGTCGCGACCATCCCGGAACTGACCCTAGTAGTTCCTCCATTCATGTTGATGCACCGGTGAAGACCGTTCTCCCTACCAACTCTAGTCAGGTTTTCATTACTGATGAGGTCACGTCGGAGCGTGGTCCAGCAATCTTGACTATCAGCTAGATACAAAGTAAGAGGATTTGAACACGATCATCACGTTTTGGAAGTCCTCCCTTGATCCAGAGGCTGCACAAGTAGGCTGCAGCTGCGGCGTCGCCGTACACAGCGAGTCGATCATTCTTGGGCATTTTCTTGAAAGAACCATCCATGACACAGACAGACATGGAATCGGCGGCTGTGTGCAGTGCTTGGGCGCAGAGAGACTTGGAATTAAACTCATAAGCGATAATAGACTCGCACTCCGCGACCTTTCGACTGAACCTCGGGCAGGATGTCATGATCGCGATGGGTTATTCAAGGTTTAATGTTATGGTGGGATTGTAAAATTCTGAAGTTTGATGAGGAGCGGTGAAGAAGTGTTGAACTGCTTCGATGTCAACGATGTCATGGATGAGGGGTACATGCATAGGCGTGCTGCACACGTATCATTGGCTGAACACGGCTGACTGCAGTACTGGCCTGCAGTCAGCCGTGTTCATTGTTAGTATTTGTTAGGATATACCGCTACATGACAGCCTTGCTCTCTCATCATCAAGCGCTTTCTATCAGTTGTCATTGCGGCGAATGCTAACTCAAGCCGTAGGCCAGCATCATTGCTCGGAAGATAGTTCACGCGCAAAGCTCGACAGGCCACTGTCATTGTTTGTGAGAAGCAAAATAAGTGAAGAACAAAGAAGAAGGAGAACAAAGTTAAAACAGCTTTATACTGACTTCCATCCTTGACTTGAGTATATGCATCGAGCTAAATGGGTCGGGGCTTATGATTCTCTGTGTTATTAGTTGTAACGAGCATAAGGCATTGCAAATTCTGTCGTTTTTACCCAGCACAGTCTATACTAGTCTTCCACTATATTTGTCGAGAGGAACGATTGGATAGGTAGGTATCTTGGTCTGAATCAGCACGCCCAAGTCAATGGTTCTTCTAACCAGCCCGCACCCGCTGCTCTTGCGAGGAACAACGTAAATTCCAACATCACATTGAATTCGCCCCATTGGTTTCGGCGTAAAGAACGAGAGATCTATGCAATTAAGTGTCTTTGTTTCCGACTGATCCGAAGCAGTGGTTTCGTAAACAGTGCCGGCTATCATCTCCCTTACTAACCCCTTGAGCATTTGAAGATGCAAGGCAACTAGGCCAATGGTACCTTAGATCGGACATCTCGGCTACTTTGTGAGTGGTTATGCAGCAACTGTTCATATCAGAGACCAGAAGCGAATGTTTTCGGCCTGAGTCTGTTTCAAGAAGGTCATCAAGTCGGCCCCATACCTCGCTCGCATCGCCACGGCCCTCCACGTGAATGGCACTTCTGATCAGCGAGAGTACCAAAACAAGCTTTCCAAGAGCCGGGAATTAAATCGCCGGTCTAGATCGTCTGCCCCAAAGGACCATCTTTTCCAGTATCATTGGCTGCCGAGCTGCAATCTGCCTCGGGCCATTATTATATGTGGAGATCCCAATGTCTAAGCCTCATGATGATGACTACTATTTTCGATATTGACTTTCGGAACGTGCCGGTAGTCCCAATGCCCTGGTCAAGGGAGACGCTCGGCAGCGATATCCGCTCCGTTTTAGCCGCTTTTTCGCTGAGGAGTATCATGATGCGCTGTTCGGATCTGGACTGTTCGATTTGAGGGCATCAAGAGTCCTGGAGGTGCGGAAGGGCGGTCGTCCGGACTCTAGGGAGGACGCGTCAGCTCATAGCTTCTAGCAGCCCACAGCTCTTGAAGATCTATGGCGGTAAAGCTCCTGGGATAAGAGAGTGATGATCTACGGAGTAAGAATGCTTTGTTTGTAACAAGTATCAATTCCATCATTAGCTGGCTGAGGCCGAGCTTTGGGACTTTTGCTTGTAACGCAAGGTTTCCGTGTTAATTAACCCGTGCAAGGTCTTCTGTCTAGGTACTTGCGAGAAGGCCTCTTTTGTTTTGAGTTCCAATAATAGTGCGGAGTAATAACATCATGTTTGCCAATTGGAAGATAAACGTCTTTTTTTGATGAAGGCAGTGGTAATAACGGATCAGCAATTTGAAGCTTGACCAATTTGATTGGAGCTCTCGTAATGCGGGCTGGAGCATAGCCCCGTGAGTGACTTCAATCAAATCTGGGGTAATTCAGGGCGAAAGGGGCATTGCATTGTAAATTGGTCAAAGTATCGAATCGTGAATACGAACAATGCAAGGCAGCTCGGTAGTGACGGAAATTTTCCCCACTTATACACAGTTGACATAAAGGCACAGCTAGCTCTAGCAGTGGCAGTGCTCCATGTTTTTATGACAGCCCTGTCAGCTTCATTGCCGATCAGCCGTGTAATCCCAGTGTTTGACTAAGAGGCCGATATCCGAGACGGGAAGTTTCAACATTCACGTTATACATGTGCTCGCAGTTCAAGTGAGCTCAGGGAGCTTCTGCATAAGCCAAGAGGTATATAACCTTAGGAGCTCCCCAGCATCTTGTCGTATCATTCACAAACAGAACAACTCTCCTATCCATCCTCTCAACACAAACCAATCACACACACTCAACTACCAACTCAAACCTTCATCATGCTTCTCAACAAGGCTTTCCTCGGCGCCCTCCTTGCCATGGGCACAGTCGCCGCCCTCCCCAACCCCGACGCTGAGCCCGCTGATCTCGAGGATCGCAGCATTCTTCACCACTGCGGCAAGCACGCTTCCTGGGATCACGCCAAGAGCGAGTGCGTGTGCCACGACTCCGGCAAGGTCTACACCAAGAAGCACCACAAGTGCAAGTGCCCCAAGGGCGAGAAGTGGCACCACGTTGAGAAGAAGTGCAAGAAATAAACGTCTGCACTAGATGTCTCTACGATCACGACATGTCCACTTCGACATCCATCACAAAGGATTTCATATACTTGACAGATTTATATCTCATAGGTGCACAACTGGGTTATGGGCTTGACTGCTGGTCATTTGGCATGGCTAGAAGGATCTTGGAAGGGCTGTTGTGTAACTGTACTGTTTATATATCGCGTCAAGAAACATATTCCTTGAAAAAAGTCCATTTTACCTTTCTTGTCCTATATGGCCCCTTCAATACTCTTTAGGCTGAATAGGAGATGTTTCTCATACTCATGATGCCGAAGAGCCGTGCTACTGCATACTAGAACCGAATATCAGCATCAAAAGCGTCCTAGTGCCATGAAATCATCAAGTCGGTCCGAATAACATGATTGATAAAAGATCTCAAGCTTAAGTTAAGAAAGTCCGGGGACCCCAGGTTTTATTTAATTGCAGTTTCTTATTCTTCAATATCTGACATGAAGGCCGTTGCCGCTCATTTCGTTACCGCGCTACTGTCCTCCAGCGTGTTAGCATCAACATGTGTATGTGCCTCGGGCGAAACATAATAAAGTGATAATAGCTGACAGCTCTAGTGTAATCAATTGAAGGGAAGTCTCGGCGATAAAATCAGCTTTCCTGATACAAAGAGCTACAACGCCACGCTGAGTAGCTACTGGTCGAAACAAGAGTCTGCACTTCACCCCAACTGCGTTCTACAGCCTACCACCGCCCACGATGTCGCCGCTGCCCTGGAGATAATTAGCAAACAAAAAGACTGCAAATTCTCAATCAAAGGCCATGGCCATGCTCCTGCGGCAGGCTTCGCCAACTTCAACGGCGGCGTGACCATTGACATGACAACTCTGTCATCGGTGTCTCTCAACAAGAAGTCAGCCATTGCAAGCATCGGCGCAGGTGCAAAGTGGCTCGACGTCTATCAACATCTCGACGGCTCAGGCGTACAAGTTGCTGGTGGCCGAAATGGAAATGTCGGTGTCGGAGGTTTGCTGGTTGGGGGAGGAATATCTCACTTCACTACCCAAGTCGGATGGGCTTGTGACAAAGTAGTTAACTATGAGGTTGTTCTCGCAAATGGTACTCTCATTAGTGCAAACAAGAAAGAGAACTCAGATCTATTCCTTGCTTTGAAGGGAGGGGGAAACAACTTTGGCGTTATTACGCGCTTTGACGTTGAAACGCTTCCGCAGGGCGACATTTCTACGACTAGCATCTCCTACGATATTAGTGAGAGGGACAAGGTGCTCCGGGCTTTTACAGACTTACTCGACTCATCTACATACTATCCTTCAGCATCATTAGTTACTGGTCTTCTTTACAGCTCCGCTTCCAAAGCGTGGTCATTGTCAGCTTCAGCTGTATACACCAAGCCAGTCTCCCAACCAAAGATCTTCAAGGGTCTTTCGGATGTGCCTCACACGAAGCTAGTCAACAACATCACGACGTTGGCGGAGTTTGCCAACGAGAAGGATACACCGCCATTGTAAGTTCCCATGTTGACCTCAAGTGAACGACTCTGACAGACATAGGAACTGGCTTTTTGCGACATTGACTCTTAAGCCGTCCGCACAGAATATGCAACATATGTTTGAGACCCTCAACAAGACGATCTATTCGTTCAGCCCACAGGACGGCGTGACATGGAGTATCGCCTTTGAGCCGTTGGTAGCAGCGATGCTAAAGGGTTCCAAGCATACCAATGTCCTTGGCCTTCAATCTGCGCATGATGGCTACAGTATGTACCCATTGAACCATCCCATAAACATGTGCTAACAATTATAGTTGTTCTTGTCTCAGCTCTATGGCCCAACTCAGCTGTCAACTCGAACGTTGAAGAGACAGCCAACAAGGTACTGTCAGTATGGGAAGAGGATGCTCGTGCAAAGGGTCTGTTACAGAAGTTCCAGTACCTCAACTACGCTGCGCCATACCAAAGGCCTTTTGAGTCATACGGAGATGACGAGCTGGAGTTTCTCAAGTCGGTTAGCAAGAAGTATGATCCTGCTCAAATCTTGCAGAAGAGAGTGGGTGGCTTCAAGCTGTGAACTCAGTGAGAACGTCTGTGGCATGCAAGAAAACCTAGGACCTTGGCCCTAAGCGATAAAGGTATCTTGGTGAATCTAGCCTAAGCTTAGGTGACTCTTTGCTAAGTTTACTTAAGCATCTTCTTTTGGAGTCTGAAGTTTTCTTACTATCTAAGGAACACGTTACAGCGTCTAACTCGAAAAGGATATCGAGAGTAGTGACAGCACTCGTGATTCAGCGCATATGAAAAGCACAGGGAAACAGGCTGTCAAAGCTTCCAAGCAAATGTTCTAGTGTACATTTGGTGTATCTCATGTATCTCGATCTACTAGGTATCACATCTATGTAACATAGCATCCTAAACCCTCGACGACTTCGACTTGAATCCAAACGCACCAAAGAGCATCATGAAAATGTAAGCAATCATCATATACAAACCTTGACCAACAAAACAAACCGCTGCAACAGGGTCGCCAGCGCCTCTTCTAACCGCGCCAAACATCCACTTTGCATCTTTCTTCGCCTCGCCGACAGCCCATATCAACGGTGACGGCTTAGCAGGTCTCTCCTTGATCTTGGGTCTTGATCCAGGGAATTCAGCTACGCCTTTCCTCTTGCCCTCCAGATCTTTGAGGGTGAGGGTGTGATTCTCATGCTGGCGGTTGCGCACGCTTTCCTTTGTGAGCATACCACGAATAGTCTCTTTTTCGGAGGCCGTGTTGTGGTTCCACCATTCTTCGACGGCGGTGAACATGTACTTCTGGATGGGTGTCTTGTGGCGAGGGAAGGCGGGATGATGCATGATTGTGAGGATCTGGCGGATTGTTTCTTCTTCATTGCGGAAGGGATCATCCCAGCATTTGACGATCTGTTGCGTTGTCCAGTTTGTAGTGACGGAGGAGACAAGGCCTGCGGGTTGGTTGAGGACGTTGCTGAAGTGATCTTTTGAGATGTCCGAATGGCTAGGATCAGACCCATCGCCGTCGAGGTATACCTCAGCAGACGTCGACTTGGCAGCCTCAGCATCGACGCGCTCTTTCGCTGCCTTGAGTGCATTGCGCAACTGCATGATAGAGCTCTCAATCATGAGCGACAAGTACTTGAAGACAAGCTGGTCCGTCCATTTGCCCAGCTGCGTGCTCGACTCCTCCGACAGCGGCTCAGCATCATGTTGCTCTGTGCGCTCTTGTATCCATTTCTTGATTCGATCGTGGAGGTAGAAGACAGGTTCGATGGTCTGCCAAAGCTGATTGGCGTCGAGGCTACTCGCGACTGTCGAGGTTTGTTTGTCTTCCTCGGCTTTCTTGAAGAGCACGCCGACGGTCTCGAGCTGTTGGAGAATCGGGTCGTTCGTCTTGGAGGCTAATTTACTAATCGCTTGTATCGCGGCTTTGAGTAGGTCGAAGATGTGCTGGAAGGCGATCTCGCCGAGGTTCAGTTCCTGTTGGCTGTCAGCGTGGGCATGTGAAAGGAGGGGGTAGGCTTGCGCACGTTCTCAAGGTTCTGCAGTGAGCCTTTGCACTGGAGAATGGCCATGTCGTCGGCTTCACCAAGAATACTGTGGAAGATGTCGAGCATTCCGAAGGTGCCGGTCACGATTGGTGGTACCATGCGACTTCTCCATCGCGGGGTCTTGACGCGACAGGCTTCGCCGACAAAGGCAAAGACGTCATGCTCGCCAAGTTCATGCAGGCAGAGTTCCGTAAAATTGCTATGCGCCGAAAAGTCTTCGAGAGTATGAAGCGCAGCGCCAAGATGAATGAACGCTTCCTTCTTGGACTTTGGATCCTTATCGCGCCCGAGTCGAATGCACTCGCGTAGCTCTCGCGTGACGTAATCAGCAGATGTATCCCAGCCTTTGCCCGAGTTCGCGATGTAGTTCTTCATGCCCGTCTTGGGATCGAACTCGAGTTCGCGTGGATCCAAAGGCCCTCTCAACCTCTCGTCAATCTCCTTGGCATTACTCGGGTATCCCTTGAGGTTGTCGATATGCTCCACGTGGGTGTAACATCCCAAGCGCTCTCGCGTCACCTCAAACTCGTCGGTCGCGAAGCCAAACTCCAAGAACCCCATAATGCTAACAATAGCTCTGAGAACCGGTTCAGGAACATTGTCAAGGCCTGTTGTATCGATGATTTGCGAAAAGTCTCGTAGCCAGTTCCCAAAGTAAATTTGTCGTCGCTCGAGTGTTGAAAATCTGTAGTGCGTTACAAAACTGGCCGGGAGGTACCGAAGAGCTTCGACGATGTCGCCATGACGCCAGACGTAGCCGTTGAATTCGCTAGTGCCTGCTACTTCGCCTGCTCCAAAGGCTGCGACGCGGTCGGCGAACAGGAGGCATACGAAGGCGACGAGGAGAAGTCGTGTTGCCAATGCCATTTCGACGGAATGAGATGTGACGTCATGAATGCATTCAAGATTGACAAAATGGAAGGATCAGCGTCATCGATGTCTTGGTAGGGTTTTGCTTCCGGATTATTTTATCCCCGCGCCGCTCCATGAATCACGAGCATGGATCATAGACCAGGTAACGGAAATAAATAGAAACTGCCATTGATAACATCAATTTTATGTCAGTGATAACACAAGGCCATTGTCAATTATGCCCTTCATTACAGAATATAGTCACTTTCTACAACTTTGCACTCGCTGATAAACTGAAGAGATTTCGGCCGTCATTAGACCTGATCACATGACCCTTCATACCAATCGGCTCACCATTAGCGCTCGCAAGAGTCGCCAGCGTATGTTCATCACCATGGTTTGCAATGAATCTCTGTCCATTCTCAACTAGTCTCCCAATCACATGGCCGAGCTTGGGTCCCTTTCGATCATAGTCCACAGTGTAAGTCTGTAGTCACGTTAGATTGATGCAAGTGATTGGAACGTGACACAAACCTCAATTACAGCTTCGCCTTGTGCTGTTGAGGCAAACGCTGGACCTTGAGATACATCACCATTGTCAAGGACTTCTCTTTTCACATAAGTGGAGGCACTGCGCCGCGGCTGGGCCGATAGACAAAGAGCGTATTGCCAGGATAAAATGCCTCCGTTCGCAAGCACCAGGCCATTTTGATGCTTTCGGCTTCGAATGACTCTTGTCATCTCGGCGATTGCCTATCGAGAACCTTTAGAATATTACCATTAAGAGCACAAGAAAGCTTACGTGAAGGGAGTAATTGTTGCCTGCACCGCCGAATGAAGTAAGGCCTCCAAGTAAAGTGATAGGCTTGGCTGGCTTCTGAACCTCGAGACCGACATACTTACAAGCAAGTTTCGGGACGATGGGAAAGCACCTATGACTATGTAAGTTTCACTTCAATTTTTCATTCTACTTTGACTCACGAGTAGAAGTCGAAGCAGTCGATCTCGTTCTTAGTGAGCGCAGCGGATTCGAGAGCCTTGTCAATGGAGTATTCAATAGCCGGGCTTGAGAAGTAGTTGGCTCTCTCCCAAACTAGACGAAACATCAGTGATGATCTTGTTTGAAGTGGAAGAGTTTACTGACAATGCGAACTATCGTTTGAACCAGCGCCGCCAGTGATGTACACCCATCTATCCTGAGGTACACCGAGCTTGGTAGCATACTCGGCAGAAGTGATGATACAAGCCGCCGCCAGATTCACACCGTTGAAGGCGTTCATCAGCAATGGGTCTAAATAGTTAGCTGATATTCAGAGTCCATGGCGACTATACATACAAGGTGTGCAGATCATGCGATTCTGCTTGGTTATCGTCTTAATAGCATCAACGTCTCGTGGTGTTTCGGCTGCTTTCCAACTGATCGGATGTTGACAGGCAATCTTGTCGAATTCAGCGTAAAGAACTGCTGATTCATGATGGTTCTCATGGAATGTCTGCTGATTATACTTTCTGTATGCGTTTTCATATAGAGGGTATACTTGAATTGGCATTCCAATGGAGTGCGAGGCACCGACATCTTTATCCTATCAGACAGTCTCTAGTGGTAGATGTGAGTCAAGGCTCACCTTTCAAGAGTGCAGGGTCACTCGGGCCGTATAACTTTACATCGGGAGACATCTCAGTCCATCCCGGAGGAGGAAGACGCCCAGCCTTCTGACACGCAAGCACTGGCATTCGTCAACCAAAGGCTTTCCAATTCAGTCTCACCTCAACTTACGCGACGCCATCGCCTCTCCTCCTGTAACGATAGCTAAGTTCGTTTCCCCTGCTGCAACTCGTGCAGCTGCTACGTCGCACAACAACGCAGGCGTATGACCTCCGTGGCTTGACAGCTCAAGATGTGAAGGTTGAACGCCAAGTTTCTGAGCCAGATGCTTTGGTAGATCATCATATGTCCAGGACCACGGAGGAACAACAGAAATACTATCTACATGTTTGATAACATCGACTGTTGTATCTTTAGCAGCATCGCGGATTGCTGATAAGATAAGCTCTGCTGGTTCGAGGGTATTTTCGAGGGTGAAATTCTTTTGGCGGAATTCTCCGACACCGATAATAATTGGGTCTTGAGGCGATGGAGACATGATGTCAATCTTGGTGACTGAAAGTTGAAGAAATGATGATATTGCATTTGACAATTGGTATGCGCGATAGTTACTGGTCGGTGCTTAATTGCTGTATTCGGAGTTATGAGGGGTATTTTTTGCCTCGGCATCTCAAGGGCTGCCGAGTCTTACTCAGCCAGATCATGAACATGAGGGATCGCCGAAGCAGCTCTCTTCCTCGGCCCATTGTTTATTCTCCGACTGCTCTATAGGTCACTTGAATATTTTCCAGAGAATGATGATTCATCGGGCTACTCTTACAATTTTTCTATGATGATGGAAACAGGACGGGCTTTACACGTTCTCGGACCCTCTGAATAGCCGAACGCCGCAAACATCGTATTCCATGGGACCATGACTCAGAAAGGACTCGGCATGATACGATGGCTTCAGAAAGTCTTCATAAGACACAATCTCCCCGCTTCAATATGATAGACCGATACCAGATTCAGTGCTCGTTCTCTCAGTATGATGCCCAAACTGCCATCACTCATTGAAGTCGACTGCCTCGACATTCATGTCTTGATCAATGATGAGATTGACCAAATCTCACCGAGCCCAAACCCGCGGGTTCAGCATGTCCAATCCTTCGCTGGTGTCCCATTGAGCCCTGTGTCAGACCC
Organism: Fusarium mexicanum; assembly: GCA_013396015.1. Classification (NCBI taxonomy): domain Eukaryota; kingdom Fungi; phylum Ascomycota; class Sordariomycetes; order Hypocreales; family Nectriaceae; genus Fusarium; species Fusarium mexicanum. The sequence continues at coordinate 113,362 of JAAOAM010000076.1, read as the reverse complement.
CAGTTCTCGAGGAGGAGCTCGGTTGGAAATGCCAATGCGAAATATCTGTTGCGGCGCTCATGGCCTGTCCTTGTTTATCGTAAGATTGTTCTCTCTACTGCTGGTATCGTGTACTGAACCCTCGGTAGACAGCGAAGAAGGACAACAAGTCTCACACTCTTCTTTTCGATGCCGGGCCTGAAGAAGACGTTTTCGAGAAAAACGTCCAGAGACTCAGGCTCCCACTGGCTGAGGTCGGTGCCATTGTGCTTTCGCATTGGCATAGAGATCACTCTGGCGGGCTTCTCTCGGCGATTCGGCTCGCCAGCAGAGGGAGGTCAGACGGCGGTCAGGTCATTGTTGCGCTTCCTCCAGACAAGCCAGCATTGAGAGGAATTATGTTCGATCAACCTATTTCGCTAGAGCCAGATCCCACCCTAGATGAGATCAATAGTGCTGGTGGCAAGACAGTTGTCTTGAATGAGGCACTCACTGTTCTCGATGATACCTTTCTCATATCCGGCGAGATTCCGCGCCAGACAGAGTATGAGGGTGGCATCTCGGGTGGTGTTCGATATGACCCGGCCAAGGATGAATGGATAAAGGACGAGTTGATCATGGAAGAGCGGTTCGTCATGTGTAAACTCAAATGTGAGTCCCTCTTATCACCTAACAAACTACATCTAATGTCCTTGAAGGCAAGGGCCTGGTCATCTTCACTGGCTGCAGTCACGCTGGCCTCATCAACATTGCCAGACATGCGAAAACCATCGATGACAGCCCTATTTACGCTATTGTCGGCGGCTACCACCTCGCAGATGCGTCACCTGATAAGATGGAGCAGAGCATGGAGGATGTTAAGGATCTCGAGCCGGTTTTGCTGATGCCTGGACATTGTACTGGGTGGAGGTTCAAGGGACTTATTGAGAAGGAAATGCCAGGTCAGATGGCTCCCTTGTTCGGTGGAACAAAGTACACACTGTAAAGCCGACACTGATCATTGATTCTGGTCCGGAGTATTTACTGGCTAGATACCTCAGTCGGGATTCAGTCGGGATGGTCAATGCTACTCTGGACGCGGTGGATAGGTGCAACGGTTCAATGCACACATAACCATTTGGTCGCCTAACGACGTCAATGCATCTTGCCCTCGGTACCATTCAATCTCCGTTTCGGGATGTAACGTCAAGCAGAAACAGGGAAGGGTTCCCCGCAGGTAAATACCCCATGCGTCGGTGATCGACATACCTTGATGCAAAATCAAGATGCGCACCTATTAGCAATTGAATCTGTGATCGTATGTTAGTCCGTGGGGTAGCCGCACCTATCGAATCGTGAGTACGGTGTCATAAGTTTCCATTCTCGTCCCGTCTGCATCTAGGACCCGAAAGTTTTATGGTTAAATGCTTAAAGTCCGGATCGAATACGCGCTTCCATGGATAAAGCGAGTATAAGAGCAATGGACCACTCTGTATCTACGGGTGTTTTCCAGCTTACATCGGTAGCTCTCCCATCGTCATCAATATGACTTCCCTTGTATTTGCCACGCTTCTTGCCAGCGCATATGGCAAGACAGTCAAGTCTCCTACTCCACCAATGGGATGGAACAGCTACAATCACTACAACTGTCGGCCATCTGAGGACATTATCAAAATTAATGCCAAAGGGTTGGTTGATCTTAGTTTCAAGGACCTCGGCTACAGCATCGTCACCGTCGACTGCGGATGGCCTTCGAGAGACCGGGATAGTAAAGGAAGACTCCAATGGAATGAGACTCTCTTCCCGTCGGGTCCTAAAGCCCTTGGAGATTATATCCATGATCTGGGACTAGAATTTGGTCTTTACTCGGGAGCTGGATACTTACAGTGCGGTTCCACCGACATTCCTGCTTCCCTTGGTTTGTCTATCATTCTAGAGAGTGGCCAGTACACTCGGCTGACTGCAATAGACTATGAAGAGATCGATGCTAAGTCGTTCGCGGAGTGGGGAGGCGACACTCTCAAGTAAGGCATTCTGCCATTTCCGATTTACGCCTACTGACATTCTTCAGATACGACAACTGTTACGCGACATCCAAGACCAATATGGTTGACGCCACTTCAGCTGAGGCAAAGAGCCCCAACCGTTTCAATAAGATGGCTGCGGCTATCAATGAGACTGACCGCGATATTAAGTACTTCCTCTGCCAATGGGGCATTGGCGAAGATGTTCCTCAATGGTAAGTTTTCACAGCGAATTGCAGCTCCACTTCTAACAAAAATCAGGGCTGCTCCTCTCGGCAACTCATGGCGAATGAGTAACGATATCTTCAATGCCTGGAGAGCAATCTGGCGCATTACAAACCAGGTTGTCGCTCACGCCAAATACAACGGGCCGGGCGCTTTTGCTGACATGGACATGTTAATGTGAGCTACGTTGTTGATCCTCGGTAGCATATGACTAACCGCCGTAGTATTGGCCTTGGTGCACTTTCGCACGATGAAGAACGTTTCCACTTCGGCTTCTGGTCTATGATGAAATCACCTCTCATCATTGGTGGCGTAATGGACGCCAAGCAGATCCCTGCCGAATCTCTCGAGATCATGTCCAACAAAGAAGTCATCGCCATCAACCAAGATCCTCTAGCAGAAGCGGCGAAACTGGTCATTCGATATACCGAAGAAGAGTGGGATGTCTGGGCTGGAAACCTTTCTTCTAACCGCAAAGTCCTTGGTGTTTTGAACTGGAAGAATGAGACGCAGACTGTGAAGGTCGATCTGTCGCTGATTAGTGTTGACAAGGCAGCGGCTCGAGATGCATGGGCTCACGAGGACCTTAGCATTTCGGGTATCCAGGAATTCAAACTTGCACCTCATGAGTTACGACAGCTTGTCTTGTCCGACATCAGTCCGGCTTCACCTCCCAAAGCCGCGGGTTACTATCCAGCTCAAGACGCGACTCTCTCAGGTTCCGCTTCTCTGATCAACTGCAAAGACACAGAATGTCTTCCAACTCACAAGAAGGTCGGATCGATCGGCAAAGATGCAAAAGTGACCTTCAAGTCCGTCAGTGCTACCAAGGACGGTTCAGTCTATCTAGGCATCGATTACATCAATCATGAGTACCATCACACGATCGGCGACTGGGAGACAAACTCCCGGAACATGTCAATCTCAGTCAACGGAGAAGATGCAAAGCGATGGGCGTTTCCGAATGCTGGAGGTGATTGGTTCGAGAGCGACCGGCTCACGATCCTTGTTGATGGGTTCAAGAAGGGGGATAGCAACGATGTGACCTTTACTGCGTCCACTTCCGGCAGTTGGGCGCCTGATTTGGTGGGATTTGAGGTCCTGGAGTAGTCGAGAAGACCTCATCAGAACAGCTATGAATTTCGTTTCATAGAAAGATCAAGATATATGGATAACTAAGCCCTGTTTCAGCGATGTTGCATAAATTTATGTCTTACAAGGATATGTTGGGTAACCAGAAATTCCAAATGTCCCCGTCATCGCGCTCCGCTGGCAAACCATCATTTTCAGCAGAATACCCTACAGTTGAATGTCAAAGTTGAGAAATGGAGCCTTCTACAAGAACAAAAGAACCTAGATTATGATAAGACTTCTTGACAGGAGAATGACTGAGCTTGGGATAATTCCCTGTCACAATTGAATGTGTTCTGCGGAAGTATATGATATGAGACTGGCTCTAACTGTACGTTGCCAAAAGTAAACGAAAGCAAGGTTGGAAACTCGACACGCCAAATCCAATGCCACTAGAATGATGTGAACTACTGTTTGAGAAAAAAACTTTAAAAAAGCCGTTATCCAAATTTCAGTCATTTAAATAATAAAGAATAAACCAATGTCTGGAATATGCTAAAATGACCAGACCAAGACAATGTTATGGTTAAGCCCCGGGTAATCACAAGGTGATGCCCACAGCGGCAAATTAACCTTGAATTGTTAAGCGAGAGAGGACAAACCACTGAAACAAAACCTGCCAAAAATGCAAAAAGAAATCCCCGAAACCTGGATCGAACAAGTGACCTTTCGGTGAGATGTGTTATCAATTACAGCCGAACGCTCTTCCAGCTGAGCTATTCGGGGATTGTTGGTGAAAAAGCGTCGCAAATTGGCGAGATGTCGACAGCAGACACTGCCGATCGTGGTATACGCGATCCTTGATGCTTGCAACTGTCGTCCGTTTTTTATTTTGAGTGTGACTTGAGAGTGTCAGAAGGACATGTTAGTTGTGAATGGTTTCGATCAACATAATAAGACATTGTTCTCTCTACTGTCACGATGCCAATTACAGCAGAGACACGAAATCTAAACGGCAAAAAGCAAAACATAGCAAATAAAAATGACAAAAAAAGATATAGCTAGCAGCTATCAGTTTCGATCTGATGACCTCCGGGTTATGAGCCCGGCTACGGGAATTGTTAGTGCATGTTGAAGATGAGAGGATGAAATTACGTACCGCGCTTCCACTGCGCCAAGCTGCTTTCTTGCGATGTTTTGCCGAGTTATTTTGCGCTCTATTAAGGGTCTCGTTCCGCGCATCAATTTGGATCTTACAATCCGGTTTTACTGTCTTGTTGACTGCGGGGCTCGCTTGGATTTAATAGCTAAACACATTAAACTCGGGCAGAGGGCCAATGTCTGCAAAATCTTCAGTGGCATCCATGCACGACGCGTGACGATGTCTTCAAGGATATTTTCAGCTCGCTTAGCACTGACCATCGTGACAGCTTCTTGAGACGAAACGATGTAACGATCTCATATGCTCGGGCAACTTTCCGAGCAGGGATCATCTACCCGTCAATATCTTTCGGCCGATTCTCTTGAAATGATACCCCCGACACCGTCTACCGGGAAAGTTGCACCCGAAGGCCCTGACTAGCCCTTCTACTTAATCAGACGAGTCCTCCAAGATGTGGATAGTGAGTCAATGCGAGCTCGGAAGACTATTTGTGGAGGAGACGGGACCCCTTTTTCGGGAGCACGTGGATTTTCTTGTTCAACGGCGCACGGCTGGCCTGGATACGAGTTACCCGATTATTACCGTTTGCGCGTGAGTCAGGACAATCCGAAGTCTTATGATTGCGGGTTCGATGATCGGGAAATTCCGATGCTGTTAGCCGGACAAAAGAATCCTATAGTTTCTTTTGGCGGACTTTTGTGCAGATTACAGCGCTGACTCGGAGGCTTTTTAGCTTAAATAGTTTGGCTGACAGTTTGGCTGCATTATCGATTTTGAGTCAAGCCAAGAACATCAAGACAAAAGACCCTTACAAGTAGATGGACGGAAACATCGATTACTTAGGGCGGAAAAGGTGATGCAAAATTGGAGAAATTGAAAATGGAGACGATAAACAAGAAGGACCAAGCTATTATGTATTAGACACGAAAATGAAGCAACTGGTGACATATAAGAACCATAATAAATCATCGTCCTCCCTGAGGAACCCCATAAAATGGATCCGAAGCTGAATGTCCAAGGGCCAAGGATTATCCGCAACCGTCTACGCCCGTTCCCAGGTGATGGGAGCGAGTCAGTCGAGGCACAAGCGACGACATTACTGAGATCTCGTTGGTAGATCGAGCTCATCCCTGTCTTGGTCTAGTCCCCCATTGAGACTTAGTCTAGAACAGATTTCATACCAGGCCCCAGACTCAAAACCTTAGCCAAACTTTAATGGCGAAGCCAAAATGCGTTGGCTGCCTTGATGGAAGGAGGGGACTTGATGGGAGATGAAAGGTTGGGGTAAGGGAGGATCGTCGTGGATCTTTTGTATAGTTCGTGGTTGCATATGCGTGAGACAATGGGAAGGATCATCGATTTGCGAGGGTTGACGAGGCTCAGCCCCATGTTCCAGACTAAGATACATACATACCAGCTGATCATGAATCGAACATGGAAGCCTCCAGCCCTCTTCCCCGGCAATAGTCCTTCCCCAGTGGCGGTAGTGGGAACATCCTTCGTGTGTCAAACCTCAGCCCACCCAGCCAAGCCTAACCACACGCAGACTGGGCAAGGAACACAGACGGGTCAGCAGAAAACGCCATCTCCATGGTCCCCTGCCTCCAGTCCCTTTTAGACTCTGCCGCGCTCTGCGCACACACATAAGATCAGCGCGACTGTCTCTTCCCCTCCCCTCCCCGTGCTGTCGCAGTTTGTCTCGCAAGTCTCGTTTCTTGGCAGGCTGACTCGAACGACCATGGATTACTTCGAGGTATGCTGGTCGATCTTCAGCACCATCTGTCTCGTCAATGTTGTTTTTGGTATTTTGGTTTGTGAGATTACCACGTTTACTGTTTTAGCTGCTGTGCCGATCTTTTCGTCTGCGGCGGGGGCTATTGCGAATGGGCTTTGCTATTATGTTTACTACCTGAAGAATCCTGTCATCAACGAGGTGGTAGCGGCTGTGTTCTCGGACTTCTTCTGGCTGGTATGATACCTTCTCAATCGAAGGTGAATGTTACTGACTAGATCAATAGTTACAAGAAGCCAGCCTGTTGCTGTACAGTTATATCATCCTCCAACGAGTTCTCCGACCGAAACAATGGCGCGTCTTTTCCATTCTGTTCTGGACTCTTATGGTCTTGACGGCGATCACTCGAGTTTTTATCGCAATCTACCGCGCCAAGTTCTTGATTGAGGGTGTCGCTCAGTTCGAAGTTATCATCAATTATCTTCACATTGGCTACTTCACCTTCATGGCCATCTCCGAATGTCTCAGCGCCTATTTCCTTGTCGTCATTTTCGCCTCAGCCAAGACCGCCAGTATGAGCGCTGCTCTCAAAGTTGGTCTTCTACGATATTTGACACGCAGCACCGAAATGCGCGTCGCTTTCTTGGCTGTACTGGGAGTTGTACGAACTATCATTCATCCATTTCAAACTCCTGGTCAGAAGGCTGTCAACATCGCCAGTCAATTGGATCGCTTCCTATATTGCCTGTTCTGTTTATACCCAATTGTTCTATAGTAAGTCTCGCGTTATCTCATCTGCGATAAAGCTAACCAGGTGCAGCTTCGACACCCTTGCCTCCAAGCTCCGGTTCAACGAGGACCGATCGATATATACCCATAGCGACCAAGCTGCCGCTGGTAATCGCTATGGCTTGAGCACCCAGACAAGATGCTACACGACAACAAAGTCCAATTACGCCTCGAAGATGTATGGGGCCGATACCCCGGGAGATAGGAATGCTTCACAGGAGCAGATTGTCCCAGCCAATGGATCCACTCGCTCCGGGGTTTCGGAGGTTGAAATGGAAGACATGGATGTTGAGGGATTCGTTATCAGGAAGACGACTGAGGTTACAGTCACATGATTATTTCGTGGCATATATCACGCCGAACATATCATACATTTCATAATACTTAATTGTGCAAACAACTCTCCCTTGCAAATTTTCAGAAGTGACAGCGATGGACAGCGTAGACGAGGCAAGAAAGCGAGGCCCTATGCCCTAAAAGAAGAAATGATATAGGCAAGTTTAATGCAGCATGGTGTATGTTTAAATTAACTGAGAGATTTCGTACGATGAATCCAGCTACCTTCCGAATGCCGTTCAAAGCCAGGTGCTCACCTTTAAGACCGACACATACGCCCATCATTTGCAATGGCCCAAGCCTCACTACCGACAGCAACCGTTGAATAGAAGATATGCTCAGGATCGTACTTCTTTTTTATCTTCAGCAGCTTATCATAATTGACCCCGTAGAAAGCCTCTTGCCAATCTTGTTGTTGAAAGTCTGCTTCGTTGATATACGCGTCGGCACCAGGTGTCGCAGCCTCAATCACTGGTTGAATCTCGTGAGTAATCCTCCTCTGAGTAGCCAGAATCTCCTCCCATGGGGCTTCGTTATCCCAGGGAAGTGTCAAAGAAACCTGCACAATGGAATCTCGCCACTGAGGTAGTACTGAGTTGGCATTGCTGCCCCCGAATCTGGATACGTTGAGACAGACGCCAATATAAATGACTCCCATCTCAGCGAGCTTCCGAGCCGTTGGAGAGAAGTCTTTCAGATTGTTGCGTGGTAGTAAACGACCTCCGAAGAGTTGTGTTCCTACTTGGGTGTTGCCTGCTGGGAGGGGACCCCAGTAGTGATCGTAATGCTCGTAGTAACTTGGGAAGTGCGTGAAATTCGGATCGAACTTGATACCAAGATCAGACAAAGAACCAGCGAGCGGCCGAAGGATCTGTTTGACCTCGGCCTCGGTCTTGTCGTACGCCGTCAGAGCGGGAATCTGAAGGAATGAGTCCGAGAAGAAGTAGATGACCATAACCCCACAATCAACGATCTTGGGCAGAGCAGTATGAAATGCGTCGATGGCCTTATGTATGAGCTCTGGCCTTCCCTCAGGTGCAGTGACAAGAAGCTTGGCTCCACTGACTTGAGCTTCTGGATGAGCCCGTACGGTAGCTGAGATAACTACGCCATAGTTACCTGTGCCACCTCCACTCAAAGCCCAATACAAGTCGCTATTTTCACTTCTGCTCGCTTTAATAAGCTTTCCATCGGCAGTAACGACCTCGAATTCGAGGGTGTTATCTACTGCTAGGCCGAAATTGGTGCTTAGAGCTGAATGGCCGCCGCCTTGGGTAAATCCCCCTGCAAGACCAACGGAAGGACATTCTCCCGTAACGACAACTAGATTCTCGGCATGGGCAGCTGCCAGCGCTTCAAACCCTTGAACTCCAGCACCCACTTTTAGAGCTTTCCCTTGATACTGATCGTCCTTCCAGTCAATGACTTCGGCACCCTTTAAGTAGTGAGTCCAGACAGCAAGGGATCCTGCCCCGGTCGAGCGACCGAGGTAGTCATGACCTGTGTTACGGATGACAAAGCGTAAATACTTCTCCTTGGCGAAGTTTAGAGCAGCTGCGACGTCTTCTGCAGTGGTGGCATTAACCGAATATCTGACGTAGTTGCCCAGCGTACATGGCTTTTCCCTGGGCTGGAATGGGTCGCAAGACTGGTTGGCAAATAGAGGAGCCATCATGGAAGAGGACGATTCCGAACTTGCATATGTTAGCATGCAATTTGATGGATTGAAGCAGATCGTGGCAATGCATGAGATTACTGGAGCCGGACTCACTGAACTGAAGAATACAGCCATTCGCTTTGAAGGCGTTGACACTCTTCAGCATCATAGTTCGGATCATGGCATGGACTGCCCAGCGGAACGGTAGCTACCAATCGGCCACCAACCGTACTGTTGAGGCGATTCCAGTCATCGTCAGAAGGCCAACAAGAGTCACCAGGAAAGCATTTGCAATCGGCTGCTGTGGCGTTACAGCCAGCAGCACCGAGCAACAGGATAGGAACGAGGAGATTGCGCATTGTTTCTAGCGATGACTAATGGTGAAACGTCTCTCATCGATTCAATAGGCGGTAAGAATGCATGAAGTGACTGTCTTACTTAGATTTTCACACTTCCCCGCAAAGGTGCTTTTACTGCTTTTACTGCCCCTGCCAGCCAAGCATGTTGAGGTGGAGAACTATGTTGGTGTTACTGGATAAGGATATCTCTGCATTGAAGATCCCTACAGGTTTATCGCAGACAGAGGAAAAGATCGACAGCTGCTTATAATATGTATGAAATTACAGTATCTGTGATAATCTAAAATGTAGAAGCAACTTTCTAAAATATAAAGTAGAGGCAAGATATGTCAAGCTGCGTCAGCGAGGGCTAAGCATATCTTCAGAACTTAACCCTCAACCGCAGTTATACCTTCATCATCTCGGACCAACTTGGCTTGATTATAGGCTTCGTCATCCGTTGGCAATTGTAGGTTGACTGCTGCGATCCGAGCTGCGCTGACATCCAAATCACCATCGCCTTCCAACGCTAGCACATGACCACCGGAGTCTCTGGTGGCTGCCAGGAAGTGTAAATGGTCGCCTGCGACGCTGATGCCTTGCATGAAAGCTGGTGATCTGAACCCGATTATCGTACCCTTGATGCTGTGGAACGTATGCGAAGCCTGGCGCTTTCCAAGCTCAGCAAGACTCTCGCCCGGTGACTGCTGTCCTCCGACCGTCCGGACAGTGACTGACTTGAATATACCCTCAATTCTGTAGACCAGATAGTGATTGTTTGTCGCAGGAAGAAGCTGAGATAGGGTCTCAGTGAAGGAATCCTTGTTCGGTATTTGTTTCGAAGCCGTAACAGTCGGCTTAAAATCCGTGATCATCGCAAAAGGCGCCGTCTGTTCAGCACATGCATCTTTGTCCAGCGCTACAACAGAACCATCGGGTTTCATATCATAAATAGTTCCATCAAGAATGATCATTTCGCCAACCATGTGTCGAAAGGTGCCAAGGCCATGGTCGCCATGTGTGAGAAGTTCCGAAAGGGTGATTCCTGTCTCGGCGACGCCATCCATGAGGGCTGAGACAACGGAATATTGGACGAGATGATTGGACGGCATTTTTGGTGGGTGATGTGAGATGTGAGATGGTGTTGCGTGAGTGAGAGGCACAGGTTGTCCTTGGTTGAGAAAGTTGCACGAATGCGGGGTCCGAAAAGCCCAATCAGGTTACGACTTTTGGATCAAGACGTCATCAACAGATAAGAAAGGCCAACTCTACTTGTGAGAGAATCACCCGATAACGAGCATTGACTGAATAACTGACGGACAAGCAGTGGAAAAAGCATAATCATCGAATTGCTCTGCTTCGAGAACAATGAACCAGTCGTAGGAAAGATAACTCTCAAGTCGAACAACCTTATGCCAAGCAGATCAGTTATCTGGATGCAAAATGATCTCCTTGTAGCAGTACCGCAGACGTTACGAGAATGTTGTGAGCTTTACCCCATCGGCCTGGCTAGAACAACAAGCTGGTGGGGTCACTAGGACAAATCTGCTCGTTGTTAGAGTCCGCATATCTTTAGTCGATTTGAGATCCTGGATTCACAAGCCTCTTGGAATGGAATGTTAGAGACAAGTGAAGGTATCTGTCTCATGACTGCAGACCGACTGTTCACACATGAACTTTCTATTGGCGATTCTGCTGTGATACGAGGCACACCGAACGCAAGGAAGACCAATCAGGCCGCTGTATTGTGGCCAGTTAACGTACTCAGTTACAGGTCTAGTGACGGGCCGGTTAGCTCGCGCTTTTAGTGGCACCCGGAACGACATCCCCGCGACTGTTCAGCTACGCCCCCGAGTTCAGCCCGCCACAATATGCCCCCTCACCAATATTGTTACGCCAATGCGAGAAGGGGCCAATCGAAGGAATGTGATAGATTCAGCTTCCACCAAGTATGAGTGAAATATCACACACGGCTTGTTCCGCCAGGCCGCAAACCCGTCTATAAAGACCGCGCCAGGGATCGGCTGAGCTAAGGACTCAATCACTTCTTTTCCGAAACAGAGCAGAACCAAGTCTGCGGTCCGAACTTCTGATTATCTTCTATCCCCAATATTCACCACAAACTACTGAGAAAAGATGGCCTCTCGTGCTGAGAAGCTCCCGGCCATGCCGCCCCCCTCGGGTCCTGTTATCCAGGTCCCAACTGGTCTACGGGTCGCTTATGCTAAGCATGTCCTGTACAACCATCTCAACAGCCGACGAATTGACATGCAATATGGTCATCACCTTGATGCGAATGCTCCAGAGCGCGATGAACCCCTGCCAAGGCTTGACCCTATTCCATCTGAGGGGCCTGACAGTCCTCCCTCAGAGCTACCGGAATTTAAACCACGTGTCGCAATTGTTGGAGCCGGCGCAACCGGTTTGTACTTGGCAATGATGCTCAAGTACCTTGAGATTCCCAATGTCGACATCTACGAGGCTTCGGACAGAATTGGCGGGCGCTGCTACACCTATAAGTTTCCCGAGGACAAGGACTGTCCCCATAATTATTATGATGTTGGAGCAATGCGCATCCCCGACATTCCTGCAATGAATTCGTGAGTCTTGCATTTGTCCTTTTGATCAAGAAGCTGAGATGATATCATAGGACACTCCGACTTATCGAAGAACTGAAGCTTAAGCATGTCCGGAAGGATTATGTCCTTAGTGCTGGCGTCGATTCTGACAGGCGTGAGCCTCACATGTACTGGTACTCGAGCGATGACGAGCCCAAGTAAGTTGCCAGACGCTTCGAAACAACAATTACTTAAATATCATAGGGGCGCAAGATATTTCAAGAGATTGAAGCAGATTATTGCGTTAAATAAGGATAAAGAATTCATGGAATGGGTAAATAAGACAGATGAATGGTCCACCAGAGCCTATCTCATGCACCGACCGGATGAGAAGGACCCTCGCAAACCACTGTAAGGCCCTCGGTTAGCCGGTCGGAGATCGAAACATTACTAAAACCTTTTACAAGATGGACTTACAACGAGACTGAAGAGGCCGAAAGCGCTGCTACGTGAGTGTATTTCGCCCGGTTTCCGTACTCCGCCTAATGTCACTAGGTCCACGGGTCTTTTTGACCAGTCCATCATCGAATCCGTTTGTGACTACAGCGATTTTCAAGCCACCACTGGCAAGCTATGGTACCGTATCGACGGAGGAATGTCGGTTGTTACCGACAAGATGAATGAGTACATTGAGGATCCCAAATCAGTTCCCCATAGTCCCATCTCGCTCAAGGTCACAAAGGAAAGCCCAGTGGTGGCCATGAGCGAGAATCTTGCTGAGAAGAAGATTGAACTGACAGTATCTTCTAAAGAGGGGCTTAAGACAGAGTCTTACGACATGGTCTTCAACACGACGGCGATGGGTCCTCTACAGCGAATGGATATCTCGGGGCTTGTCAAAGGTTTTGGTCCCGAAAGGATTCAAAAGAAGATCTTGACTGGAATCCGTGCACTCAGTTACGACCGAGCTTGCAAGGTAGCCATCAAGTTCAAGACCCGCTGGTGGAAAGGGATGTACAAGGGTCTCAAGCCAAACTATGGTGGTGTATCGGCATCTGACCTGTCAATCAGCAACGTCGTTTATCCATCCTGGGATGATGGAGACAAGCCTGCTGTTCTCATCGTATCCTATACATGGGCCCAGGATGCTACGCGCATGGGAGCACTCATCCCTGACTACTCCAAGCAGAAGCCCTCACTTAATGACACAGTCGCCACCCAGTGTATCGAAAACCTCGCCAAGCTCTGGGCTAAGAAGGACCCTACAATCACAACAGAGTTTCTAAGAAACCAGTATGTGACTCATCACGCACACGCCTGGGCGCATGATGTGTATACTGGCGGCGCCTTTGCGCTTTTCGGTCCTGGTCAGTTTAAATACGTTTACCCTGAGTTCCAAACCCTCCTCTGTGATGGGAAGTTCGCCATTTGCGGCGAAGCCCTAAGCGCCCACCATGCATGGATCTCAGGTGCACTTGACAGTGGCTATATCACCATGCTCAGATGGCTTCGTAAGTGCAAGCAAAAGGCCAAAGCTACGGCACTGGAGGAATCCTGGTTCGGTAACGGGCAGGGCGAACATGTTGAGGAGTTTGACGAACAGCTGATGCAATGGTCAATTAAGCTTGGAAGCGAAATCGCGAAGAACCACAAAGATGATAAGAAGCCCAAGGAGTAATTCGGCTGATGGAAAACGGTTCTGGATGTTTCTTTTCACAGATAGTAGATAGGTTGTACTCATGCCGAACAAATAGGTATAACGTCTATTTTGGTAGCAAACGAAAGGAAGCTCTGCTTATTTAAACAATTCCAATGGTTTTGATTCCGTTCTTGATTGTTCCAGGTGACCCGAGTCTGAGCTCACTATGAAAGCAGTCGATTGTCGGTTGTAAGGTCGTATGAGCCACTGCAATCTCTCAAAAAGATAGATCAAGACGAAGTGGAAGGCCATACTGATGAATTTGGACCGACAACAAGAACCCTCGAAAGCGAAGTATTTGAACCTGAAGTGGAAATAGTAGCCAGAAGACATATCGTACTGTAAGGTTGATGGGAGCGGACTGTTGGGCAAAGCCAGCAGGTGGGTAAGAGTACTAGTAAGAGGCGTCACTGACTTGATGTCAGCCTTTTACTAAGACCCAGCTGTTTTTGCTAACTCAAATGGGAGACGACAAATGTCCGACGCATCGAGATTGAGATTGACTTATACATCTGTTTCGACATAAATTGGAAACAACAAGAACCAAACGATCGTATTCATCTCAAGTCGCTTCGGTGCAAGCATTTGGCATCCACTTTGGTTACTGACATCTCATGGCGGCTGAGTTCTGAGCGAATCCGATCTGTCTCGGCATTTCACTTCCTACTTAAAACTTCTGACCATGTCAGTTTGCCCGAAGGCATCTTTGCAGCCTCAAACCACTTGAAGAATGATGCCTGGAATTCTTGGCCGCATCGGGATTGGATCTTGGCTTGACACATTCCTCACGCCCCATGGCCCGTCCCGACATGAGTGTGCAATGTAAGACGTATTGGACACGAAAGAAACAGTAATTATGGGTGAAATGAAAGAAAAGCATCGCAGGATAGATATAGGCCAAATTGGGCATCTTCTTTACACAGCTGATGCCCCGTGGTTCGCTATTGTGTATGACGAAAGAAAAGGCCATCAACAGCATCAACGGCACCAGTGCGTTAGTTTCGATTGTTAGGCTCTAGACTAATCGAAGCCAGCCAAAACTGGATCTTGGGTTTCTAATCGGCCCAGTCTAGTCCGTTCCTCTATGCTGGAATGGGCTGGAACGTCTTTGCGCAACGGAACGACTTTTGAGATGGTGCCACAAGTGGCAAGCCCGATCATACATAAATCTGCGGGCAGCGCAATCGCGACTATATAATAATAACGTCGCATAGAAACCGAGATTTAGGAAGTAGAGTTCTTTGCTTGTCTACACCATCAACACATCCAAGGATTAGGCAATGAAGCTGGCTACTATCTTCCAATCTGCAGCGCTTGTCGCAGCCTCTCTCACCGAGCTGTCACAAGCCCAGGCATTCACACCCCGTGGTTTCACGACCCCCAAGCGCAAAGAGCTATGGCAGCCAGAAGTCGGTACGCCATGGCAGATCATCCTTTCCGAGGTCGTCAAAGTCCCCAAAGCAGGTGTAAGCTCTATGACGCCTGATGTTCCCATCTGGGATATGGATCTCTTCGAGACCTCTAAGAGCACGATCACCGCTATGCAGAAGGGAGGAAAGAAAATTATTTGTTACTTCAGCGCTGGTTCGTGGGAGAACTGGCGTAAAGACCAAGGCAGTTTCCCAAAGAAAGATCTTGGTAAGGTCATGGATGGTTGGCCCGACGAGAGATGGGTGAATATCAGCAGTGCTGCTGTGCGAGCTATCATGGCGCAACGGATCAAGCTGGCAGCCGAGAAGGGCTGTGACGCAATTGATCCTGATAACATGGATGGATACGTAAGTGACCGGCGCAGCTCTTAGAGAATTCTACTGACCATTAACACAGCAAAACGACAACGGTCTCGGCCTCACCGAAGAAGACACCATTTCATATGTCAAGTTCCTCTCCGCAGAGGCAGCCAAGTACAACATGGTCATGGGTATGAAGAACGGCGGAGACGTCACGGAAGAGGTTCTTCCATACGTTGCCTTCTGTATCAACGAGTCTTGCATCCAATATTCAGAGTGTGACTTGTATCAGCCCTACATTGACGCAGGAAAGCCAGTCTTCAACATTGAGTACCCTAAGGGCGCACCAAAGGTGAAGGCTAAAGACAAGCAGAAGATTTGCTCTACTAGTGGTGCGGCGGAAGGATCAGATGATTTTAGTAAGGTTATCAAAAAGATGAATCTGGATAAATGGGTCATGTATTGTTAAGGATTATGGGTGTCTATTCACGTGAGTGCGCGGCACTAGCAGGTTTACTTATGCGTTTCTTTTTGATTCAAGTTCGTCTTTTGTGTCATAAATTATGACAGGTCTTCCCGAAAGAAGGCATTTGAAAGGCTTCTCGATGACATGTAGACATGCAATAGCGAGCTTAAGAATGGACAAGCAGAAGGCAGAGTAAGTCATAGTATGTATTTTAATGTCGTCAAGACAAATGATAACTATATACGTGTAACGTATGGCTCAGAAGCCAGAATCGAATGGCACGAGAGCTTAGTTAGTGCCGCTGCATCCAACAAAGTTGTTGCCGGAAGCACCAGTGTGAGTAATGGCACCAGCATACTGGCAGCTGGTGTTGATGACAACACGGTCAGCACCGGGAGAGCCTGCAAGTATGTTAGATACAATTTTAATTCGTTGCTGTTTCTCAACTCACCACCAGCATAAACGCCACCGCTCTTGATGGGGAACTCCTGGTAGGGGCCGTTGACAGGGAAGTCGAAGCCCTCGTAGTTGTTGTAAGTGTGAGGGTAGGTAGAGCTGCCAGCAGTGTCGTCGTTCTGGTAGTACTGGCAAGCAGCGTTGGCAGCAGCGCGGACTTGAGCGGCGGAGTAGTTGGTGCTGCCGCAGGTAGTGGCGGACTGACGCTTCTCAATGGGGCCAGCCACAGCCAGGCTGACAAGAGCAGCGACAGAAGCGATAGACTAAGAACTGGTCAGTATTGAAGTTGATTGGGTGTGCTTTTGGAGGTATGGTGTACCTTGAAGAAGAGCATCTTGTCAATGAGTTTGCAACAACTAACGATGGATGAGAGCGTGTAGGAATAGTTACATCATTGATAGAGTCCTTTACCAGATTATATAGTTAATGATCACTATGTCCTGTGTATGCTCGGAACACCAAACATATCAGTCCATCGAAACCTCGGTGTCCCAAAACATGTAGATCTTCAGAGAGAGAGGCAGGTGGATGAACGCATGAGTCCGATTGGCCGCATAATTCACTAAGTTTCGAGATAGTATCACCACCTGCTTAATTTGGATGTAGGTCCGGTAGATGGGCAGATGTAGCTGGGCGTAGTCTGGCCAGTCACATCAAAATCCCGCACCGAGAGCGGGTCGTGATCGGCATATAATTGTCTCAGCGAGCGCCCATGTGTTACTCTTATCGCAACCATTGGAGCCCTTTTGTATTTCATCCTCGGAAATCGGATGTGATACGCCGTGTTAGCGCCAATCGTCTATCTTGTAATTCCGCTTCCTGTCGCAATCCCTTCATCTTTTTCATGCTCTCTCTCCTTCGCTTCTCATCTCTCTCATTCATCTCCGCACGGAAAATGACCGACCTTACCAAATTGCTGAGCGACAGCTCCGTGTCGGCTCAACAAGCTGCTGAAAAGCTCGCGAGCCCTTGTCTGGAGGCTATCAAGAAGAATGAAGACGCTGCAAAAATTGAGGGGGAGTTTGACAGTCTTTGGTCTTCGGTGCTCTCCGCTGCCGAGCAGACCCCCCACGACAAGCAAGGGAAGCTAGTGGAAACCTTGCATGCGATAAAGAGCATTCGGCCATCTGCAGAGACAGCCAAGAAGGTTGTCGTTTGGGGTGAGGAGAAGCGCTGGGATGAGCTACCCATGTTTGGGGGCAAGGCACGCGAGCAGCTCGACATCGGTAAGCTCCGCTCTCCGACAATCTCAAAGATATACTGACTCTGATAAGCAAAAGAAAAGTCGGATGAAGCCTTCGTCAATATCACTGGCTTCTTTGCGCGCGCAACTGCTGCTGGGGTCGATGACCTTAGCCTCTTCGCCATTTGGACCTTGCGCGAGGCGCTTGAGGACCCTGCCGCTGATAAGATCTCGGGAACGTCGCCCAAGCTCCTGAAGTCTTCTTCTGTCTGGTTCATCTATGCAGCCGATGCTCTTGCCAAGGCGAGCAAGGATGGAAAGCAGTTTGACGGCAAAGTCGCCAAACCGGGTGCTAGCCTGTCGGAGCTCAAGGGCGAAGCCGGATGGAGGGGCTTTAACAATGACAGATGGAAGGTCTGGCAAGATCGGTTGTCAACTTTGAAGGAAGCCAATGTCCCGGAGGAAACCAAGTCGTTGGCGGTTCAAGCGTTGGATAGTCTCACCAAAGTCTAATAGATCAGCCATCAATTGAGTATCGCCCCCGCTAATATCTTACTGTGCCTTTGATCCAATTACCTTTCTGCCTGCACATCATGACATACTGCCTAAGTTCTGTCTGCTGATTTAAGCTCTCAGTCACAAGCCTCGACTATAGATAACACATCTATGGCATACAGCCATTGATTATGCATATCAGGTTTAATGAATAATGCGGAGTATGCAGTGTAATGGTTTAACTAAAAACATGTCCTGTTTTGGCTTCCACGATAGTGATTTGATAGTTGGCAATAGAGCAAAACAATAGCCATTACATTGAGAACCGCGCAAATGCGCATTTCTCTGTCTGTTGTTACTTTTCTGCCTTGCTGTCATTAGAGGGATTTTACTGGCTAGTTGGCCTCAATCTCAGCATTTTCAACCAACAGCCTGATTTTGCACAGCCTTATGCTGCAGCCCAATGCAGCTCAGCCGCAATGGAATTTCCCCTCAATCAGCCGCCTTTTCTAACATTCATCGTCCACCACGAAATTATGCCATCTCAGTAAACTACCAACATGGCACTCTCTCTGCGAGATGGCGCTCGTCTCAAGCCTGATATCCGTCTTGCTCAAGCGGTATCAGAGTTTGAAGCAGCTCTTACCTCTGAGCAAAAAGTCGCGTTCCGAGCCTCACGATCTTCAGCCGTTCAAACATCCCCGACCATGTCTGATGTAATGCGCCTGACCGCTGAGATTGACTTGAAGGCCACGAACAAGCATGGTAGTGGAAGGTGCTTTGGTCCAAGAATGACTAATCTCCTACAAGCTATCCAGCAGTTCGCTGCGCTAGGTGACGTCGTTGTTGGAGGCTCGCAAAATCTCATTGCATGCGGTGTTTGGGCTGCAGCCAGAATGACCGTTCATGTAAGCACATCCAAAACAGCATCCACGCCTTTTCTGTCAGGACTAATCACATCGCGGGCAGGTTATAACGGGATACTTCAGCTATCTGGAAAAGCTTTCTTTCTTATTTATGGCCATCGGCCGCAATGCTCCGCGCTATCAAGCTATGGCCGCAATCTATCCCAAATCGAAGAACCTCCAGAGCTATCTGTGTGAATATTTCATCATTGTTACCAGACTATGCTTCCAGTCAATCTCGTGGACACGGAAATCTGCCCTTAGCCGACTCTCGACGTCTATCAGCGACCCAGATATGAAAGAATTCCAGTCCGAGCTTGAAACATGGTCATCGTCAATAAAGGAAGAGGCCAACCTCTTACTGAATCAGAAGATAGACGAAGAGGCCAAGGAGAATGCGAAATTTCGCTCACTTACAACATTTCTGTCCGAATCCTCTTCACATCAGCGGAGAATTAAGACCTGTACTCGCTTCTTACAGGCATGCTCAGAGTACGACTATCGGATCACCTGGAAGCAAATAAAAAAGTCTGGAACTACGCGTCTTTTGGGATCCTTCTCTGAGTATCAACAGTGGAAGTCTGATCAGTTCAACTATGACTCGGTACTGTTCCGTGGCAAGCTGGGAGCTGGGAAGTCAGTCCTTTTAGCCAACATCGTCGACGATTTAAACCTTCAGAGCAATGCGATTGTCTTGAATTTCTTCGCTCGGTATGACAGACCTGATGGCTTGAATGCCAGGACAATACTTGGGTGTCTCATCAGGCAGCTTCTGGAGCACTTTATGACGAACCGGGATTTTGACCGTGTTTTCACAAACAATGTAACTATCCGGGACGCGGACGATATTGTGGGAATTTTCAAGCAACTTCCACGACCCAGCCAGCGGGTCTTCATTGTCATCGATGGTATTGACGAGTGTCCCATGCCAGAGCAACATACCCTGTTGAAGGCCTTATCAGTTATACAGCCATATGGCTACAAGCTCTGTGTCGCCGTCAGGGCCCTCGAGCAAACTCTGACATGGAAAGATTATTCTTTTAAGTTCCATGTCTGTATTCCTGAGGATAATCCAGATATCTTGGACTATGTTTTAGCTGAAGTTGCCAGGAGAATCCAAGAAGGCCGGCTTGTTATTCAAGATCCAAATTTGGTCCAGGAAGTCAAAGAGAAACTTATTCATGGAGCTTGCGGCATGTGTGTACAGGCCTGGTTTTTTCCAGCACTAGTTCATCAGACTGTTCTGACTTTTGATAGGTTCCTTTGGGTCTCACTGCAACTCGATTCTATATGCTCCGAGGTGACAGACCATGCCATACGCCAAACGATCCAGAATTTGCCACGAGATCTGACAGAGACTTTTGAGAGAAATCTTGCTAAGGCTAGCTCGGGCGATACTAGGGGCTATCACATAATCATTTTCAAACTTCTAGTCGCAGCAAGAGACTTGCTTACTGTCGAGCAACTTCGAGAGGCTGCTAGCGTGATAGTGGGGCAGACAACATGGAATCCAGCACAACAGATCAGTCAGATTGAGAGAGTCTTGAGATTCTGTGGAAGCCTAGTCATGGTCGACGAGGAAGATGAAACAGTTCGCTTCATCCATCACAGTGCCCGAAGCTTTTGCCTCAATTCACCGAACAACTCTGCCTCATGGACCTTCAGTGAGGATGACGCGGAGAGGTCAATGGCAGAAACGCTGGTCACTTATCTTAGTTACAACGTCTTCGACACAAGGTTAACCAGAAACGTTGTGCCAAAGATCGAGACAAACGACATACCTAAAAGAGTGGCACTTAGCACCATCAAGACTAATTCAGTGGGGAAAGGGATTGCAGACCGATTTTTAAACTTACGGTCCCAACTCAGACATGATGTCGGACCAGTCCTCGCGGAGTCAGTCAAGAGCTACTGGAAGGATGATTCTCATAGATTCTCCCTACTTCCTTACGCGAGCAAGAACTGGGTTCTCCATACCTCCCATGTCGAAAGTCTTGATCCGCTATGCCGTTGGCACCACTTACTTCAACATCCTACGTTTGGCATTGATTTATTCGATATACCAGATAGCTTCGTTGCTCAGCGGCTTTCGGTTGTGCGATTTATGCCATCAGATAACATGTTTTGGGCCTTATCCAACGGACATCTTCTACTTTTCAAACACGAACTCACCAAAGATCGAGGAGCTGCAAAAGTGCAGACTTTTGCGACGCTTTGGATCTTCTTGCGACATATTCCGCCCGAGTTTATCAAGAACGACATGGACTATGGGCTTGTCAGGTGGCTATCTTGGATGCTTATTCGATTACGCATGACGCATCCAGCCAAGCGACAACTATTGTTACGTCTCTCAGTGCATGATGGATTCTATATGGATATATTGAGAATAGCGATTGCCTTGCCTGACGTAGAGGCGGTTATCGCTCTTCTATCCCGCGATGATCTTGGAACAAGTCAGCTAGCTTCTCTAGGAGAGGCCTTGGTGGACCTAGCAGTCTCATATGGGAACGTGCCCCTTCTCAACCTTCTAATGCGAGAAGAGTTCGCAGTAGACACCGCGGGTATGCTCTTCAAAATCGTTACATCAGGGATGCCAGAACCCGTTGTAACACGATTTGCTCAGCATCTGCTCCAACGAAGAAATATCCATCTATACTCCTTATCAGATAGTGTATTCTATCTAGTATCCCAAGTACCTCTAGTACTACTAGGCCGCGATGGGATCCCGAAGCAGCTGAGCGTTCAACCATGGGGCGACTTGGAGGGTCGTTGCCGTAAGCTCGATCGCCTTTTACACAAAGCATGCATGAGAGGAGATCTTCCAATGGTAGAAATGATGATTTCTATCGGCTGTAGTCCCAACGCCTGCACTGATGGAGGGTCGTGTCTTGACGTGGCGCTATATGGCATCTCACAGAATAGACTGAAGATTTTGTGGCATCTCTTGATGTCCTCCGCGCTACCAAGTTTCGCGACCCTTTGTCGGGCAGTTTTACTACGGCAGTGGGCATTCGTGTTATACTTTTTGCAGTTCAACATATCTTTCAAAGATTCTTCATCTCTACAAGACAATCGTATGGCTCCCACCTTCATCATTGCGGTAGAGGATTTAGATGATATCGAATACCCGTTTCTTGGCCGAATTCCCATAGAGGGTCAGCATAAACATAACATCACTGATTTGTTACCGCTGGCATTTGTACGGTCGAATTCTTGGGATGATTGGAACTTCTACTTCGTGGCCAACTTCCGAAGAGACAATGGATGGAAACCAATGGTTATTTCTGATGAGAAACTGTTATGCAAAAATATCATTGACATACTTTCTTCAAAAGGAATACCGAAAGAAAATAGACAATATAGGTTTCTTCGAGATTCAAGTGTTCCAGAAGCACCGAAAACATTTCAGAGCTCAATTGAATTCGATCATTCGCGCCCGGACCTCGGCCCTTGGATTAAGCTGACCATTCCGAACACTTTCTCAATTATCGCCGAAATCTCTACAAGATGGAGTTGGTTACCTTCTTGGAATCTCGCCATGTCTGATCCTAACTGGAAACTTGCGGAGGATAAAGAATTATTGCATACGATTTGGGTTGAATCAGGCCGATTAGACAGCCTAGCCCTCTGGACCATGCGTAGAACTATCCAAACTCTCGAAAAACGTCGCCATAACTACGGCATTGTTCACGACGGACTTTCTGCCGCGGCGTGGGCTATCAAAGGGCTCCAAAAATCATACCGTCTTTTGCAAAATTTACCCTCAGGATCTAAATTTCACGTTATCGAAGACGAACTCCCATCTACTGAATTGCCGCGTTTTCGGGAGCTGAATATACCTTATGTCCAGGCATATTCTTTTGGTTTTGCCTACATGAGCGTCAGAATCATGTGGTTAAGAACATTAGGATTGCTCTCCTTGAAAGGTCTGCTGGCAAAGGTCAGGATTCATACAGTTACTCTACAGGCAACAATGTTACCACTAGAGACAGAATCGCTAGGACACGGCTTAGTAACCAATGTGTTTATGCCCGGGGTCCTCGAGGCTGCACTCATTGGCACTGAGTACAAGCATATCCTCCAAGATCTTGTTGCAAGCCATCCCTCCTGGGTATCGGATGTCGCCGCCTGGATTGAGACGATGGACCCAGGGATTTTTACCTGGTCTATGGGCCAAGATTCACCTCTTTGTTTCAGGAGAGCATTTCAGTCTTTTCGAGATATAGGCACATCAGAAAGAGATATGAGGCGTTTGGAAGAGGCTTTGGATATGTCACGTCGTAGAATTTCGGAGCTAGAATAAGAACTCAGTGTCCTGTCTCTCCAGGAGCTACAGTTTCCCCTTCAAGCGAAACACCGCCCAACGCGCCTTTGCTTTTGCATATTCCTTTCCATTACCATCCCTAATGACCGCATAAACCACGAATGAAGTTCCGTCATCTGATATCTCTCCCATACTCGCAGTGATCTGGATGACCTTGGGAACTCGGAGCGGTCGGAGATATTGAACCTCTATGCCTTGGGTGGCTATCATATTCGCTACCAAGTCAAGCATTCCAGGATTCGTTTGAGGCGAGCACCTCCCGGTATCTTTAGTAGGGATCATGCCACTTTGTAGTCGAGCGTTGAGGATGCCGAGAACGCCCATCACATCGTCCAGGAGTGTTGCTTGAACACCGCCGTGGCAAATGTCCCCGAATCCACAGACACCGTCGCCGAAAGCGTAGAACACACTGCAGGTCTCAACAGGGAGCCAGCGTGTTTTCGATTCGAAATTTAGAGTCGGCGCGGATGAAGGGTCGTGGAACAGCACGATGCGATGAGAGATGGTCGACGGTGAGTTGAGTGTCTCGCTGAACAGCTTCCCGGTACTGCCGCGGCCGTCTTGTTTGTCGTCCAATCTAGGAACTACGACGGCATCAGGGTGTATGAAGTGATCACGGCACCACGGTATGTCGAAGAAATAATTGAGATCTTTCTGAGCTCCAGGCATAATCTTTGGGCCAGACATGTTCAGCGTAAGATCGATGCAGTCAAGTAAGTGACAAGTGATATGATGTGAAGCAGTTAGGGTAACGTTCCAGGAGAAGAATTATTGCAAAGTGAGGGGATTAGAGGCAAAGGTCTCTCTGAGAATTCGCGGCAGTCTGATGGAGCCAAAAAACAAGGCATCAGTGTCGTAATTTGTCTCTAGTGAAGCTATCTAGCGTGATCGGCACCGTTGAAAGGCTTAGCGTCCAGGGTCTAGTAGCTGAATTACCGAATTTGGTAGTCCAGACTACTAGCCCTGTCGCCATGGAACGGATCTCCATACATGACATGTTCAGCGCCACCAACTCGGCAAAAGCAGGGAAAGTTTCGAAAGCATATAATGGGAAGATTTTGAAAGCTTGTTTCAAACGTTCATGATTTTTCTTGTCTTTTTCTATGCTCAATATGTCACAAACAAAATACGCCATGGTTTCCATGCCCAGAGTGATCCAGGACATCATTCTACGACAGGGTGATCCTCTGGCTCTCTTATGGGCTTACCTCTTAGGTTGCTGGCAGTCTCTAAACAAAACATCGACTTGGAGATTTCTTACGGCAACATACCCTCGTCTACCTAAGTCGGTGCCGGTCTTCTCCAAAACTGACAAGGTACCCTGTGCCAGCCAACTCTCCCAACACCGAATGATTGTTATCTATGCTTTCACTCCGATTTTATTGCAGCAAGTATTCATGGGCATAACTGGCTCTAGAAAGTTTTATGCATCTTTTGCATTTCTTCTTTACTTCTATACATATCAACTTAGTGCCCGACATCAAGGATATACCTACCGAAAACTGGCTCTTCAGGTCGATTACTTTGACGGTGACAAACACGAAAGAGATAACTTCAGCGCTTCTGGAAAGAGCTCTGGGAAGCTCATATGGTCACTGGCCAGAACGGCTATAGCAAGAACTGGGATGCCAATTTTGTTATCCTTCCAGCCAAGCCAAAGACCGGTGGAAGTCTTGGGGAATTTCAGCTGGTGGATATGGGCTTTCTTGAACATCACTTTATACTCTGTCACTCTGGACTTCTGGTACTACCTAGTCCACAGAGCAGCACACGAGGTTCCCTTCTTCTGGAAATTTCACCGAACGCATCATACAACTAAGCACCCCAGCATTCGCCTGACTGCATACGCAGATATGGAACAAGAAGTCTGGAACATGGTTGGTGCTCCTACATCAGCCTTCGCTACGTTAAGGAATCTCAACATACCATTCGACTTTTTTATGTTGTGGATATGCCTTCACTATATCGTTTACACAGAATTCAGTGGTCATAGTGGGCTCAGAATATTCCTGGTTCCTCCATTGACTCTCAGCCCACTGTTAAGCTATTTTGATGCAGAACTGTCTATTGAGGATCATGACTTGCACCATCGATGCGGCTGGAGAGTTGCAAAGAACTATGGAAAGCAGACAAGAGTATGGGATAGAATATTTGGTACATGCAGCGAAAGGGTGGAGTCGAATGCTTTAAACATAGATTATGAGAATAGGATAGAGATAACGTTTTGAAGGGTATTGGTAGTTGAAAGTAACTAAGGAGGCTGTTATAGGCTGCATCCTGCACATAAACATCTTCATTTCCCTACCATTATTACATACGTACAAGATATTCCTCAAATATAACTTATTTACTTAATATTATTATTATCTTTAAAGTATATATAGTTTAATTAAAATTATATATTATATAAAAGCTAAGTAGGTTCTAATTAATCTTAATTATACTTTATATAATATTCTGGTTTAGATTTAACTTCCCTTTACCTACCAACCTTTTTTGCGCTTGCTGCCTAAGGCATTCCCTCCATCAGGCGCACCAAGTGCCCTTGTTGGCACAACGTACCTACGCAACCACTTCCAACCGCCGCCACCCACCTTCAATCGTGTATATTCATTACCCACTTCTTCAGCCATTCCGTTAATATTGTATTATTGAGAAGCGCCTTGCGTCATGCAAGATAAAATCTATTATTTCGCCACATTCAACCTCCAAGCGCTCCTTTCCCTCGCGGAGCAGCGTCGAGGCCAACCATGTACTTGCGACATAACCCAGATGCCAAAATGCGGCAGCCTGAACTGGGTCATTTTTATATGCTTTCCCGATGGAGTTGAATGGGCTTTTCGCTCTCCAAAGAGTGGCGTTGATAGTTTGTACTCCGATGAAACCGCCTCTCGCATTCTCGTCAGCGAAGCATCTACATTGCTATATCTCAAGGCAAACACGTCAATTCCAGTTCCCCAAGTTTTCTCATACAGGTATGCAGTGTTTCTTATCATTGTGCTCTTTTTATTAAACTTGAATAGTGGATCTAAGAACACTGACATCGGTATTCCATATATTCTCCAGAGCAAAGCTACTGGCCGCTCTTTGGGATCATATGCCTGGAGTCCTCCTCGGTACCAAGTCCCAGGGCTCCATCATCGCAACCCTCCGATGCCTATATCCGATCATGACCGAGGCAAAATCATGAGCTAGCTTGGTGCCTTCATGTCAGAACTATACAGGCACCGGTTTGATAAGATTGGTTCCCTATTCCAAGATGGAGATTCGGGCTACGCCGTTGGTGAATGTCTCTCGCCCTCTCTTACGTGGCAAGATAGAGACTCCCTTGAATTAGACCGCGGCCCATTCAAAACTGAGCACGATTACTTCGTGTCTCTCGTCTCAGCATTCACATCCCACGCTAAAGAGCTCTCGCTTACACCTCACGTCTTTTTCGCACCAGTTCCTGACATGGGGGATTACGAAAGCTTATCAAGTTATCAAAAAGCGTCAAGACGATGGAGCGACTTTGTGGCAATTGGCCAAAAGATCGAGCACAGTAAAAACATCCTCTTCTATTGTATTGTAGGGCAATTTCTATCTGAGATGATACCTGATCTAGCGTCAAATGCGGCAAATGGCTTCACCATATCCCATCCAGACCTTCATATTGGCAACATCTACGTCGATGAGAACTTCAATATCACCTCCATCATCGACTGGAGTTCAGCATCCATTGGTCCAGTGTCTGAGACCCTCGCTGCCCCGCCACTAGGTAGCTCAGCTGTATCACCATATGGATTTCTCTATCATGCCTATCGTGCAAGCTTCATCCGGGAAGCTATCAAAACAGGCCAAGAGGTACCCAATGTAAGTCTTTGGAAGACATCAGAACGAATGTGGTATTTTTCTCGACTCACGCGGTTACTATCCAAAAATGACCACCAACTTTTCGAGAGGCTATTTAGGCTCACCTTTGGGATGGACGCCTGTATGGGTAGAGAGAAAGAGATCCTGTGGCTCTTTGACGAGCGTGCCATCCGGAAAGAAAATGTGAAGCTTCTAGCTATACTTCAGGAGGATGATCTCTCGACCGAAGAACTACTAGAAAAGGAACGAGCTTGCTTTCCCCCGAAGAGAACCGTGAACAAAGACTCTATTGCTGTGGCGAGGAAGTTGACGCTGATGTCTGAAATGAACCCATTGTTTCTTGCTGATCATCGATTGTGGAAGTGGATTGACAAATGTCTTGAGCACAATGAACTCTAGTAGTTACCAATCTTCTCATATCAGCACTACCTTAGGTAGCCGCGGCATTTGACAGTACAAGAGTGAATTAGTTTCTAAATGATTATAGACACATTTCTTGTCGTATTTTTCCGTTTCAGTGAATTCGCAAAGGAAGGGAAATCAAGACATGCTTTCTTTCTACGCTCTTGACGCCCTAACACTTCGAATGGCATACTGGCTCACATAGGCTAGACGCTGTTTATTTCAGTTGTATTAAAGCCCAAACTACTTTGGCCTACTTCTTCAGTGTACCTGCAATCTGGGGCTTGAGATACTTCGCAATGTAGTCATCATTCTTCCAGCCCGACCAATCAGCCTTCTTCAAGCCCCAAGAATCATCAAACTCCTGGATACCCTGACGAGTATAGTAACGACCCACGATAACCCAGATGAACCAACTAGCCTTGATCTCAGGCAGATACTCCGACAAGCAGCTCACATAAGTGTTGGCAGTATTGTAATCAGCACCATTCATAGCTTGGCCAAACTCAGTCAGTATGACGGGGAAGACCTCAGCGACGTTGGGGTCGCTCTCATTCATGGCCTGGAAGCCTTTGTTGTAGAGGTTATAGCGGAGAGAAGAGCAGCTGGTTCCGCTGTTCTCGTAGTTGTGAATCTCAAGAACGAGCTTATCCTTGCCGTAGCCGACAAAGTCATCTCGGTTGAAGACTTCACCTCCTGGCTGGAGTGTCTCACCGGAGTAGAGAGGAGTAACATAGGTGTCGTAGTTCATGCCGGAGATGACGATGATTCCATTTGGATCGCCCTCATGAACTGCATCAGCACCTTGGCGCATGTACTTGTAGAGATCACTCCAGTTGTATGACTTGTCACGGAGAGCGTTGTTGTTTGTAGGTTCGCGGGGCTCGTTGCGCAGGGACTGGGTGATCTTGGCGGGCCATTTCTTGCTCTGGTATTCATTAGTATCGGAATTTTGGGTACGGGGAATAGTAAAAGAACATACATGAGCTGCCATGTATTTGACACCTCGAACCCAGTTGTCAACATTAAACTGGGTATCTCCCCACCAAGTGTTGCCATCCGTACCGCCGCAACACCATTTAGCCTCGGAGATGTGGTTGTCAAGGTCAATGTAGATCTGCTGACGGAGACACTCAGCAGCAATGGCGTCGTAGACCTAAGAAATGGTTAGTCATACCTCTATTAGCAGAGTGTTGCTTAAGCTTACCTCAAGACGTGTTGTCTTAGCGGTGAAAGAAGGGTTGTTCTTCAACACCTTCTGAAGAATAATTGTACCGTTCTCCTTTCCAAGGCCTTCTTCGAAGGCAGTCTGGAGATCAACGTCTTTACCATTGTTGGCGTATATCTGATCGACAAGCTCAATGGCGAAGGTGAGACGAATAGCGTTCATGCCAATGCTCTTGATATCGGAGAGAACGTCCTTGATGGATTGGTACTGCAGACCCTCAGGCACCATGACTTCGCCGTGGCCGGGCCAGTTGGCTCCAGCGAGGCTGATCTTGTCACCATTGGCGTTGACGATCCAGCGACCCTCTGTTTTGAAAGGTCCATTGGGCCATGCTGCTACAGCATTGCCGATGAGGCAGCTGAGTGCCAGGAGAGGGCTGACGAATAGCTTCATGATGGAGAAAAATGATGAAGCTGGGACTTTGATCCTGATTCGAAGGAATGAACTTGCATGAGAATATCCGAGACCTTATACTTTTTCCAAGAGGACACCTAATTTTTCCAAGAGGACACCTAATTAAATTCAAAAGCACCGGCGCTCCGGAGCGGACCGAGCTTCTTGACAATTGTCATCTCGAATTAGACGCGTAGCAACACCTGACGTATGTCCTCCTGAACTAATGGCACGAGCAACAGGGATTACAAGCATCTAAAAGCTGGGGAAGACAGATATTCCCCCAATCCAGGGAAACAAGCTGTCGATCTTGACGCTATTCAGATGCTTGTCTCCCCCGCATAATAGACGTCCAGCGCCGATGCGACTCCAGAACGCCCTGTGCGCTTCGGCTCCGGTATCCCCGACCCCGCAAATTCCTGGTTAGAGATGCGGGGTGGCTATCACGAGTCTGAGTAGCGTGAGGGATCCTCGGCATTGGAGGCGCTAGAATAGGAAATCTTGGGCTTCGGAGCATTTGGGAGCGAGAATATGATGGTGAGAGGTGCGGATGAATATGTGGAGATATTCCCTCAAGGAGGTAAAGAGCCAGGGCGGTGCGGATGAAAGAGCACAATGATCCATTCAAGAATGTTTAGCCGATTAGTCCGCTTAATTTGCAGCTTGGCACCTGCCCGATCGAAATAATTCTAACTATGCTTTACACTAATTTCCCCTCAGCTTTTACAATTGCTCAACTATGACGACGCTCTACGGGTCTACGGCTACGGTGGCCATGATGTCACGTCAAAGTGACCTCTGTAGGGTAGGTAGCTATGATCCATCATAAACCGTGTTGACTCGCGGAGTCGCGTTAGAACTGGGGCGTACGCGCTGGAAACCTCACATAACAACGGTAGCTCAAGATTTGATATCCGTTCTGTAAAAGGGTTGTCATTTTGATAGTCATAATTGCCTTTCCAGGCATCGCGAGTAGACTCAATATCCACGCCATCTAAACAGCTGTAGTTTCGGGCTTCTGTCCCCATACAACCTTTTGAGCAAAGTATCCATGGTGTTTCCCAGAGCGAATTTCTCTTCGGAACTGAGCGACATAGACAAGAATCTCCTCTCGCGTCCATCCAAGTGTATGCGCCATAAACAGAATAAAGCCCTCGCTATCCGTCTCAAGACCATACTTGGAGTAAGCACCCATGCGCTTCTCAACGGGGTCTTTAGGCCAAGTGCCAACGGGGTTCTGTCACTGTTAGCACCTTAAATCAAAAGCGCGAGGGGATAACTGACTCTAAAGTCGAACTCTTGAATGTTGACGAAACCGGCTTTCTCCATCGCCTTGCGCTGAGTACCATCTTCAACGACACTGAAGCTGGTACCGATCTTCTTACCGCCCTCCTTGAAGAATTCACCCCAGTGACCCATAGCGGAGTTAGGAGCGACAGTACCATCATCGCTACTGACGTTGCAAGAAGCTTCGTGGCTTTCAATCCAGGCGCCAGGCTTGCAGACTCTGTAGGCTTCGGAGAAGAAGGCGTCCCAGTCTCTCACACTGCCCATCAACCATCTGACGTGAATGTAATCGGCAAAGTCAGACTTGAAAGTCCATTCACGGGTACAGTCTTCGATTTCACTGTACAAGGATTAGCTTAGTTGAACGACTTGGAGACATCACGTACAATTGAACATTCGGGGGAACCCAAGAGGGCTGGATGGGCGAGAGGTCGGTTCCGATAATCTCAGCGCCGGGGTATTGGTCAGCGAAATCACTAAATAATAGTTAGACGATTCATGAAGGTGAAGAGCTCGACGTACATTGCCCAAATACCGGTACCGGTACCGATATCAATAGCTTGCTATTAAAGAAGTTAGCGTCGATCGATTGGAAAAGGCACCAATGAGGAACTAACATGAAGCTTCTCTTCTTTGAGAGGAGCCAGGTGAAGTTTATCTCCAAGACCAAGGGTGAGAATATGGTGACTGATGCTATGTTAGTGGTTGGCCATTGGATTGTACAGTGAACTCACGTAAGATCCATCAAATCATTTTGCTGTTCATCATTGGAAGCCCTTTAAAAGTGTCAGAAAGTGTGAATAGTCATTTGAAGGAATGCTTCCATACCAATATTGAGCATTTCCCTGCTCGCTGTGATATGTGCGACCATGGATGGTTCTGTACTCGAGGATGCTAGAGGTGATGGAAGCAGTTGATGAGGCGTTATCCGGGTCAAGGGTTGAGTCAGCATCGGCATTGTCATCACCCGCACCCTCAGCCTCAGCCTGTGCTTGTTCCTGCAGTATCCAATGAGCATCCCAATCACATCTAATTAGGTCCCTTCACGCACCTCATTGACCTGTGCCCAATGCTGCGGGTCAAGAATAGGACCCGACGTGGCAGCGGGTGGAGAGGCTGCTGACTCGGTAGTGGCAACCTCAGCCGCAGGCGCTGGAGACCCTCCAGTAGGCGCTGGGGCCTCGGGAGCAGCCGAGGCTTGGCGGGTTGGCTCAGGCGTTTCCGACATTGTTTGCTTGCACTAGAAACAGAACACACAGACTGATCTACACTTGCAATGACTCAAAGCGAAAAATGAGGATCAAAGCGTCAGTCAGGTGGGAAAATACGAGGGATTAAACATAGGGAAAAGAGTGGACTGATTCGTTTGGTAGGGTAGTACGGACTAAATACTGCTCCGGGAAGAACCCATGTGAGTGTAACTCTCAAAATTGGCCTGGAAAGTTTTGAGAGCTTCCTGAATGGGAACATCCCTTGGGGCTAGACTTGTGGCACTGAAGGATAAAAACACCAGGGAGAACAGTTAAAAAGATAATGTAGGGCACTTTCTATGTTTACTATACTCACCACTCACACTTCCTACCAGAAACTCTTCAAAGAACAGTGCAACACCCGACTGGAATGCGATTTATAGCTTATCGTTTCATGAATTGGCGGCTGGGAGATTGCGATAGTGGGGTTCTTGGCTTCGGACAGCACCCAGATCAGGCTAATCGCCATTTTACAGGCCACGCGATACCTGGAAAAGATATCATCCGTCACAAGTAAAATGCTGAAATCTCATACGATTATCACCAAAATCAACTGATTATATGCACAACTCCGCCGCCCTTTGATCTACCGAGTTAACATGCTCCGAATCATCAATATCACCAATATGTAACCCCATCGCCATACCCCGCGCCATGTGAACAAGCATATGGCAATGCAACGCCCATATTCCCGGGTTATCAGCCACCAACGCCAATACGACATGACCGCGCCGTGGTACGCTAACGGTATCTTTGCGCACCGGAAACTCAAGATTCAAGCCGTTTGGTGGCGCCTCGTCGGTGTAGGGGTTATAACTGCCCCAGCTCCCGCGACCTGGATTTCTGTATGATGATAGAACGTAGAATGAATGTCCATGAAGATGAAACGGATGCGCGCCATCGTCTAAGTTGTTGATGACGATGTCGATTCTCTTCGGTTTGCTGTCCGATATTCCGATAAAGGGGATGAGTTGGTTCTCGTCCCATGAACTTCGGTTTTGAGCCATTAGAGGTGGAGATTGTGGCGTCCAGGATGTATGGTTGATGAATCCGACTGGTGCATAGTCCATGTGCGCCAGCTTCTCAACCTTAGCGTAAAGAAGAATAGTCTGTTCTGCCTTTGCTGGGAGATCCGATACCTTGGTTGCAGCTTTGAGATTCTGCGAGTCAAGAGCCTGGACGCCGTCTTGTTCTAGGGACTGAGGAACAGGTTCATTGGATGATCCCTTTGTGCTTGAACTGAACATTGGGAAGCTTTGGGTCGGATTCAGAGCTGGGTTCGGATAGCCAAAGTTTCTGCCAAGCGGGTTAGTCTCTCATTTCTACCAATAGTGAAACAGATAGAAACGCACTCGTCATCCAGGTAAATGGTAAGCCAATGCTCTCTCGTGTGGTCCCCCTTCCACTCAACCTCGAGGTCAACTCTCTCACCAGGATAGAGAATACCGACTATTTCAGTAGCTTCTGCTTTGACAGCGAAGCCTCCATCCACGCGAACTGGTCGAATGATAGCTCCACCAACGCTCAAGGAAAGGCCTGCGACGGAGCCTGTGTTGACAACCCTTAGTCTCACCTTCTTCTCGCTATCGTGTATCATGAGGGGCTTGAGGTCATTCAACTGGACCTGCGAGCAAGACACTGGTCTGGCAGGAACAGCCATGGAGCAGTTGAAGCGTCCTTGTCCATTGACCAGCAACGAATCTGGGACGGGTTCATTCCCTCGACTACTTGCATCAGCATACCAGCCTAGAACTTCCGTTTGGTTTCGGTGAAACCAATCACCGATCATGAGCAGGTAATCTTCTGGTAGGTCTACAACCTCATCTGGCGAGTGGACGACCAGGCCTCCCCATAGCGCATCAGCGCGTTGAACATCGGAATGGGAATGCCACCAGAAGGTTCCATGTTCTTTAGCGCCAATGGTGAAGTTGTAGGTGAAACTTCTCCTAGGAGCGATAGGACATTGTGTAAACCCAACTGCACCGTCCATACTGTTCTGGTCTTTCATACGCAGGCCGTGCCAATGAAGAGATACGCCTTCATCTTGCAGGCTGTTGTCAACACGAATCACAAGTCGATCGCCAGACCGAGCCTCAATGAGGGGTCCTGGAAACTCATCTACGAAAGTCAGTAATAGCAAACCCCATGTTGGCAGAGAACTTTACCATTGACGAGATACACTCTCTTTTCTACTCCATCTGGTGATCTAGTCCCAGTTGTAATAGTCCAGTTCAATGTGATTGTTGTTGGGGGGCGTCTTGCGTGATCTTCAGGATGGAGTCGGTACCCAAAATAGCCGGTGGCATCATCGCTCAACTGGTTGCTTAACGAACCATGGAATAATACCACTACGACCCCGATTGCCGATAGTAGTGCGACCACGATAAGAGCTGTTATCCATCTCCAACCGCACGTGCAACATAGCGAAGGCGGGGTTCGATCATGCACCTTGACCTCCTCTCTCAGTTCAAACTCCTCAAGCAAAGCATCAGCTTCTTCATCGTGAGCGACCATTTTATCTGCACTCTTCAAACCAAGCTCCCTCTCCCAAAAGCGCATGATGGAAAGGTCTTTTGTGATGGAAGTGAGTCCCATTTCCGTGCCGTACATCCGCATCCCGATAAGAAAAGTCCCGAGCGCTTGTGATCGCAAATCTCACAAAGATCCCCCACGAGATCAATCCCCGCACGCTAATTGGCTCGCCACGCAGCACCACCATCGGTCAGCGAATTAGTTAGTATTAAAACAAGACCTCCCAACTCGGGAAAGATATTCAACGTTGCAATTTACATCCGATGCATGATCATCTGCTTCTTGCTAATCAGATGGATATGATTTGAAACGTGTGAGTTGAGAAAATCTTGTGATCATCGCTTTTGGACCCAGATCTTGCGGTGCTACGCTACTCCACCGTCGACGAGTGCTTTTTGCTCGATTCTGCTTTTTCGTACGATTAATTCCGATTAGAAAGAGGGAGGTATAAGTTGCCAAGATGTGGCAGAGTCTCGAGTCTTGGCTCCTCTGGTTTTACCAGCTGGTTAAGGATTGGCCTTGGTTATCAGACATGATTTTCTCTCCGAGACTTCGTTGGGCCCTCACGGCCCTGTTGGCGGCTTCGGAAACGGCCAGGACTGAGAGCTTGGCTGATATCGACCATGTAATCTTGTTTATGCAAGGTAACATCCTTCAATGAGTCTCTTAAATCAGCTATCTAATGTGTCATAGAGAACCGTGCTTTTGACCACTACTTCGGTACCATGCCCGGCGTTCGTGGCTTTGCTGATCCAAACGTCCAGTACAACAACGGCATCCCTGTCTGGCAACAACAAGTCACTTCTCAACAGAGCAAAGACACTGATTACATCACACCCTGGTACATCAACTACCTCGGTGGAACATGGCCTGAAGCTACTCAGTGCATGAGTGCCGGGTCCAACGGCTGGGATGCCAACCAAGCTGCTTGGAACCATGGCGCCAACAACCAGTGGGCAGTAAAGAACACTCCCTACAGCATCGGCTACTACAAGCGCGATGACCTTCCTGTTCATTTTGCTCTTGCCGAGGAGTGGACTGTTGGCGACATGTACCAAGAGTCCGTCATCGCTTCTACCAACCCCAACCGTGTCATGTGGATCAGTGGATCCATCAACGTCCCTGGCTCACCTCAGACCAAGGATGAGGGTGGATACCCCTACATCGATAACAATGAGACACCCGGTTGTGATAAGAACGGTATCAACTGTTACCCTCTCAAGTGGTCCACTGCTGCTGAGAAGTATGAGGCTGCTGGTGTCTCATGGAGTGTCTTCCAGGACGCTGATAACTTTGATGACAACCCTTATGCCTGGTTTGAACAGTTCCAAGATTCCAAGGCAGGATCTGACTTGAACAAAAAGGGTATGAAGGGGCAGTCCTTAGACGCTTTCTATGCACAGGCTGCCGCTGGAACTCTGCCCGAGGTCTCATACATCGTCGGTCCCATGCAGCTATCAGAACATCCTCCCTACTCCCCTCACGACGGCTCTTGGCTTCAGCGAAAGGTTGCCGAGGCTGTCATCAACTCCCCCAAGTACTCCAAGTCCGTTTTGATCATCTCTTATGATGAGACGGGTGGCTGGGCCGATCACGTTAGCCCGTATACTTCTCCAGATGGCACTGCTGGTGAATGGATTGATGATCCTTACGGTGCAGCCGGCCGCACTGCCACTGGCCCAGGCTTCCGTGTGCCCTTCTACATCATTTCACCCTTCACTCGCAAGGGCGGTGTTTACACCGAACACTGCGATCACACTTCTCAGGTATCGTTTATTGAGAAGTGGCAAGCTGCAAAGGGTCGTGATGTCACCACTGATGAGATGGTTCCCTGGCGTCGCGAGAACATGGCTGATCTGGTCAACGCCTTTGACTTCAAGAACCCCGACTACAGTATCCCCAATCTCCCTGAAGCTCCTCAGCCCCATACCAACAGTAAGGGCGTTTATGATGGTTCATCGTACTGTTCTTCGCAGTACGGTAACGGCCGTCCTCCTGTTCCCTACACTGGCGTGGGTGCCAACAATGATACTGCAAGTCTTGCTGAGGCTGGTTTCAAACCTGTTCGTGGACTGCTCACCGAAGGTCGCACACTTGTTATTGAGTCTTCCGGCCAGGCTGTCAGCGCTACATCGTACAGCAGCAAGGTGTCACTGAGCAAGGCATCAAAGAACCATGATAACATGCAGCATGGATGGGTTCTTCATGCCGTGGATATCGGGGGCGACCAGTTTACCATTAGCTCTGTCAGCAACGGTCAGTATATCTGCAAGAATCTCAAGCTCTGCAAAGATTCTGGTTCTGCTACGGTGTTTGTTGTGGACTTCAAGCCAAGCAAGGGTCACTCTTTCAAGGATCAGAAGTCAGGGGAGTATCTAGCTAGTGGGCGAAAGGAGAAACTGGGTTGGCAGAAGAGCCAAACTTTCTGGAAGGTCTTTAGTGTCACTTACTGATTGGACGAGATTAAGAAGACAGGGTATGTAACAAGGAAGTAAATGAATAGATTGGCAGCGTTAGCCACGCAGCAATCACATCTCCTAAATGAAATGAAACTATGTTCGTAATTATCTTAGACGCCCACTAGATATCAGGGACCATCTCCATCACAGTTCCAGTCGGAGGACCGGCTATATCACCAATAGCGACCATGTACCATCAGGACCTCACCCCGCGGCCCATACTATCACATCTTTTTCTCATTCAGCTTTTCAATAAGCTCTTTTTCCTCACGCGCGGTGCGACATCCAAAGCATTCCTCGGTACCCTTAACAGAATGGAAAGAATGGATTATGCCGATTGAACAATTTGCGAGGGTGCCCGTCGAGTTGGCCTCATCGCATTTGGTTAAGCTGTTTCTAACTGAACATTCCCATGTACATGTTATACATTGGACAGATGTGCGGAGTCTGTAACACATATTTTCACTAAGAGCTGTGATCTGTATATAATAAGTGTTATGAGTTGGAGGTTCTAAACCTGAGATATACATATACGAATATGCTTACTGTTGGTGCTGCGAGTGAGATTTTATAGCCATCTACCAACTTGGTGATTCAATCTATAGGCAGTAAAAGATGTATTGATGCATATAAACCATAATCTCCACTGCTAATAGGGCCTATAACTCAATGTAATTTTGTGTCCAGAGATGGTCGCTTACTGACACGGTGGAGTTCTAGAAGACATGGCATAAGGAGCATGGAAGTGACAGAATTGATTGTCCGTGATGGCCAAAAGATCATATAATATCTGCTATGGAACTACCTGTATTCAAGCATGCAGACAGCCTCACTGGTTACAAATAAACATGTAAAAAATGACGGTAGTAGTGATCAAGGCCGCAACGTAGGGATCTGCCATATACAAATGGTGTACAGACAGCTCGTTCTATGGCTACGCTTTCTTACCTTCGGACAAGCTTTAACTGCCGCTCCCTTTCCTCCCGTTTGATGCGACATGGATCGCATTCAGCCTTTCCCTTTTCAGTTTCGTTCCACTTCCAGATGCCAATGGAACATTCTGCATCTTTTCCATGCCCGTTGACCTCGCGGCACCTGTCTAGGAAAGTTCGGTTTGACGTTTCTGTAGGGCATGAGATGCATCGAATAGACGTGAAGACAAGTCGACACATGGTAATAATTGTGTCTTGCTGGTTATAAAAAGAATTGCGTGTTGCAGTACGAATTTGAAGCTTGGAATACTAGGTGGGATATGTCGAGTTCGTTGGAGTTTGGAGGTAGAAGCAGGCCCAGATTCTTGTTGCTGCAAGTGGGATCTTATAGTCCCCTGTTCTCGCGTGGATAGTGATTTAACGCAGACAGCGAGTGACATGATACACACAGACAAGCACCGCTTTTCACTCCCAGTGACATTTATAAGTGAATCTGATTTTTATTTGTAGGGATATGTCGGAAAGGTCTACTCGATCCATAGTCCTTCATCATCCACTAACAGAGTGTCCAACAGTCTCCGTTCTTCTGATAGTTCACTTGTCTTCCTCGAACACTTGGTGCATTCACCGTTTCCGATCTCCTCTCGCTCAGGCATGACACGACCTGATCCACATTGACCCCAAGCAGCTTGTTCAGTGACAAACCCACACAACTTTATGTCAAATGTGCCTGAGTATTTGACTCCGCAGGTCTTGCAAAGAAGTGATATCAAAGTCTGATAACACATTTTGTAAAAGAAAAACGGCTTTCCTTTGGGAAGATCTTTTCAGTGGTGGTGGGAGATGTCAAGATGTATATGCTCTCGGGCGGATGATTCGTAGCAGATGTTGAGGGAATTGAAGAGTAGGTTTCTGTTAATGACGGTCAATGGGACGAAGGTCTCTTCATATAGTTCTTTTTCGTTCATTCTAGCAGTGATACGATGAACAGTCCATTTGGTTCAGTGATGAACTTATGAACAACAGCCTTCATTCACCTTGGATTGTTTCCCTGGCATGTTCACAAACAATCGTCAAGCATAATCAGTAGGTGATCATCTTACCGATCCTCCTATTGATACCACCAATCTTCTGAATCACGTTCCCACTAATCTAATATCTCGTTCACTGTTTCCCTTCAACCAATCTTCCAAAGCTATGTCAATTCTACCCACTCCTCCTGAATGGTTGCGAGTCTCTCTTCTTCCTCACGCTTCTTTCGACACACATCACATTCTCCTCCCTCCTCCTCCAGTTCTACTTTCATAACCCCGGCGTCGCATTCTCCCCACTCAGCCATTTCCGGTAAGTTATCGCAGGTGCTAGTGGTTGAACTAGTCTTGTACGCATGCCGGCAGGTCGAACAGAGAGTCGACAATTCGTAGAAATAACACATCTTTCAAGTCACCGCGCTTACTAATCTCTGCGAGGTCTAAAGGAGCTGAGTATTCCGGTCAGGTGTCTTATTAGTCGAGATTGTTAATGCTGAGAATTCTCCGATTAAAGATTCTCCTGATCCGCCAGGCCACGACATTATATAGTTGGAGCTGAAGCGGCGGTTCACTGTTGAGTCGCCAGGCTGATACCGACGACTTAGGGTTAAAAGGCGCTTATGGCTCCTTGGTATGTCTATGAACTACAGTATTCTCACTCACTGGTACGCATCATCCGTTGGCAGTAGGTAGGAGGAGGC
The DNA here is from genome assembly GCA_013396015.1 of Fusarium mexicanum. Taxonomy (NCBI): domain Eukaryota; kingdom Fungi; phylum Ascomycota; class Sordariomycetes; order Hypocreales; family Nectriaceae; genus Fusarium; species Fusarium mexicanum. The sequence continues at coordinate 74,187 of JAAOAM010000076.1, read as the reverse complement.
CTTGTTAAGGTATATTATGTACTAATCCAGAGGCACTATAGTGAATATAAATAGAATAAGGTTGTGTAAAATATGTAACACCTGCAGAAATAAATAATGCCGCCTCATCATTAACATCCTCCAATTACTGGAGTGAAAAGTCGTCAAAGGCGAAGTCAGGGAATCCACTTGCGTCTGTGCACTCAACAGTGATGGACATAGAATCAGCCGAGTCACCGGCTGTGAAAGTATTTTCGAACAGTTGATACTGATACGCAGTGGCCTGGGCGTCGAGATCAAGGGTTTGGGATACTGAGCCAAAGACAATCTTGAAGGAGCATGTGCTGGGCACGTACGCAGATCCGGCGGCCCAGTTGAACTGTAGAGTATACGTTGTGCCTGCATTCAAGGGGCTAGCCAGTGGCTTGGTGAGCGTGGCGGACTTCTTGGTGGATCCAAGCTGGACGTATCTGGGCGAGTCAGTATACTGTTACACACGAATTACAGGGTCAGATGCTCACAAGAAATTGTCACCCGAGTTCGGAGATGGGCCACCAGCTGTGCTTCCAGCTCTGATTATCATGCCATTGGTGCCGAACCAAGCATAGGTACTATCATCAGTGGCTTGGATCTCAAAGCTGGGGTTTTCGATGAGGGCCCCAGTCACGGGATATGCCTCACAGCCACCCACTCTGATCAGTGCCGTGTCATCAACGTACACTGATCCAAGTACTGTATTATCGTCATTGTAATCGCAATAGAAGACGATCTGAAGTAGCATATTTCCGGCCGGCATTGCGAAGCGGACTGAGTAGAGAGTGTAGCCAGTCGACGAAGTTGCCCCAAAGTCGAGAGTTACCTCTTCGAATCCTAGGTTGTTATAGCCAGCGTACATATAGCACTGCCCGCTATCTGGGAGAGTTTTCGGCTTCCAAAAGAAATGGTAATCGTAAAGCTCGTTTTCTACTAGCTGTGATGCGTCGATATTTTGCTGGAGGAAGATGGCATCATTCGCAGTCCCGCTGGGGAAGAGTCTGCCGGTTGTTAGCTTAAATGATCCTGAATTGAAAGCGTGGTGTCAACATACGCCTCCCACTCTCCTGTTCTAGCATTGGATTGGTCGTGTACAAAGTCGCCCCTGTTGTAGAAGGCCCATGCTTGATTGTCCGCATCCGCCTCAAATCCGGGGACTTGAACAACATTCACAGGGCAGTGAGGCGCCTCTGGCTGTGCAGGCACGAGGAGCGTTGATTTGGGAGGGGCATTGGGGTCGACGGGAGTAGCATCACACTCGTTGTTAGAGTCCATAGCAGATGTATCATCAATGTAAACATTGGCTGTGTACCCATTGCCTACACCGGGACAAGAAACGCCGATCTCGATAGCCGGGTCCAAGTTGTCCTGTGCAATGAAGCTCGCGGTGTACTGGTGGTATTGGGAATCAGACGGAAGCGGTACCTGCTTCAATGCCGTGTAGTAGTCGAATATAGCAAAGATAGTGCATTGAGTGTCGACTGATGGGGGGTTTGCGACAGAGTACCAGAAGCTGATAGTATACTCATTGCCTGGGGTTATGTGAATACGCTGCTCCATTCGTCGCTCTTGACCATCTGGGACAGGTAGGACACTGTTTCAAATCAGCTTGTGGTTCAAATCAAGTAGAAATAGCGACGTACCCAATGTAATCACCAGTTCGAGCTTCTGCGGGGTCGTATTCAACATCACCACCACCCCAGTAGAATCCCCAGACGTTTCCGACATCTGGATCTTCGAAACCAGGCCGTCTGAGCAGGTTAGTAGGTTCAACACAGACCGAGGTTGTGGTTGTAGGCTCTGATGAAGTTGTCGTGGCATCCGCGGTGGTGGTGGTGGGATTGGCAGTTGTCGTAGTATCAGCAGCTGTCGTGGATTCCTCAGACGCAGTAGTTTCGGTAGAGGTCACGTCAGTAGAGGCCGAGGTTTCAGCAGTGGTGGTCGTGACGCCTGATGTCGTGGAGCCGACGGATGCAGATATCTCGGTAGACGTGGTCGAAGCATCAGAGGTCGTGGACTCAGCAGATGTCACAGCATCGCTTGACGTGGTAGGGTTGCCAGACGTGATGAGGTCGACAGAGATCGTATGACTGCTCGAGGTCTCGATGGTTGAGATATCTGAAGTTGGCGGGTTGCTTGAAGAAATGATAGTTTCACTGCTGGAAAGCACTGTAGTTCCAGATGTCTTGGTGTTGGCAGCACTTGTCACATCAGTCACTGCTGTTGTGTCCGATGACGCCGATGTGACGGTGCTACTACCAGAGGCAGAAGTCGAGACAACGGGAGCCGAGGTCGTGGTTTCGGTGGCTGACGCGCTCAACGAAGTCCTGGTCGATGGGCGACATAGACCCGCGTTAACTCCCAAGATGTTCGCGGCCGCATAAGCGACTCCAAGAGTCTTCAGCGACACCATTTTAAAAGAATGGCTATTAAACGAGTGACTAGTCCACAGATTTGTGAACAATGGGTTGGAGTGCCAGAAGGATGGCTTGACAATGGAGCAGCCACAGAACATATAATGTCCACGGGAAAGTCGGAGAAAAAACCTCGTATCACGCCAAGTCGCACCACTTTGGCAGAGGATCTATTAGACCTAAACTACCAACACGATTCTCAATCGGTCGTTAAGCGCTGACTGTTGGCCAGCTGAATTGTTTTTAGTGAGCTCGTGAAGGATCAATAGTTTGGTTCGCCTTATCTAGCGTCTCGCTAACATTGGGTAGAATGCTGAATGTGGATCGGAAGTAGCTGTATTGAGATACTGGGGGCGTTTAGCTGCTGTGCCTTGCATAATTAAAATTGTGAACTCCTGAGTTTTAATCCTAGCGTCGTGCTTTGCTGTAAGACGCTATTGATTTCAACAGACACTATTGACTGATCGCTAAACCTCAATGGATATCAGCCTAAACGTTTTTTCTTTTTTGGAACTCCTTAAGCCCGGTGATGCCGGATCGGAATCTCTTTCTAAGACTTGATTGGTTTGTTGGTTGTCACGTCACCGAAGCACGGCAACGTTACCGGAATTAAGAGACCAGTGCTAGTGCCAGTATTCGCAGCCCAAAGCTTAACCTTGAATAATATTTACTGTGTATTGCCAGTAGATCGCAGCGCTCTGTCGCGGCCCAAATTGGAGGTCAAGGCGACTATCAAGGCAGAAGTCCAACGGTTATAATGCAAGACGATAGCAACCTTCGATTGTTCTGGGTTGGCTCTGGTGGGCCTGACCAGGGACTCGGGTACTCGGATTTGGCACTGAACCTGTACTCTCGGGCTGGTCAGAGAAACTTGGGCAGAGCCCTTGGCGGACAGCGTCTGAAGAAGATGCCAAGTGCTAACGGGCTCAAATACGACAAGCTGGCTTTCATCTTCTAAGAAGACCCTAGCCAGGAAATCTGGTTGACTTATGAACTCCCTGATCAAACATTAGTTAACAGGTTGTTAGCAAAGATCTTGGAGATAGAGGGGAGACCTGAGCAATCTGATTAGGTTGCCCTAGTAGTTCATATCCAGTCTGGCAGGCTGGATATCCTGGGGAATTCTGCCTTTCTTATTTTGTTGACGAAATATTTCGAAAGCTCTTGATTAAGTTCATATGCTTCGGTTGCACCTCATCTCTTTCTTCACTACAATTGCCAGTACTAGTAACCACACACGACATATAGATTATCGTCTTATTCTCTGGCACGGATAGCCTCCTTATTTAGCCTTGGAATACTGCAGGGGCCACTGGACTTTCGCGCCCAAACTCTTGGCAGCTGTAAGGACAAAGCCTGAGTCTCGTAAAAACTGCCTCCCAGCCATGACTAAGTCGGCCTGAGGTTCCTCATACTTCCCCCTCTCAGCGTTTCCATTTATCCCATTCGTCTTCTGTAATGCCCCAAAATCACCATTCCCACGAACAACACTCTCAGCCATGTCAGGTTTATCGATGAACCCCACGGCTGCAATCAGCAGTTCAATACCATCAGCTTTGATGGCTTGTCGGATCTGATATGCAAGATCGATCTGATAGTAGGGATGAATGTCGATCTTTTGGTCCTTATGGTTGCCACCAGATGAAATATCCAGAATGTCAACGCCCGCCTCGGGAAGAAGCTTGGCAAGTTGTATAGACTCGCCAAGGGTCCAACAGTCTTTTCCGCTCCACTCCATCCACTCAACGGCTGAGATGCGCAGTGAGAGAACAACAGTGTCTGGTATGGCATCCCGGACACCTTTCAGGACACGAAACAAGAAGCGCGTTCTGTTCTCGAAAGAACCGCCATATTCGTCCGTTCTATGGTTCGTGAGAGGGGACAGAAAGGCGTTGATCAGGTATCCGTGAGCACCATGAAGCTCGATAAAGTCTTCTAACGTTAGTTACGATCCCATGACTGGGGATAACAGACTTACCAACGCCGGCCTCAGCAGCTCTTCTAGCAGCACTAGCAAACTGATTAACAGCAAGATCAATTTGTTTCTGTCCCATCTCTTTCGGCACAGGATATCCAGGACCGTGGCAAATCGCACTTGGCGCCCAGACGTCATTCGGCCATCCGCCAGCTGCCTCATTCGCAAGTGGGAAGTGTACCATGGGATTGCCCTTGGCAAGCCACGGTGGGAGCATGGAACCCTTGGGACCAGAATGGCAGAGCTGAATACCCGCCTTCTGTCCTTGGACATGAACGTAGTCGACTATGCGTTTCAAAGGTGCAATCTGACTATCCCTCCAAAGACCTGAATCTCTGGTTGAGACTCGAGCATTGGGAGCTACAGCTGTAGCTTCGACAATGACAAGAGCTACACCTTTGGTTGCGAAGGAGCCGTAGTGTACAAGATGGAAGTCAGTTAGATGTCCATCGTTGGCACTGAACATTCCCATGGGGGAGACGGCGATGCGGTTTTGGAAGGTAAGACCTCGGACTTGAAGGGGAGAGAAGAGGGTTGAGCTGGCTTCACTTTCAACAAGTTGTGTGCCGGGCACTGGCGCCACGTCGGGGTATAGCTGGACCGTCTTTTGAAAGGACATTTTCCAAGGTGAGTGGTGTAACTGAAATGGATTATTGAGTGTCGTGTTTTGAGGTTGGAAAGCTTGATGCAGGCAATCAGAATGATGGCGGAAGGGGAGAGATTTATACCTCAAAGTAACAACACGACCGTCCCCTTCGATACATCCAGTCCGTTAAGTGCCCCGATGTTATTGCCAATCACCTCTTGATTGTCAATCTTGTTATAGAAAGATCCCTCCATCCTTGGAATACACGATTCTCGGCTTGACACTTTGGGACTAGTGTATTGAATTGAACGAGGTGTCCAATAACCCGTGAGGATGGGTCTCCACTATGCGACAATCATCCATTAGTAATACTTGCCGTGTAGTCATATCGCAATCCTTCGCCCTCGAAACTTGGAATGAGCTGATTCACACATCTTGCTCAAATCTTCAAGGACTTTCTAGCCATGAAGACTACAGGGTCCCGGAAGAAAAGATACGCCATAAAGGGGAAGACCGGCTGTATCACCTGTCGGTTAGTAAAGACCCCTGCAACAACAGCCAGTAACTAAACATGACAGCATTCGTCGAGTCAAATGTGATGAAGACAAGCCAAGTTGTCACCGCTGTGTCTCCACTGGCCGCAAGTGCGATGGATATGACCTCGCTCCCTTGGTTTCAGGCGGTAGAATACTTCAGCCGATAGTTTCTGGAGGCAGTGACCCCGAAAGTCAAGCCATCTATCAATTCCGGACTAGAATCGCAACACTCATCGCCTCTTCATTTGACGCCAACTTCTGGACATATGATGTATTACACACCTCAGATAGATACGTACCCGTCCGACACGCCCTGGCAGCACTTGCGTCAGCATACCAGAAGTCTATCCTCCTCGGCATAGAGTCCAAAAGCTGCGATATGTTTATCTTTTCCCAGTACCAAAAGGCTGTGAAATCTCTCTCCATTTGCTTTCAGGAGCCCAAAGTTCTCTCTACATCTGCAAAGCTGGCTGCCTTGGTTGCAAACTTTCTCTTCACCTACCTTTGTTCATTACAAGGTCTTCGCCAAGAAGCTCTCGTTCATTTGAGAAATGGCCTGGCACTCATTCATGAATGGGACGACCTGAGAGGCCAGGGCCAACATGTTATGACGGATATACTAGGATTGTACATGAGATTAGACACGCAGACTCGCGTCATCTCAATGACCGACAGTACGTCCCATTGCTCAGGAGGTCGCTCTCAACGAGGAACTTTACAGGGTACTTCTGGCACACCGTCAGTGTGCTCGTTGTTACGCCAGCTCGATGCTATACATGGCCAAATACTTCAACCCTCAAACATCGAAGCCTCAATTCTATCCATCGAGTACTCCCTGAAACTTTGGGACCGGCGATTTGAGAACCTAAGCGTTACTTCGCAAGAAGAGAATAAACATGTGACTGCGCTTAGAATGCGACGGATGATGGTCGAAGTTACCCTTGATCTGGCATCCAACAGAAGCAATGATGCAGAAATGACTGTCGATAAAAATTGCAAAACCATTCTAGATCTCGCCGTCCAGCTAATCCATGACCTTGGTCTTCGACCTGCTCAGGCTGGGTTTTATCTGGCGAATGGTCTTGTCGAAGCACTGTACTTCGTCGCTGTCACTAGCGAGGACTGGGACTTGCGACACCAAGCCATACAAGTTTTACGACAATATCGATTCACCGATGGGGTATGGGGGAGTAATGCTGCAGCAGATCTGGCGGAGGGCCGATTACAGGGTGATATCTACAGGTATCGGGAGCAGCTCGAGGCATAAAATGTATCGAGACAATATATATGCTATTTCATCATAGTTTACAGTGAACTTCTATTTTTCCCTCTTCAGGTGTATCTATCTATGCCCGCTTGAAGATCGTGATGCCTTGTTGCTCAGAATATCCAAGAAAAAGCCTCAATTTGGGCAAAATATCCGAAACTGCAGGAAATTTCTCCAGGTCCAAACCCTTCCCATCCTCTCCATCAATCTTGAATGGCCTCATGATGAGTTTATTCTGCTCAATATCCTCTAGCGAGAGTTGTAGTGGCAGGATGCAAGCAACCTGAGGCGTCTTCAAATTCTTGCCAATCATTCCAGCGATCTGATCCAGCCAACCTGGCACCGCGGGATCAGCAAATGACATGACGATGCAGCCGCCGGCCTGTACCAAGGGGTCTTTTTTGTCGGCATTGGGCTTTGGGAGCCATAGTTCGGTCTTGATTTGTGATAATGCAGGCTTGGCCCGCTGATCCAGAGATTTCCAGATGGCGAAACCCTGATCGTCTGCTTGGTGAGAGTCGACGGCAAACATGTACGAGTTGTTGTATTTGCTTTTAGCGTCGGCATGCTGATTCGATTTGACTTTGATAGTTGCACATGAAGCGACAGGAGAAAGTTCAATGACCTGGCCTGCTGATTGAGTAGCGATGTTCTTTTTGGTATCATTTGGCTTCAGGTTGTCTTCCAACTCCGCATCGTTGTCTCTATCGATCCGTTGCAGAGAGATTAGTTGTCTTCTCACAGTGGCCTCATCCCCGTGAAGAATGGCTACGGCCAAAAGTACTTGCACGCCGAGAAGAAAGGTCAGACCAGCTGCACTCCAGATGTAGGGTGAGGCTTTCACTGACGCCTCGACCCATTTCACTGTGGCATGAACACGCTCATCCATGATAAAAGATAAAGTTTGCAGAAGAAAGCAATAAGGAGGTAAGAATTTACTTTAATGGGTACAACTTGATTAAAGCTTTTGAGCGGATGATTTGCCAAGCAATTTCATGAGGCGCATTCATTCCACGTGCTGATTGTGATGGAATGATTGGTGAACGTCGCGACGCCAAGAAGTTTTTGTAGGCAAGGTTTCGTAGATTAGATTGAAAAAGAAATTTAGTTTCAACAGCAGATGCACATTATGAATGATAAAAGCCTTTTTGCTAGGCAAAGAAGGTCACGAGACCTGATAATTCTGTCGTGAAAATGATGGTCCTTTGCTATGAACGAATGAAATTAATCGTCAAGGCATTCCAGGGTAGCCACGACAGATCTGAGGAGACCGTAATTTGGTGTTTTCTTACAAACAAATAATTTTCAATCATTGGTTTTTTACGATCTTGACTGTCTGTGTCTTCATTGTTCGACGAAAGGGGAATGCGATACGGCGTAGCAGCGCGCAAGCCAAGGTTAATACCACTCGCAGCGACGCAGAGTCACCTGGCCTCGCGTCAAAGTCGCATTGGAATTCACGGCGCTTAATTTAGCATTTCATAACTGACTTTCCAACTTTTCAACACTCGTTATGCTCTGTGAGTAACAAACCTAATATGTGACTCATTCCAAGCAGGTATATCTTGACCTTCAACACAGAATAAATTCCCCTCACATGCATAAACAGCCAAACCTCTCCCTGAATCTATAAATACTTTGTACCCCGGCATGATCCGCGTCTGTGCTCCTCTCTCCACATTCTGAAATCTGTCTTGATCGCCCTAACGTCGCCAAGTCTCACCAATTCTCGCTTACATAACCCGGCTTACCCCATACGGTCCACATAAAATGGCTCAATCCGTTACGTCAATCGACACGCTAATCGCTCCAACCTCGAGAGCACAACACACCACCCTAAATATCGTGTCACTTCTCTCCTCACTATCTTTACCCGACGACTCAGACATGGTCGCCATTCCCCTTCATCATGGCGCTCACTGCGATAGCCTCGCGCGACTCACGGATGAGATTCTCGTGTCGATACTCGAAATACTGCCCAAGCATGACCTCTGTAGCGTGTCACGGCTGAACAAGCGCTATCATGCCCTTGCGGATGCTGTGCTGTATAATACGGTCCAGTGGCTTAAACCAGAACTTCACCTCATCTTTAGTCAGTCGCTTAATCGACGACCAAGGCGCGGATCAGCTATCGAGGGGGTTAAGCTGGCTTACCCGGCTTCAGAGTTAACACGTCTCATTTCCGACACGCTAGAACCAACCAATTCCGTGTCGCATACAATCTCAACAATGTCGAATCTCAAAACTCTCGATATCGCTGTGCCAGTTGGTCTTCTACACAGTATAGGAAATCTCTTCAACGGACCCTTCGATCTCGCTTGTCTGCAATCCTGTACCCTGTTCTACCAGGATGAGGCCGATCAGTACTGGGATCTCCAAGAGAACATCCACATCTTCACACATCCAACCCTCGAAACCCTGGTCATCAAACGAGCAAAACTCGACGACAGAGGCTTTGAGTTAATCGAGCGTCCGCACAACACAGCGCTCAGCAAGCTCCACCTGATAGAATGCGACATCAACGACGACGCGCTCTCAGACGTGCTCATGTTCCCCGAAGCCCTCAAGGAATTCGTCCTCACCCAAAGAGAAGAGCCCGAGCCCGAACTCGAAGAGAGCTCAGCTAGCATCCGCGATTACATCCTCTCCCTCAAAGAACAATGCCACTCATTAGAAACCATCACCATCGACTTCCCCATGCTAGCCAGCGCACGCCCCCTCGCCCTCCGCGAGTTCACCGCGCTAAAAACACTCCGTCTAAACTGGGACTACCAGCTTTTTGGAAAATCTACCAAGAAACCACGGCTACACTCTGTTGGACTACCGCCCGAACTAGAAACATTAGAGTTTTTTAATCCGTTGGGTACGGATGAAGAAGTTACGGATTTGTTTGTTAGTGCTATTGAGAGTTTTCATTTTACTTGTAGGAAATTGAAGGAGTTGATTGTTTTGGTTGATGAGGATCCGGTTCCGAAGGAGATTTTGGAGGCGGCTAAGAAGCAAGAGCAGTTGTATTTGAATGTGATTGGAGGGGATTTAGACGAAGATGATGAATAGATGATTGGTGTTGGATAGAATGATGGAGTTGGATAAATATTTTGAAACATAGAATAAATACACAGCGACTGTCTTTTGCATGAAATGATATGAGTCCGTGTCATACTGAAGTCTCATCCTGTTTGTGATAAAGATCTAAGCCTTCTTACCGACCCTCAGGGACCAAGAAAACACCAGACCTAGATGTAGTGTGCCAGAATAAACTTAGTAAATGGTATTCTAAGTCTATGCTAAAATTATCCTAAACTTAGGTAACCTATCCTAAATTTATTCTAAGTTACCTAAGTCCTTTCGTCTCTTAGGATTCAGGTCTTGGGTTTCCCTTCCCCCCTGCTAATTGCTTCAACGTAGTATTCTCTTTCTTGGCATGCGACGTAGTATACATCTGCCCTTATCCTTTCTCCAATCAGCAAACTGCCGAGAGATGGAGCTTTCCATGTCATGGCGCTCTGACTGCCGCTACCTGCTGGGTAGCGTCAGCGACTCATGGATGTTTCCGTGCGCTAAGAATAGACTCTCAATACTTAACTGTCATACCAGCCAGCTTAGGTCAAACATTCCAAGGATCTTCAATCAGCTCATCACATATTCTATAAGAGTCCAGCTACCAACATGGGCAGTCTTGATAACACCCTTCCTCCATTCCCGGATGATGTGCCTACAGTGCCAATAGCCCGAATCTCATACTCCAAGCTAAAATGCTCCGATGAACATGAGATGATCAAAGTGCTCAGAGCTTCTCAGTCGGATGGATTCTTCTATCTCGATCTCACGAATGACCCCGCCGGAAAATCTCTTCTAAGGGACACAGAAGATGTCCTCGCCATCTCAAAACGCGCCCTCAACATCCCTCTAGACAAAAAAACGGAATGCGTTGCAGAGCGGGGCAAACAAATGTTTGGCTACAAGCCTGCTGGGGCAGTTAAGCAGACTGATGAAGACGCACGGCCCGATACAACCGAGTTCTTCAACGTGAGCAAAGATCACTTATTGGGGAACTCCGAGTCGCGAAATTATCCTACAGAGATCACCAGTCAGTGGACAGACTTGCAAGAATTCGCTGAGAATTGCCACTCTTTGGGTCTTATGATCCTTCGCATTTTGGCGGAACAGCTAGATCTGCCGTCTGATGAGTTCGCCAAGAGAAACAACATTTCTTCAATTTCTGGAGATCATATAAGAATGACCAAAATGCCAGGCTGCGACTCTGCAGATGATAAGACAATTGGTCTTGCCTCCCATACAGACTTTGGTAGCATTACCATACTGTTTAATTGGGTCGGTGGTCTGCAGATTCAATCTCATGACCCAGAAAGACTGGGAGAGTGGGCCTTTGTCAAACCATTACCTGGACACGCCATTATTAATCTTGGCGATGCCATGGTAAAGTTCAGCAATGGACGTCTCAAGTCGGGAAAGCATCGTGTTGTACCATTACCTGGGCCGTTAGGACGACTAGACCGCTATAGTTTGGTATATTTCGTCAGACCAGCTGATAATATGTTGATGAAGCCGGTTGAACATTACAAGAACGAACCTGTAGTTACTGTCGGCGGTAAGGTTGGCGAGGGAAAGGTGTATATGGCTGGAGAATGGTTGTCACATAGACTGAAACAGATGTCAAAGTAGATGCAGCTCAGTCTCAAATGTTTGAACTCCTATTGGTCTCTATAAGTACTCAGAAGCAGCCTTCTTCCTTAATGCTAAGGCAGATCTTGCGATGACTAGAATTGCAGTGTGCTGGACATCGGCTACACTGCCCCTCAGTAGACGGGTCGATCGCGCTCGGAGCAGGTGAAAATGAGTCTTGTAGTTATTTTCCTGGGGGCTCTGATTGTTACCAGGGGCCAGACCTTCGACCTATATGGGAAACATTAGATCTGCTTCGGGAACTCCTTTCGTGACTTCTCTCAGGCATTTCAGCTGGTGGTGAGTTCCTCTGCCGACTTAGCCGTGTTATGCATGTTGGTTGTGTTGGTTCCATATGTACTAGCCCAACACAGTATACTGATCCATGAGCGCTATTTGCTTGCCCTGTCCGATGGAGGCCGAAAACCCACTAATGATGAGGATTGGATACGCTACAATGCGCTTGGGCCCCGTCAACCAACACTTGGTGCAGGCTTGTCGAGGCCTGGAATTATCGCTGAACCAGGATGTGAGTCGGCCAGTAAACATAAGGGACATCGCTGTTTACCGTCTCTTCGTACAATAAAATTCTGGAATTCAAGGTCATTGAGCGCTCGAGTTTTTCTTGCAATTCCGATACGTACGATGTAAAGCCTGTGATCCTTCTAGAAACAGTGTTATAAGATGCTTGGCCTTATGGGAAAGTGAGACATCACAAACAAAGTGATACGATAAAAACGAAGGATTAAGGTTCTTGAAGTGTCAGGGTATCTAACGCCGAGGGTTACGAGCAACCCTTCTTGGCCGAACATAACATGCAAACCCATAGATACTGTATCCTGAAGATGACTCAGGGCCAGACAAAGAACCAACCGCCATGTTCCTCAAAGCGACAGAGCAAATGAGATTCATCCACCCTCAGGGATATGCTTCCCAGTAAGGTCTTCGGTGTCGACCCGCAAGATAATCTCAATCACCTCAGGATGGCCGTCAGAGCTGCTGTTGTTAGCTCTGTAAAAGGCGACAGCCGCAGCATAAAATTCGGATGAGTATTTTTTGTACCCCATCGCATCTTCAGTGATCCTCTCAATAATGGTCTTTCCTCTGCACAACCCATCAACTACCTGCCCAAGCATTTGATATCGCGCCCAGATTGCGTCGCCAAATCTTGATTCCCGAATCGAATTCACATACGAGCTTGCCCAGGGTTCGACGACAGGAGCCCACTCGGGAGGATGGAGGACATCGTTTATTGGGAGATCGAGAAATAGTTGCTCTACCAGCTTCGTATCTTGTATGCTCTTGTCCATCTGCGATCTTAGCAATTTATTTTTGTCTTATGAACACAAGAGGCGAAAAGACTGCAAATTGGGATAAATACCTTTCTCGAACTAAAAACAATTATATTGCTCAATTATTTGGTTAAGGCACCCGAAGCGATTCGCTTTTTTCTCACGCTAGGAAATAAGAAGGCCTAGAAATTTCGGCAACAGTGTTAACAAGTTCACAGGCTAGAGTGGGGTTTAACTATCCACGTATGCAATAAAGCAGATCTCTTTATCATTTTCGCGAGCCAGAATAGCTTTAATATTCTGGATACGGAAACCTTTGCGTTGACACAGGCAACATCTGACAACTGGATCTGTTGACAAAATCTTGAGTACTAGGCGATAAGGTACACCGAATCGTTCTGGTAAAGCTCTTCTCAAGATGTGGCCCTTGTACGCTCAGCTTTTTTTATGGCCTTGTTGACCAGAGGATAGCTTGTCATCATCCCTTCGCCGTAGTGAAAGCGACAGCTCGTATTTCGACAAGTTTCAGGGACACTATAGTGGCCAGAATAGTCATAAGAGGTTGGATCGATGGCATGAAACCAATCGTGTGGCAGGCCTCCTCCGGCTGTCCCTGGCATGTCAAAGCATATCCTTCTAATATACGCCATGACGATACAGCCCTTTGCCTTCTCACAATGACCGTAAGCTACCTTTAAGGTGCGGAAAGGGCTACAGACATGCGGATGACCTGGGTCCTGACATGCCCAGCCACCACGAAGCTTGATCAGGTCCGGCGAGATAGACTCTGAACCATCGATCTCGGCGATAGAATCCCATTCTGCCATGGCGTTCACTCCTCTTTGCGGTATCATATGGCGGCCTCCTTGTAGTCGGATGTTCTGAATGGCTTCTTTCAGCTTTTTCTTGTACAAATATCCACTCGAATGAAAGACGGATGGGTCGCCGCCGGAATGTCCTCTCCAGAAGATAAGAACCACAGTCATCCCCCCTGGGAGCTTCGTGGCAAGCGCCTGCGGACCTTGGCCTTCAGCGCAAGATGCAGAGTGATCCTCGTGGTCGCAGCTCCCAAGAAACACCCTATCTTCACCTTGTTGCCCGTCGTCGATACAGGTTTTTATATCGTCCCAGGTTAGTGTTTTATGACAACACAGTCGGATGTGGCCTTGTCTCCCGATGCAGGTACTCTTAAGCCTCGCGAGCTGCCAACTGGCAAAACACGCTTTGGGATGTTCAACGCCGCAGGGGTGGCACTTTGACCATGAATCTGGGTAGGAGTCGAATGCTTGAAACTTACAAGTGATGGCATGATCTTTGAATAGCGACGCTGCTTTTCTGACTCTCCGACAGCGTTTGCACGCGAAATCCCTTATTATCAGCTTCCCAACTTCAGTCTTCAACTCCAGGGATGGCACATTGTACTCAAAGCAATGGCGTACATTTCTCGGATCTCTTGGAGGATTTGACAAATCTTCATGGCCGCCAGAGCACCACTTACAGCAGAAATGGGTTGAGAAATAGTGCGTCTTGAACTCAGCGCCTTCCGTCAGGCGCCGGAAGTGTCGAGAAACCTGCCGCAAAGCAAACAAAGCAAGGCCACCTTCACTATCCCCCTTTGAGAGCCAGGAGATGATCATCGACAATATTTCCTCGGGGAGTTTCTCCAGTCTTGAAGCCTCAGGAGAGCTAAGAGGAACGTGGTCGTGGATAAGCTGTGTGCGATGGGGGAGCCCGTTTCCGAGTGTTGAAGAAGGTGGTTTCTTCCAGAGGCTGAGTTCGATTGCAGATTCCCTGTCGTTCGTTTCGGCATCCGCTCTTCTCATCGCGTCTTCATAACCTAGTCGATCCTTATCAGTAATTCGAACTTTCTTATAAGCGAATCCTCATACCTCTTCCACTGTTTTGGATGTCTCTCTGCCAGGTAATTACATGGCTCACTATGACATTCATTAGTTATGACACTACTATATAGGACCTGCTTTCGTACCGTATCTTATAAATAACATTACCACGATGGGAACTCCTATTGTTGTTGCGAAAAATGTATAAAGCGAGGCAGACATGGCGTTATCAAGTTGGAAAGTGAAGTCTGCAAGAGGAAGGATGAATGAGGCCAGGAAGGGCGCCAAGAGGTTCAAATATTTTCATTACAGTTTTGCACTCACATGATGACAATAAAATCAATCAATGATGACCTGGAAGTATGTTCCTATGGTTGTAGCTGTATGGATGTCGCCTACAAGGTTAAGCTTAAGGCTGCCAATAATAATTAATAATCGAAGCTTATAACATCTCAACGAGACATATCAAGCCAAGACACTGAAGATCCCAGTGGGCTTCAGCTTTTAGAAGGCAATATGTGCATAGCCTCAACAAAGGTGAGGCGCGTGATATAACCATTATGTCTAAGTTGCTAGCTAGATGTGTTATTTGCAGTTAAGACTGGGAGCTTAAATCAACAGACTAAACTTGGCCTGCTAGGTCTATCAACAAAATGAAAATTTCTTAGATAAGCTGCTGGCATTAAGCCAGCTGTATAGATAACACTCCAGTATAATAGATCTGACTGTGAATCCAGAGGAGGCATGTATTGCGAAGTGCGAGATGCTGGCATGTATAAGAAAAATGGTAAATTATTATTAGTCAGCGGGTTTAGCTCAGTTGGGAGAGCGTCAGACTGAAGTCAAACTTCAATCCATTGATATCTGAAGGTCGTGTGTTCGATCCACACAAACCGCAAGTCCTTTGTTTTTGCCAATATGTTCGACTATAGCAAGTACACCTTTTGTTTTGCCATATTATATACGTTTCACACGAATGCTACTACTTTATCTGTCCTTTCAGAGTATAAGCGATATCTTCGATATCATTTGGCCATCGCACAATCAGCCAGAGACGAGGTTCTACTGGTCTGCTTTACCAAGACTTGCAGCAAACTATCGATCGCCTTTACCCTTCCGGGTCCGTCAGCCCACTAAATCCACCGCGCTATTGATTGAAATGCTCACATGGAGCAAGAAATCTGCCCGCAGTGAATCAGGGTGTCAGAAATGTCGGCATAAAGACCCACTAAATTTAGTCACGTACACCTGAATATTTTTGTCAGTAAGGATTACCCTTCTGTATCCATGCAAGGCCCACAGATAGGTAAAATGTGGCTTGCTGAGGTCTACCAGATAGTGCCAGCAAGCGCCCCGAGGATGACAAGTGCGAGAAACTATCATCTCATTCCATCTGACGTTAATCCAACTTCGAGTTCTTCTCTTGACTTGGACTTCTATCTGCATGCGAATTACCATGGCTACCAATCTTGATAAACTTCCTAAAGAGACTCTGACCTCCATTGCGAGCGTGAGCGCAAAAGTCAGAGATGCCATCTCCGCATCTCTCTCCATCGGTCAAGAGCAGTACCTGACCATCGCTGTCCCAGCAACTGTAATTGATCTGGCCAACCCGGATCATGGCGGCTCATTTGTGTATGATGAGTCCAAACATAGTTTTCCTCCAACAAATGTCAGACAAGCTGAAGCCAGCTTAGTTGACAGATTGATGCCGATAGCCAAAGTAGCAGTATGCAGATCCCCATCTTACCCATATCTCTGTGCTAACACGCCAAAGGTCGGCAACGAGACGAAGAGTGTCGCGCGCAGTTACGCTCGTGCCATTGACAATTTAATTCCGGCAAGCCCGACGTCCACCCCCATCCCAGGTATCCCCAGCCCTGGAGAGATGGACTACGCAAAGTCGATGGAGTTTCTCAAACAGAAAGTCCCCGGTACCTCAAAGACCGTAATGGAGATTTATAGGGATAAGGAGATGAAGTGGGCTGAACAGCGTGGAAATTGGGAAACAGCAAAGATCGGGGCTACTCGTCGCGCGCATGAAGTCTTTGAAGACGCGACCAAGGAGCACGCCGATAAACGACAGAAATACCTCGAAAAGTGGTCCAAGGACGAGGGCAAGCGCTATAAAGATGCTACTCAAGCTGCATGGATGGATTGGGTTGATGGCGGAAAGAAATATGCAGTCGAGTTTGCCTTTGGCATGTTCCAGATGGATCCTATGGAGCGCGTGGAAAGAAGTAAGGAGGCGATGAGGAACTCTGCGGTAGACGATCCAAGTGGCGATGGGGATGTTTACGGGGTTAGTCTTACACCTAAAGGTTGGGCTACGTCCTGTAGGGTCAAGGCCGATGAGTGGCGTCAGCAGAATGTACTTGGGCAGCTGAACGGCAATGATGAAACAACCTGGAGCAGGATTACACTGTCCTACTCTGGATCGGATATCCAGACTCAAGGAAGCGGAACCACTGGCTTTGGTCTCTGGACCTTGGGCGGTACAGACCTGGATGAGGGGCTACGCCGAGAGATGGCATCCTGCGAGGTTAGCATCTCATTTTCTGCCCTCATCGTCAATATCAGCCGCCCATGGTTGCACAGCGAGCTCTTCAGCGACACTGATCTCGAGATTCAGAGAGGTATCAATGTCAGCCCTGGCCCAAGTCGTATTGATGATATGATCGAGGACCGGAAAGATGAGAAGAGTGGTGAATGGGCCTTTCCTGCCTATCCGACCTCTTTCATCATTGCTGCAGATACAACGGTTGAGTTTAAGGGAGAATCCAAGGCTATAGAAGAGTTTTGGAAAGCTGGCGGTGAAGTGGTCGGTTATGGGCCTTGGTCGGTGTCAGGTAGTGCTGCGGCCGAGCAGAGTAGAGTTGAAGTAAGTTCAACAGGCTGCAAGATCAGTTTCGGGGTACCGCAGATTATTGGCTGGCTTAACGAAACTGTGTCACCTCTGCCACGATCATAATAGCTATTGCTTTGGCATCACAAAGTGCTCTCGTATAAAATAAACATCTGTTTTCACACACCTCCTTGATCAGGAAACGCAGAGGAGTTGAGGTGCCTGACGAGAGGCTGAGGCCCACTCTTTTCAAACAACCACCAGCAGCTTTTACATCTTCATTTCACATAAATTCTCTCTCATCTCCTTTATGCACATTCTTTGCGGCCCCAACTTTCTTCATCTCTCATTCTTACACAACCCACAAGCGCTCAACATTGGCTTTGAAGCCTCGCTTCATGATGACTAAACTCATCAACAAATCAACCTCTGACTTCTCCGTGCCTGCCTCGAAGACAAACTCTAACTCCCCACTCACACGTGTTCCCGGTATCTATACACCACCCCTTCAACGTGCTTCTGGTCCTCAAGCACCTGCTTTGTCAGCGATGACAGGCATTCGACGTACCGTAAGTACCTTTAAAGTCAATACCACTCACTTCTTTGCATCGGTACTAACTTATTGAAGCGCCTCCAAACCCTTTCAACGATCCTTGAGAAGTCTAGCTCAACCAAAGAGGCCTGTGAGATCTTCACCCACGAGCTCCAAGGGATGGCGAAGAACGCCGGTGACGTGGCAATCATTCTTTCGCAAGTCATCCGTCACTACAAAGCCGATACGCCGATTCATCGGCATGCTCAAAAAGAATCTATCACCTTGTACAACGGCCAATGGACGGCCTTCTTTCGGAAGATCGCAGCTGATGCGCAGTGGTTGACGAACCAGTGGGGTGGCAGCCTTTGGCTCCCTACTGATATCCGAGCTACAGCTGAGGGATTGTTTGGTAATTCAGAGCCATCCCTGTATGTTCTTATGCTGGTTGATATCACTAAGGCAGCGCAAGCAAAGGGAATCAATCTTCGAAGTCTATGGGCCAATAATGGTGAGCTCAGGGTCGCAATGAAGAAGAATGCTTCTCAATACCTTACGCATGAACTAGTCAGCGGTGTCATACAGAGCATCAATGGCGCGAGAGTTGAGAGGAAGAATGGACCTCAAGGTAGGACGGCCATTAATCTCGCAAATGGAACTGAGAAAACAAACAGCGATTGGGTCGACATAAACAGTTCCGATGACACAAATCGCAGTGTACAAGATCTAAACTGCAGAGCGCCCATAGCGAGTGTGAGCCATTCTCTTCCCAAAACCTTGGGTGACACCACTCCTAAGAAGATTGGCGCACCAGAACAACCTCAGCCCTCGCCTCTCACAAAGGGGGCACAGAAGAAGCGCACTTTCAATCAAATGAACAGTGAAGAGGCTTCGCATTACAATAAATATCAGAAACTCATCCGGAATCTCAGCCCCAACCGCATCACAGAACTTCGCAATAACGCGCTTCAGTACTTAGAAAAGGCAGAGTCAGATAAGGCGAGGTTCGACTACGCGCTTGCCAATATGAAGGGCCGCGAAGATCAGATCAAACAAATCCACGACCAGGGCAAAACTTTGCTAGATGAGATGAGCAATGGGATGAAGGGGCAGAGTGAGCAGGGCGTCCTTGCTGGGGTGTTGGCAAGTACTGGGACGGCATATGTCACTGGCATTACCAGTCTGCTTGACTCCGTTCTCCAGGCGTCATCTACCTCCCAAGATAAAGCTACGGCTAAAGAGTTGCAAGCGCGACGTGCAGAAGCGGTCGATAAGGCTTCTAAAGCAAAGGAACGACTCCAAACGCTTGGTCAGGTTGAAAAGGCGCGGTCGACTCATCAACGCTATGAGGAGGCCAGGAGTCATCGACAGAAACTACGCGATCTTCTTAGGGAGGCAGATGAGCGTGCCATAGAACTAGAGAAGGCGTGCACTGCCACGTTCAGCCAGGCGGAGCAAGAGGACTAGTGGTCCATTCTTAAGCTCTCAGGGTAATTGATGCGGGGGGTACTTTCGGGTTTTATATGAGGCAGCGAAGGTCATAATTTGAACTGTGCTATTCTACCAAGGCAGATGAGTCTAGAAGCTCAATGATATTTACGAAATAGTTTGAGCGTCGCAAATAGCGATAGGACATCAAAAC
This sequence comes from Fusarium mexicanum, assembly GCA_013396015.1. Taxonomy (NCBI): domain Eukaryota; kingdom Fungi; phylum Ascomycota; class Sordariomycetes; order Hypocreales; family Nectriaceae; genus Fusarium; species Fusarium mexicanum. The sequence continues at coordinate 54,559 of JAAOAM010000076.1, read as the reverse complement.
ATAGCGCTAAGATTTGGCGCCGGGAAATGAGTCACCCCGCAGTTGCACAATGAGGTTTGCTGACCTTAGAATTGAACTTTTATCTATCAGAATCAACTTTGTGTTCTCCCATTTGACTCTTATAATTCAAAATAAATCGAAATGTCAATCAATTTGCAGCCATCAACACCGCCTCACCATCCAAACTTTGGTGTGCGCATGTCTAGCGAGAGCATCGACCGTTTGGTGCGCCACGTATTTCCCGACACTACCCACGTAGAAGTAGAGGCTCTTCCTTCTTTGAAGTCCTTCAACAACCGAGTCTACTATCTTAAATGTCACAGAGACTCCCAGGCCGGTAACGGTGTCGCCCATGTCGATGAGCTTGTTCTCAAGATCAATGGTCGTGGTTTTGGATCAGAGAAGGTTCAAAACGAGGTTTCTTGTCTCCGCCTGCTAGAGCACTTCTGCCCTGAGATTCCGGCACCTATGGCGATAGCTTGGTCTCAAGATGGAATTACTATCAATACCAAGGACGAGCAGCGCAGGGAGATGACGTTTAGCAGTGTGGACGAAACTCCGAACGGCTGGATATTGATGACAAGAGTTCCGGGAGCGCCGATCGACTTATCTGCGCTCGCCGATGGTGACAAGTTTCATCTTGCGACACAGCTGGCAGATTCCGTTACCAATTGGCGGCGAAACGTTCCTCCTCAGAACTTTGCCGGAAACATTTCCTTTCATCAAATGCACTGCCAGCCTGACATCAAAATCCCAAGCTCAAATGGTGCCAACGAAAGGCGATTTCTCATCAGAGGTATGCTTGGAGAAGAGCTCCATTGCCAAGATGGTATCGCTTCCATTGCAGAGTATTACAAACAGAGGATACAGAACAAGATGAAGACTTTAGAGACAAACGAGACATTTACACCAAACAGAGATCTCATACAGTCTCTGAAGACATTCATAGAGCAAGACCTCCCAACCATCAGGTCGTTGAATAACAAGGACGACGCGTTTGTATTCACTCACTACGATCTGTCCCCACGAAACATTCTCGCATCCGGCCAGCCTCCCCAGATCACTGGTATCGTGGACTTTGAGTTCTCTGGCTTCTTTCCACCACTCGATGAATTCCTGAATGACTGCGTCGCCAATAATGGCGACTGGCCCAAAGATATGTACGAGGCGTATCTGAAGCGACTGGAGTGCAATGGTATATCAACACCCTTGGAAGGAATCAAGAAAGATCATTGGGAACAGATGGTATTGCTGGAAGAATTGGTTGAGAAGATTGCTCCTTGGTGGTTACCCGGTGAATTTCAGGGTGAAAAACTGGAGCAAAAGTTGAAAGACATCAGGTCACGGGCTACGGAAATATTGAAGTACCTTGGTTCGTCTTGAGAGGAATGTGTATGTACTGGCCATGGAAGGACAAAGGAATACAGTACAGATGTTAGAAACCCAGATCCTTCTCAAACTCCTTCCACTTCGTACCAATTGGCTGAACGAGTGTAAAGGCCGCACCAGTCTGATTCATCTCTTGCACCCCATTAGTCAAATACAACGGCGTCATTTCCCCATCATCACTAAAGAACAACTTCGGCCTCTCCCTTCTCTTGAACACCTGCCACGATCCATCTGTAAAAGTGACATTTGAACTAAAAGCCTCTTGGAGCTTGAAATGCCACGGCCCTGTGAACTTTCGTGAGAAAAGATGGGATCCGACGCGTGGCCATTGCTGTTTATCGTTCTCAACATAGTCTATCATCCAATGGTTTATGGAATGCCAGTTCCCTCGTTTGTCGCGCCATATGAATGGGTCTTCGGTCCATTCTGGGTTTTCTTGCTCTGTGACGTTCCATGTTGCTTGATATATGAGCTTGTAATCGCTATTCCAGGATTTGGCAGTGAAGATTGAATAGTCTTTGATCCCGAGCACTATTTCACTGGTTGGGTTATTGTGTGTCCAGAGAGGGAATGCGGAGGGGTTGGTAGCGTGAATACCAGCTGGCCGGTCACTATCAAGGATCATCTTGAATAGGGACCATGGACCACGAACGTCGTCAGCAGCCGAAACGGAAATATTGTTGGGCCACCTGGTGTAGCTGATGCTTTCGCACTTCGTGAAGTTTTTATCATATTCCACACCAATGCTGTACAAGAGGTACTTCTTATCGCCGGGGCTCCAAATGATGTCTGGATTATGTGCAAAGTTCTTGGAAACATCTTGAGCATACTTGTATGGTCCTTGAGGCCCGTTATGCGATTCAGCGCGGATGATATAAGAATGAGGACGCCAGCCCTTCAGACCGCATCCATGACTGAACTGGACTGTGAAGAGATGAAAGATTCTCTTGTTGTCACGGTCTTGGACAATTCGACCTCCCCAAGAGGCATTAGGCCAAATACCGAAATCGGTGGGACTTGGAGGCTCGTATGTATGGTTGTAGCCAGTGTATCGTGTTGCCGGAGCAAGATCAAGACGGCCGCAATCGCTGCCAATCCAGCCTGGATCGCAACGGCAGATCTTTTTCCATCTCGAACACATTCCATTCAGACTGCAGTCCTCGTCATTCTTACAAGCATTCGCAAAGCCAATAGAGAAAAAAGTCAGTAGGTAGAAGAGATACAAAGTGCGCATCATGTTTGAGTTCCAGCGATTCAAAGCCTCAATGTCACAAGCTGGCCTTTTTGATAAGCAAAATGTTCTTATTCTGTTCCTCAACAAAACTCCGTGGCGAATCAGTATTCTGGAATATCCACGCCTGATAGGAGGATTATCTCACGCCTCAATCATGCATACACATGCGGAGGATCATCTTGCTGCTTACTGTTGGGGGCACCCACCCCGCATGCTCTGAAGATCAATGGGTTAGCTCGGTATAGATCTCACCGAGGTGCCTTGTGACCAGAGGAGGTCATGTTCTGTCGCAAAACAGGAGGTCGCACGATCATACTGGCTGTTCTCCGAGATAAAGCGGGTACATGGTCTAAAGTCCACTTAACCTACACTAAACTTATCCTAAACTGCCCTAAATTATCCTAAATTTACCTAAGACTTTATAGAATATTTGACAAAAGTGTTGTTTTAAGTTGATTGACCCCACAGCTGATGCTCACATCACGCGCCTCGCATGAATATGGCATCGATCTAGGTTACAGATGATGCAGTGAAGCCTTATCCTTCTTCTGCAAAGTCTTCTCCTTGTCGGTGCGGAATGGTGAAAGGAGGCATCCGACTAGTCCGACCAAATGGGCGCAGATGAAGAGCACAGCCTTGAGAAGAGAGAGATGATGATCACACTTCGCCCAGCGCCAGGGAATGCAGACCTGACAGACAACCGGTATCCCGCAAAATTGTAAGCAGGTCGTCGATCTGGTCCATGAGGGACTGTTCGGGGCTAGTAGGGTCGGGACCGCCGTCATCCTTGATGAGTAGTTCCGATAGTCTCGGAATCCGCGGGAGACGTCATGCTGCCATAGGTCATGGGCAGCTCTTCCAAAGGGTGGAGCATGTACCGAGAGACGACTTCATACGCGAAGTCAGCGTCCCAATCCGACGGCTTGACGGAGGAGACACTCTCTTCAGTGCTCTCGCCCCAACAGAGGCAGAAGAGAGTGGCCACAAGGGCGGCGAGCATGAGGACGGCGCTTTTCATGGCGCACGGCGGCAGGGATCAGCGGCGCATTGAAAATAGGCGAGACGGATATCGGGCGATGGGATTAGTAAGAAAGATCTCTGGTAAATAAGACGCAAGGAAGACGCAAGGTTTCTTTGGTCTTTTGAGAAGCAAAACTTATGGCAAGATGTTAAGAAGTTGAAGTTGTGTGGAGTTGAAGTTTGTGTAGAGTTAATATTTTGTGGTTGTGATTTGATATTCCACTACAAAAGTGGGGCACGCTTTCCACACCTTGCGTTCGCCTAGCAGTGTATTGTTCTATCGCAAGATCTTACAACGCCCAGATCTTGATTTAATCACAAAAGAACAAAACTTTATAGTCCCCAGACCTAGGCGATTCTAATCGTGCTAATCTCGAATTTCTAAGGCATCGCGCGCTTCATACATGGGAGGTGGAAAACCAATCGATGCGGGACCCCAGATGCGATACAAATGAGCTGAAATTCTGAGGGGCAACGCCAGCCGCTGACCAGGTAAGTAAACTACTTACTCGCGATTCCACCTCCCAACTAACTGACTCTCAATGAAGGAAGATTAACAAGCGAATTTTACGAACACGTCGAGACACTTTTGCAACAGGCCTCAGAAAGGGGTCGTGGACAATGCCGCGGAGAGACAACGAGAAGCGACACACAAACCGGATTGCGATGCACCGTGACGAAGCCTTTCACAGAGAAATAAAAGACAAAGAGATGCATCCCGTTGCATCTAAGAAGTTGGAAGAACACACCGAGTCGTCAGACGTTCAAGAAGACACGAGAAATCAGAGTACGCCCCTCTTTCACAAGACCTAGCTTTCGGTTTAGAATTGAGGGCAGCTCCCTCGATCAGGTGGATAACCTTCTTAGTCAGGTCAGTCTCCTCGGAGAACCGCTTAACACAAATAGTTCATCATAAACGATCTGGCCTTCGCGGGGCATGTCGAGCTGAATCTTGAACTCAGGGTAATTCAACTTGGTGAAAAAGTAGAGCTTGTCCCGCCACTCCTCCCCCACAATTGGCGTTATTTCTTGAGTGACTCCTGCCTTGATGTGTCTCATCAAGACCTCCGGGTCAGCATGTCGGTCTGTAAGACGATTGAGCCAGTAGGAATTGTCTCGCTTCCAATCTGCCTCTCGCAACACCTTACCAGGGACTTTAAATCTTTGCTCTGGATATGGATACGGTTGCATCCTGTGGCTTGTCCCTGCAACGGGATACCCTTTCTGTTCCGTCTTGCTATGATGAGCTCACGAACTACAACTCCTTTTGGGAAGGACTGTCCATCGGGTCGGCGGCCCACAATCGTTAGTACGTTGTATGTGTTGCTTTTCCATTGTATCTCTTCGCAAAGCTCGACTGAAGTACGTAGATAAGCCATCAATTCGTATTCACGAATGATGTCGATGGGGCGTCCCTTCGGATTGCTCCACTTGGGGAATCTGGTCTTGTGCCGCCACCAGACGTAACAAAGAACCCTGCCTCAATTTGGCAAGGGGTAGTGATTGCGGTCTGGTCTGTGAGGTCATCATCTCTTATTACTGCTTCTAGGCCAGAGGGTTGTGATCTAAACTTAGGGTATCACTAGTCCAAAGACCCACTAAGGCTATCCTAAACGTACCTAAGTAAGCCTAAATTTACCTAAGACTTCTCATCACTTAGAATAAGGTAGATGTCTTTACCTGCCCCAATCACCTGACCGCTCTTCAAAATCGGGAGCTCCTGGAGCATTTCTAACATGAAACACAAGATGACATCAGAGGGGATGGATCGGTGTAGGGCGGCTGGTAGGCTGTGCCACTCTATTTCTTATCTCGTAAACTCTACTGATAATGGCATGTGATGAGTGCTTTAGCCAGGAAGTCAAGGCCGCCCGGCTATGATGAAGCTCATTCTTGAACATAACAATTCTCTACCCGCCCAGTTTCATCTTCGAGAAAGCTCGAGTCCACATTCTTGTTTCAGCTTACAATGCATGCAGATCAGTCAGCCCTAAAGCAAGCTAGGTTTCTTTACATTTGGTTCGGGGATGCAAAACTTGTCTTCCTGGACGGCCCCCAAACCTCCACGGCCTTCCCCAGCCTCTGAGTGGTCCAGCTCTAAATGCCGCAAACCCATGTCCCTTGCTGTTGACATCATTGGCACGATCCCAAAGCGGATCACTACTGGACTTGTGTAAATGTGTAGCGCATGAATCTTATAACTCGATGTATTATTTGCGACTTTGGTCATTGACTTGAACCACCCGTCTGTAGTTCGGAATGGCAGGTCTTCAAGAAAGTTGTCTGTGCGGCCTTATGGGAAGATATCGTTGCAGTTCAATTCCTGTGTCTTCCTAGAATACTTAATAGAACTATTTCTATCTCGCACCGCATACCTTTTAGGTCCATGACACCAGAACGACCTACGCAGAAACAGTGTGCGAATTCTTCTGGTGTAAAGAGAACAAACTTGATTTCGCCCTGGACTGGTTCGGCTATCGCCCCGTCTAACAGCATCGCCACTTCCTAGTGCCCGCTTACTACAAGCTTATGCAAAAAAGTCATGCCATGTCTTGCATATCAGGATCGCAAAGGATTTTAGCAGCCATGCAAAATATGCCGGGATTCCGTGCTAGCACAGCCTTCCTGTTCAGGTAGTTCGTAACTTGTCCTGCGCTAGTCCATCCAATAAGCTTAAACATAATGCGAGCGCCTAAAGTCCAAAAGTTTAAAAATCCTTCTAGGCTGACATATGCAATTATGCATATCGGCAGTTGTACAAGCGCTGCTGATCTCCTGAGGGAGCGAGATCACTTCCTTTTGGAGTCGAAGTGAATTGTTTTGGTCTGGTCACTGATGTAATTGATGATGACTTCAATGGAATGATTGTGAAAATTGCTGGAACGGGGCAAATCCTTCGAATGAGCAGGCTTTTGCAAGGAATTGTCAAGATGTGACCTATCTTGGAACACTGTAGTGCTGCTTCAATTATAAATTCTCACTGATTCCTCACGCTCTCTCAATATCACCACCAAAGCATCTCATCACTTCAACTCATATACTTCACTTACCATTGCCAACATGCTTCCCAGCCTTCTTCTCTTTACTCTCACTGGCTTCGCCAGCGCCTCTCCTACTGGCCTACTTACCACTTCCCATGATCTTCAGGCCAGGGAGATTCACGCTGATGAACTTCACGCTCGTGCCCTAGTCAATCACCCCAAAGACCTCATCATTGACTCGGGAGATCTCAATGACTACATCAAGAAGCACCCTAACTCAGATAGCGTCGTCTATCTGAAGGATAAACAGTCCTTCGTACCACTGTCGAGCGTCTCGGAAGTCAAGGACGAAGATGCTAAAGACGACAAGTCCAAGCGCCAGTACACTGGCCCGTGCTATGTCTATGACCAATGGCAGGCCCGAGACTCCCAATCCTACTGGGGTCCATGGGAGACAGCTTCCGGCTGCCTGTACACCGGCTTGAGTGAGGGTTCCGGTACCCGAACTATAAGCTGGTCCAAATCAGTCTCAGTTGAAGTCTCAGGTGGCTTAGATTGGAACCCCATCAAGGATGTCCTGGGTGTCTCTCTTGGCCTTGCTGTTACAAACACTTGGACCGATGGTGGTAAGATTGACTGTAACATCCCTGCTGGATCAGTCGGCCAAATCTGGGCGCAGAAGTATCTGGGGGAAGGCATGTAAAGCTCTTGTTTCTTTTGAGTCATGGCTAACGGGAATAGCACATATGTGGAAGAGGATGTGCCAGTCATGTGGGGTCTCTGGCCAAAAGTGTCTTGGTGACTGGGAAGAAGCTGGGTTTGTCAAAGCTCCAACTGATGGGTATGTTAAAATTGAGGTCATATGAAGCAAAAGACTAACAAGTTCCAGTTCTGATCCTGGCAAGAACCTCAACACAGGCTGTAGCACTGGCAATGAGAACGTCAAGTGTTAGAATGGATATTTGAGTGGCGTACTTGTTGGGAGTTTAGCCTGGAGATTGGAGCTTGGAAAATGAATTAGGGAAAGTTTTAAGATGTAGTTATAGTGCGGCTCAGCTTACACTCGTTGGCTGCTTTGTTTCTTTAATCGACGCTCTTTTATCTTGATAATTCTCCAGAATCTCATAGGATGTCAATCGGGGGCTTGCTGTTGTTGTTGAAACAACCCAGCACCCACGACTCGATTAGGGGGCCTAGAATAGAACATTTCAACTGCTATTCAGCCCAAACAGTTGTTTAATATGCTCAAGAAAGATGGAATATGACTTAGCTGGTGATGTCTCCTTGTGCTCAGAGATCTCCCCACCATCTGTCCCTTGTCTTCTCCATCTCCAGCTCCAAGGGATATGCATTCAAAAACTTGGTAAGCGGCTCTTGCCAGCCCTGCCGAATAAGATTTCCCAACCATGCAGATGTATACTCCCAATAGTACGGATACCAACCGGCAAACTCCCAATCAATGATACCAACAACTTGACCACCCCTTACTAATATGTTGAAGGGGTTTAGATCTCCACGAGTAAAGACGGGTGATGGCCACGGACCGTCCTGTTTAGCGATCATTTCTTTTATGTCTTTCCAATCCTGTTCCTCAATGTGAGCTGAATGGCTGTCCGGCTCGAGGTCTTCACGTAACCATCGATGGAATTCCTGAACCGTCTTGAAGGGCCCAAATCGTGGTCTTGAACGCGGTATCCGGGAGTCGCGCAATGAACCGCCTATACAGCTCTCGACTCCCGCGCCATTTGGTGGCACCAGAGCCCGTAGTTCCTCCAGCATGCGCCGAAGTTGGGCGAAGATACTTGCCAGATCGACCTCTGAAAGAGTCTTCCAGGCTTCTGCAAGAGAGGTTCCGCGAATGCGCTGCATGACTATATGTGCACGAGTCTTGTGCACAAACGAGCAGTGAATGGTTGGGACAGGAATAGAAGTATTGGCTGCTACGAATTGCGTGGTAGCTGCTTCGGTGAGATGGACGAATGGGCCCTTCTTGACGATGAGAGATTTTGAGATGGGGACACAAGGCCCATCGTGTTTATAGAAGCGCGCGGATGTTTTGAGGGCAACGAGTGTCAACAAACGACGAGGCAATGTATTATCGATGGCCAAGGAGGATGTTCCTTCGTGTTGAGTGGCCGTTTGGTCGGGCGGAGGGACGTAACATGTTGTTGACATGCTGGAGGCCAGTGAAGCGGAATCGCTGGTACCGGGTGCTGGGCTCACAGAGTCTTGGTGATTGTCTGGCGTCTAAAACCTGGAGGAATCAATGGGGTATGTCATCTATCGGACTCGACATTCGTGGTGGGGATGAAGATTGGTCGATTGATGAATGGTCTGTTGACGGAAATTTGCCCACTGCATGTCTGCTGACTAAGACAAATACTCCGTAATAGGTATCTACGCGTCTTCCGCCGACAGACCCAGTGCGCAAAGCTTGATAACTATTGCAATGGATGATTTTAACCGCCTCCCTATTCTAAATACCCACCAAAGTACAGTAAACTGGCCTAAACCTTAGCCTAAGGCTCTTCATTGTTTAGGATCCTTTATCCTAAGCTGGAACACGGATGCGTAGAGACTATAAGATAATGTGCAGTATCAATAGATATCAATCATTGTGCTAAATTGCTATGGGATACAAATAGTTGCTCAACGTCTACAAGCGCTATTTCTAAATGTAAAAAGTCTCTTAACTTCTTACTCCTCCTGGACCTTCTCTGTTGATCCATGTGTAGGGAATTGATCAACCTTGGTGCTAGCAAACTTGCGCGCAGGGACCTTGTGCTCGAAGAGGAGATCGAGCTCACCATATGTTCGATCCTTGGGCTCGGGAAGGCGGAAGAAGGCCCAGATGAAGATCAACAGGCACCATCCAGCCCAGAAAAGACCAGTCTTGGCGCCCCAGTTCCACGAGTTGCGACCGAGCATGCGGGGCATGAGGGTGTTGGTGACGAGACCGGCGATGTTGCTGAAGTTGCGGGCCAACACGATGGTCTTGGCCTTGAGACGAGTGGAAGAGATCTCGGCGACGATGGTATAAGCGATGGGGCCGATGGTCATGTCGTAGACAAAGGTGTACACGACAAGCAAGCTACCGATGGCCCAGCCAGTTTGCTCAGTCTTCTTGGCGAAGCCGAGGCCTCCGACTGCAATGAGGATGAAGAAGAGAGCGGCCATGCCGCAGATGTAGATATGGCGGCGACCGAAGCGAGCCATGAGGAACCAGGACAGAACAACGCCAACAGCGCCGACACAGTATTGAATGACATTAAAGTCAAGAGCTCGCTCGGAGGAAAGACCTGCTTCAAGGTAGAACTGAACGGCGTAACCCATGAGAGAGCTCCCGCAGAGAGCCTGGGCAGTGTAGCTGATGGAAGCAACTTCAGTTCGTCGAAGATCGCTGCGCATGAAGCAGTGCCAGTAGTTGGTTCCAGCAGAGTTCTCAATCTCCATCTGGTTAGTAGCCTTGAGAAGCTCAACCTGAGCATCAGCATCGAAAGGAATGTCGCACTGAGTAATGAGCGAGAGGATAGATCGCTTAGCATCCTCATATCGCTCCTTTCGCACAAGCCACCATGGAGACTCGGGAGCGAACAGGGTACCGAGCATAATGAACGGAGGCCAAACCCACTGAAGAGCAAAAGGAATTCTGTAAGACCAATCACCGCCCATGGTGCTGAAACCTCGAAGAACGCCTGCGCCGATGAGTTGACCGATAACCCAGCAAAGGTTGACGTAGGCAGTAAGATACGGTCTCAGGACAACGGGCGCAACATCGGAAGCGTATGCGAGAGTGAGAGTCTGGAAAATACCCCAGGGCAGACCGAGGAGGATGTTTCCAGCCAAGAGGACCTCAAGGTTTGGTGCAAAGAAGGGGAAGAAGATGAGTCCAATCATGAGAACCTGACTCGCCAACATAGTCTTCTTGTAACCGAAAGCATCAGAGACCCAACCGTTGATGTAAAGACCGATGATCTGACCGCACATGCCACCAACTTGGATATAAGTCTGCCAATCGGCCGAAACAATACGGTTTCCGTTCGAGTCGACTTCGTTACCGAATTTCTGCTTGAATCTGTAGAGTATGGCTGTCAGTTTCATGGTCGACGACGTCGATACCAGGCTAACTGCAACTTACGCATCATAACCGTAAAAACTACCCAACAAACTCAAATCATAACCTTCCATGATGATAGCCGTTGAGAAAAGGAGGGAGAAGGCGATGGCCTTTGGGTATAGGCGGAGTGCATCGCGGATAGTGAGGGTATGTTCGCGATCATTGGCCTCACGCGCAGCAGGGCGCTCGACTTCTTCAAAAGTCATCTTGTCGGGATCGACGTGCTCAACCTGAGCGAGGTCCTTTGGTGAAGACATGACTGTCAAGAGATGTTATGTAGAAAGGATCCCTTGTATGGAGAGAAAGAAGAAGTTGATGCTGGGAAAGAGAAACAAGAGAGAAGCTGGGGAATCTGGGGATTCTTATGCTAAATCTCCACAAACGACCCGTCTCTCCAGGTTCTGGACGGTTCACCCCCGGACCAGTTTCGCCAAGAAATATGTCGGGCCGACATCTCTTCAACGCGAGACTGAGCTCATCTTCGCCAAGAGCTGAGCCTCGTGATGGCTTCAAATCTCTCGAGATGGCTATGTCGGACCGACATGATCTTCGATTTCTCGTCAGACCATGAATTTTGAAGGGAATTTTGTATGGGGAAACGGGGTCATGAGATCGTGGAGTTTTGTGTCCTGTCGGTCCGATAAGAACGAACTCACCCCGGATTTTCGACTCCAGACCGGGGCGTCCAAGGGGAGGATGATCTTTGCTTGTGTTGGTTAGAGTAGTCGGACAAGACCGAGAATTTTGCATCCCCCTGACTTGGGACAAGAGATCATTGACTGGTGAAGGGAACTTGTCTCGCCATTGATGTGAGAGCTGAGCTTAGCGGAACTTTAACTTTAAATTTTATGGCGTTTTATGCTTATGCTAACATGCAGACCAAATGAATTATGCTTATGTTTATTCTGCGAAGAGGGTGTCGGGGCGAGGGGGCATTCCATCATCGATATTGGGCAACGTGACCTGGCTTAGTGAGGCGTCTTGATTGGTGCGGGGCAAGTTCGTGTCAGGAAGCGAGCGATCGAGGCTGCGGAACCAATTGATCCACCCTTTCACCCGATCGCGTGGTATGGCCAAAGGTAATATTCGCTTAGGACAGTGACAACACGGTAACGTGAGTTGTACAGGGGCTTTCTCTGTGGTAATTGGCGTTGGTGGGCACTGGAAGAAATGTCCGTTTTGGGTAGTTGTGCTCCCGAGGATCGGAGCGTCGAACGTGTTCTCGCGACGAATGAGCCGTTTTTATCCACGGGGCCACGCGAGAATATCCTCGATCGGAGCCAAGCGCCACGAAACAAGGTTTTTAAATGCGGGAAGTTCCGAAACATAAGTGAAGGCTGCTGGGCTTGCTGCAATTGAACCCTCTTGGAATTGGAGGTGGCTACCCTATAGCGTCAAAACGATAGAGACAGATAACGCAGCTGATTCCAACACAGCGCAAAGAACTTCACAATGCGTTTCGGGTGGTTGTTTCATTTAGAATACTCTACATACTAAATTTAAATTAACTAGAAATTATTTTACTTCCCTATAATGCTCCGCCGTGATGCCATCTCACTCCCCAATTTCCACCACTAACTTAGTACAACTGACACCTTCAGACATTTTATCCAAAGCGATATTGATGAACTCCAAACCCCTTCCTACTACCCTCGGTTCCGGGCTTGGTCTAATGTTACCATTGGACAAGTTCTTTCTCAAATAAGTACCAATCCAATACTTGAACTGCTCCAGTCTTTCCTCTTCAACCGCCGACGGCATTACGAAAATGACTTCAACTCCATCAACGTTTTTCGCGTCCGCTGGAATCCAGGGCGCCGACCCAATCTTAGCCGTGGTCATTCCTTCAGCTGGGTTCAAATCAACGAACTCGTTCAAAGTAGCCTGACACAGAGAAAGATCTCCGGTCGCGAGGAAACAATGTCGAACGACTAGCGCGTCTTCTTGTGCGGCAGAGACAATTGACTCCACAACCTTTGAGTCTTTGTAGTCAAACACACGATCGGCGCCAAGTGAGCGTATATAATTGTGATTGGCCGGCCCAGCAGTAGCATACACAGCTGTAAAGGGAGACTTGGGATCTTGGCACATCAAATGAGCTGTTTGTACGCCCATGGTGCCGATGCTAGATGATGCGCCCCAGATAAGAAGCGCTTCTTTCTTCTCAACCCGACCTAGATCATGGGAATGAAGTTCATCATAAGATCTAGGAATACCCATCATATCCCATGCGCTAAGAGGTACTTGCACAGACACAGGCAGCGTCGCAGCATGATTCCACGACATGGTCTGATCTGGAAGACGCACAACATGCTGCCACGGGACAAGGCATTTTTCTTGGAAAGGACCATAATCTGGAGCGCATCCCTTCCAAGCGGAGGCAGAATATGCAGCAACACGAGTGCCAGGTTGGAAGCCATCATCGCCTGCTGGAACATTTTCGCCAACTTCTAGTACCAAGCCGGACATGTCGAAGCCAATGACGGTAGGATACTCCTTTATAAAAAGTCCTTGATCGCGCATGATGACATCTGCTGGGTTGAGAGCGACGGACTTGACGGCAATGAGAAGTTCATCTGGCCCTGGTTTTGGAGTGGATCGGGGTTGTACTTGGAAGGGTTGGCCTTTGCCTGGGCAAATAGCAGCGAGATGAGTAGACATTTTGACTAGGAATTGAGAGTATCAGAGAAATGAATAGTAAACATAAAGAATGGTAAGATATTGGAAGGAAATGCCTTCTTTATAACTGAATTGCAGCAATTGCATGAGGATTTCCTCAAATCATATTGATCTCTTCGCGATAATACCCAGAGTTCTGGGATCATCAACCCGCCAATCAGATCGTCGTGTATCCGCAAACCAGCTAGCGTGAGAGAGATCCTCCAACCAAGTTGAGGTTAGTGCATCACGAAAACAGATGGTACCTCCAGATCCTGTCAGCTTAAGGTCAAATCCGCTCAGTAATGACAACATCCCGGGAATGCTGACGATTAGTAGAGCGTTGTAGAGATGTCTACGAGTCGCATGGAACAAATGCGCCAGAAGACAGCGGCGCGGCGGTCGAGATACGGATGCCGGAATTGCAAGCTGAGAAAACTCAAGGTGAATCTACCCCTACTTTGTATTGCGACTCAACTAAGCTTTGTCAGTGCGATGAGAGCAAACCACGCTGTAAAAAATGCAGCTCATTTGGGGTCTTGTGTAACTTTGAACTCAGAATTCCCGATCTTCACCCAATTACTCCCGACACCGTGAGGGCCGTGGTTCGATGTAAGCCATCGCCTCAAAGACCTGTCGCGAGCGCTGTATGGGCCTCTGATGAGTACACCGTCTATCAGCTCAATGCGAAGTGTCAAGATTTTGTGACGAGATACTACGCTCGAAGTCTCTTGACGCCGGATGATGGGAACATGATCGACGTCAATCGGAGGCTGTTCAAACTCGCCTTCACTGTAAGACCTACGCGCAGAATATGTCCAAGCAAACTAATTGGCATAGAACCCTTGCTTGATGCACGCTTCTCTAGCCGTGGCACTCACATATGACCGCTACCTACATATCTCAGCAAGCTCTCCCCGTAGTCTGGAGGAATGCTACCACTGGTCTCAAAGTACAGCGCTCTTTAACAAGAAGCTACGCGAACCTGTCAAGACACAGGACAAGGACCCAATCTGGGGCACAGCGGCGGCGTTGGCCGTCTTGACGTTCTCATCACCAGATGCGTACAGGCCCGAGGACTCTTGGCCTCTGAAGACTGGCAACGATGACCTCGATTGGGTGTCCATGATCAGTGGGAAGATGTCACTATGGAATATGGTGGACCCTCTACGAAATGACAGTCTGTTCCGCGTCATGGCTGTTACGATTGCGCAGATGCAGGCGCCTTTACCAGAAATCGGCATAGACAATATACCAGAGGAACTAGCCGCTGTCTGTCGGTTGAACGAGACATCTACGCCAGATAATCCTTATTTCTACGCTGCGCATGCAGTTTCGCGCATCCTTTGTCTACCGGACAGCCAAGTTACGACCGGGCAGACACAGCTTTTCACGCACAGAATCGACGGCGCCTTCAAGAAACTGCTCCTTGCGAGAGACCCTGTCGCGTTATTGCTACTGTATATATGGTATCGCAAGGCAGGACGGAGTATATGGTGGGTCGAGCTTCGAGCGAGGGTGGAATGCCCAGCGATCTGTCTGTATCTACGACGCTATCACGCGGATGAGGTCGCGGTGCATGCGCTTCTTCAGAGCGACATCACAATCGGATGAGGTATTCGCGGGCTGGCTCGGTCGATGCGACGCTACGAGGTGCGCGGGAGGAAGAGCGAATGACGGGCTTGTACATGGCCTGAACGGAAGGTTTGCGTCATCATGCTAGCGGAGGGTACGCCTGATTACACGATGCTAAGAGGCGGGCGAGCGCTGGTAGATACGACACGTGGTGAACTAGACACGGCTCATTCACGCTTCTGGTGATGGTGCTCGGAAGCAGAGCATCGACGAAAGGCAATATGACAACGCGAAAAGCAGTGTCGCTGGCTTGAAGACACAGCTCAGGCCTCCTCTACGACAGCCATGATAGCTTTCGACTATTGCTCGCTCCATATTCTCTCGATCGGTCGCATCATAGTCCCACTCGGCATTGTTGGGCAACGGAGGATTGGCGCGCATCGATCTGGCGGGTTCGAGAGGGGCACGTTGGGTCAAAGACTTGGTTTGAAGTGAGCGGAGCTACGATGCGGCGTAGCAAGTGACGGTCGAGTTCGCAATTGCAGCTGCAGCGCTGTGTTCATTGTATCGGAGGCATCGAGTAGAGAGAGAGGTTTCACGGTAGGGGAATGACGCGCTTTGAGATCGCTGAGGCCAAAATGGGCACGTCTTCCGTTTCGCAGTCGGGCTTCATCGTCGGAAAAAGTAGGCCTTGATCGTTGCGCAAAAGGGTCCGTAAGAGATAGCAAAAGATATGACCACAGCTAACGGTTCTTGAGGTGAGTGCTAGGCAGTTCAACACGCACAGACCACGAAAGTTCCACGACGCGACCAAAGATCGCGAACTGGCGTCACGTGCTCAGTCATGTGAGACCATCAATGTACTGGGTACCTCCAGTTAGAAATACTTCAATAATTGACATGGCTTTGATCAAGGTCGAAAGGCAATGAGAGAGTGGAATTTAGGAGCTTATTAATTATCCCTTGAATCATGAATGGCCGTTTAACCCATCTTGGAGTAAGATAAAGCGCCGCTATCTACAAGTCAATCACTGGATCTTCATAGACCCATCCTTGGAGATTTGCTCCACAAACTCCGCAAAGTCCTTCAACAAATCCTCCGGCCTCTCCAGCGCAGCAAAATGTCCACCCCGCTCATGATCTCTCCAGAATACGAGATTTCCCGTGGTCTTCACCCAGCTCACAGGAATAGGGGCAAGCTCAAACGGAAACCAGCTATAGCCCAATGGCTTGCTGATCTTCCACTTTGGGTGATCATGTGCACCGGGATAATCTGGGTCGAAGCGCTGCCGGTATGGAAAGATTGAAGTAGGAAAGCTGTCTGTTAGCCAGTACAGAGATACCGAGGTAAGAATTTCCTCAAGGGGAGGATCTTCGTCGCTCCAGCTCAGGAACTTTTCGCCGACCCAGGCTAGAAGCGCGAGAGGCGATGACGATAGGATGAGGCCGATTGTGCTTGGCCTTGTGGCGTGCATCAAAGCGTAGGCGGTGCCCAGCTTGTCAAAGTCCTTTGCACGCTCGAGGCCTTTCTTCTCTGCATCCGAGACTTCACCCTGTGCAGTTGCAGGCTCCGACATGAGGCAGAAGTTGAGGTGAGCGGCTATAGAAAAGCGTGTTAGTCGTATTCTTCAGCCTCACGGACTGTTCGCATCTTGACCACATACCTTTGCACTCATCATAAGTAGCTGCGAGCACACGAGAAATCCTGCTTCCGATATCGCCACCCTGAGCAATATAGCCACCTCCAAAACCGAGCTGAACCATGAGGCTGTTCACGATGCGGGAAACATCTCTGATGCCAAAGTCCTTATCCAGCGGCGGCTTATCCGAGAAAGCATAGCCTGGCAGAGACGGTACAATGACGTGATACGGGAGCGTCTCGGGGGTATAGCGCTCCTTGAGAATGGACAAGATCTTCAGAAACTCCAGAAAGCTGCCAGGCCAACCATGGAGCATTACCACGGGGACGGCATCGGGTTTTGAAGAGAAAAGACCCGTAAAGTGGATCGTAAAATCACCCTTCTCATCTTTGATAGGTACTGTCCAGTGGTTGAAGGAATTAATGTGCTTTTCCGCAGCGCGCCTGTTTCGAAGATTAGACCTCGGCAGTACAATTGTAGAGACAAACGACGCAACATACCAGTCAAAGTCAATCCAAGCAGCTTTCGCATCAGTCAGCCACTGATGACTGACACCATAATTATGATCTTTCTGCGTTGACTCATATGTCGGCGGCCCGACTCTTCCCAGCTTCACAAGCTGCTTGAGCTCATCGACCTTGTCGTCCGCCATGGAGACTCGGTAGGGCGTTGGCTGGACCTGAGCGCCTGTAGGAATCTTTGCAAAGCCCTCTGACATTTTTAAAGAGTGATTTAATTCAGATGAGATGTTTTAGTTTTTTTACTTCTTGTTTAATTTACAGCGCTGGGAGGGGTTTAAAAGGTCACTGATTGAAATGTAGTTGGTAGGGCGTAGCAGTCTTGCTGATAAATATGACCTCATTTTTGTAACCTAGGCTAAGCTGGGGGCCTCGGGCGGAGAAACATGCCGCAAAGATGCCGCAGACAAGCCACTCATGATCAACAACGGTAGACTTTGGCAATACATGCTATGAAACTCTATTAATTCTTCGGAATATCATGAGATTCGACTTTCCCCCATCTAGCGAAAGTCTTCGATGTCATTGCAACCTTCAGCTGCATGTACAGCCAGATTGATCCCCGTTGCCTACGAAAACCACCAAGACAGCTGCATAACTGGTTTCATACGTATTAGTTAGTATACCTAGCCACTTCTCGTAACTCTTGAAGTGAAGATAGACTGTTACTTACGCTGCGCTTCCTGCAAATATCTCTGCCCGTTTCGCGTTTGTGATCAAGCCCACGCTCAACGCAAATAGTACCGTAAAACCGCATATGGTACCAAGAATTGCTGGTGCAGACTTGACGTAGTAGAGACTGCTTATAGAGCCAACTAGCAAGACCATTGCCAGTAAAATATTGACCAGAGCAACAGCTATCGTGATCGATCGCTCGTCAAAACGGCTGATGCGACGTCGGCCATCCCGTGATAGTTCCTCCTGTTTTTAAAGAAACCTTCGCGTTAGTCATGGTTCTCGATAGACTGCAAGGCTATCGACGAGGCTATGAGACGTACTTGACCTGGCCAGTAGGCGCGCAGTAATTTTGACAATGGATCGACAGCCGCAGGAGTCTTGAGGGAGATGAGGTCCTCTGCTTCATCAAGGTAATCCTTCCCTCTCCCTCCGAGTATGGGGTTTGGCTTTGTCCCATCTCGTCGTAGAGGCCCCCCATGAAGTTCGTTGCGAGCCACTTTGAGAGCCCTTTCATCAGGACTGTTGAGCTGACATATCTTGCTTTGTGACACTAATGCTTCATCTATACTATGTAAGCATAAGCTCATAGGCGGCACTATGTCACATACGATATTCTTTAATCTTGGGGCGAAGCTGGCTCACCAATTCGAGCAGTTCTTTCGCTTCTGGGCTGCCCGCATTGGCCTGTTCAATCGTCATCTCCCATGTTTCTGCAGCCTCCTCTAACGTAGTGTCGTTACTACCTTGGACTTTCTTGTCCCAGGCTTTCACCCTGGCCTCGATGCTCAACAATTCAGATTGTAAATAAAGAAGATTTCGTGCGCTTAGTTCGCCGAACTTTCGGAACACAAGCAACTCCTGATCTGTGTCTGATACTATCCAGGAAGAAAGGGCTGCGAACCCAAGCGATGGTCGAGTCGCGGTCTGATCTGCATTCATCTCAACATCGAAGAGATTTCGCATTAGTCTAGCGTTCACAGAAACGAAGTGGAGAGTTGAAGAATCCCCAGATACACAGAATATTACAATGCGAAATCACGAAATGTGCTGCTCCGTTATCTTTCGGAGCTGGACCTACAGCCTGATGCCTGCCACCTACGAATGACGTGGCAATTTGGAAATTACAGTTACACAACATCGTACTAGTATTTATCTAAAGAAAATGATTGGCAGTAACCCGAAGCAGCCCAACGAGAAGCCCGACAACGACGTAGCCCTGTTATGCAGCAATCGATGAAACTCGACTCACTTCTATCTTGGTTTCAGGCCAACTTGTAATTTCCTTCCTTCCTTCCTTCCTTCCTTCTTTTCTCTCCTAATTTCTCTGCGCATGCCTATTCTTCCACGACGAGATTTCCTGTCCCATTCTTTGCACTCATAGCTTTCGATCATTGATAATAGGTCAATGGGTACTACAATGCACCATTTCCCCACATAAGTCCTCCTGAACCCAATGGACCTCTACTCCTGGCTTCCTGGCGGATCTTGGTCACAAGACGAAACTGTCTCCCCCAGCACGCTACAGAGAGATAGAGAGGTCGACAGTGCGAGCTTTATTGCTTGGATAGATCATGGCGATGAGTACTATGATAACTTCGACAGAGAAGATCAGCATCCATTTCCAGCCGAAGTGACCCCCTGGTGGCCTGATATTGGCCGCTTATCAGCGAACAAGCTAGAGCTACCTCTAGTTGGGTATTATTTTGCGCCCTCACTCGTGGTCTACCAGCTGCTGACACTTACGCAAGCAATCTAGAGAAGCTGAATGCCGACTTCGAATGTGACCTTAAATCTTTAGAAGCTGCAATCGAAAATAACAAGAAAACCCCGCCGCTAGCTGCCCAGAGAAGCCCGGCTAAGACTTATTCAAGTGGCTCGACGGACTACATAGTGAAAGCTCTAGTAGGCACCGAGAGACATCAGGTCGACGCATTGCCGGATACCGGTGCGAAACGCAACTTCGTGTCTCAGCAACTTGTTGATCAGCTTGGGCTCGTGCCCGAAGTCCGCATCAAAGAAAGGTTCCGGCTACCAACGGGGGCTACAGTCGAGTCTTCCGGCACAGTAAACCTCCCTTTTACTTTTTTGGGAGAATCGGATAACTATTTGCTTAACTGTTGCATCCTCCCTAAATGCACCCAAGACCTCATCCTGTGCCAAGCCTTTCTCAAGGCGACAGGTACTTTGACCAAGTTTACCCGTCGTATCACAAAATCGTTAAGAAAGTTTACTTCTCGACTGAGATTCAATCTCATAGAGGATGATACATGCTGTCTGCAGGGATACTTTGACGACATACCATCGATTGCTCTGGCGGACACAGGATGCGATGCGATGCTGATATCAGCAGACTTTGCGAGGCGGCACTCCCTGCAAATTGATAAAGGTTTTGAGCACAGGCGTACCATCGAGTATGCCGATGGGTCCTTAGATACCACTACTGGTATCGTTTACGATTCCACCTGGCAATTTAGTAGTTCTTGGGATGGGATCCCGTGTAACTTCTATGTCCTTGAAGATCTCAAAGCAGATATCATATTGAGCAGTCATTTCATCTTCGAACACGAAGTATTTTCGCAATTCGAAGAGGATATCATTGATACAAGTCTCATGCCTGGCCGGCAATTTGAAGACATTTACAACATTCGGCTGATTATTAGCCACTACAGCTCTGCATTGGAGCATCTTGAGGCCTCCTCCATCGCCGATAGTAAGACCACCATAACTTTGAACAGATATTGGCCTTGAAAATTGAGTGCTAACTACAGCTTAGTGAATTCACCAGGTTCTTTCAGCCGGGAGGCAATCAAAGCTGAACGCGTTCGGCGCGACCTGATTCGGGACGCGATCAGCGCTCTTCCTCTGGAACAGCAGGACCAAGCTCGCATTGACGAGAGAAACAGACAAGAAATCTGGGACGGCTATCGGAAGAAACACTTCCAAAGAAGAGAGTTCATAGATACCACTCAGCAGTCACTGGCTGTTGGAAAGCAACGCTGGTGGGAGAAAGGACCGGTTTGGAGACGGTTTGCAAGGAGGGCAACCTAGGAAATTCGAGCCTTTTGGTGAGAAGGTTGCGGGGAAACTTGTAAGTGAGGAGTATATGATAGGTTTCTTTTCTTTCTTTTTATTTTGGCAGTCAATGGTGGCAAATAGGGTTAAGAGGCAAATAGGTACAAGAGATATATGAGTGTAAGAGGCAAATGTAGAATGGGAATATAGACCCATGATATTACCCTTCTACCCCGCTGTCCTAAGTAGTCGCTGCTTTAGCCTGAGCATAGCCTGAGCGCAGAAAGAAAGCGTTTGTGATAGCTTTGCGTGTGGTGAACAAAATCAAGACAGCAATTAGATCTAAGCGCATACTGTGACAAGAGCATTACCCGACACTGATAAACCGCAAAGGAATCCCAAGCTCCGTGAAAGTATGGTTGAGTATTGTCTTTGTATCACCAGACAAAGGCTGTCCCAGTTTGAAGCGAAAACACCTACCTAACCAATGAGGCAGAAGACAATGAGCAATTAATCACCCACCCACTTTCGACTTTGCTTGAATAAGCTATACAAGGAAATGAAACATCTAATATTGAATCAAGATGCTAGAATAAAACTCATATCAAGTTCTGCTAAAGTATACTACACCCACCTCAGTTATTTTATTACTTGGGATTAAGGTCCAAAGTTTTATTCCCTCCCCTTATCGAGCGAGTCACGAGATGGGCATCCAGATGTGATGTTTGGGATATTTGATAACAAGTCTGAGTGAGTGAGTAACCATATTGGAATGCTCATTGTGCTAATCTGCGCTTTGTACTACACATATGCTGCACCTCACCGACCTTGTACCTTGACCACCTAGTTCTCCTTTGAGTTCCATTCCTGCACCCAGAAATCAACACTGGCATCCTCGTCCGGGCGGCCATCGGTGAGAGAGACTTTAGTAGTACAGGCCCACACCAGAGACTCGTAGAGCTTCATTCCGAGCTCTGCTGCAATGACACCTATGGCAACCTTGTCTTCTCGGGCGATTTCCATACCGTGGCGACATAGCAGAGTGCCGTAGCCCTTGCGGAAGTGGTCGGGGTCGACTGCCATGTTGTCAAGCTCCATGTGACCGCCTAGGTACCTAGAGTATGCGGTGTCAGCTGGCTTGGATTCGCGGATCGGAAGTGGTGTGAGAGCCATACTTTTGAACTGCACTTTCTGTGGCGCTGAAGAGGATGCTGGCTCGGTAAGGATCGACACTACGGTCTGGTTCAGTCAGTTAGGGAGTGTTGTCAGTCGGCTATGAGGTGGGATCAAGAACCTTTCTCATCGGCGAGGTCGATGGCTATGGTGTCACTCTTTCGCTGCTGCTGCTGCGCATAGTTCCAGATGGCAAAGCCCACCACCTGCTCAGACTGTAGTTCGACGACGGTGAAAAGCTTGCTTGGATCACCTAGAGCCTCTTGCTGCTCTCGGAGGTACGACTTCTCAACGTCCTGGGGGTAGGTGGAGGCAAAAGGGCGGTAGAATGCGTTCCATGGAGATAGGCTGAAGCCACGGAAGGCGATGCGCGAGGTGGCGGCAAGATCAGAAGCTTTGGCTAGTCTGACGGCCATGATGGCGATGTTGATGTAGTGAGCAGGTGTGATGATGGTACTCGTTGGAAAGCGAAGGGGGAGTGTTGACAAGAGTTAACTTAATAACACCAGCTGGCGGCTCGCCGGTTGGCCAAAAAGAGCTAGCTTGGATTTCTTGAGGCAGTGAATCATTGGCCTCGCACGGCCGCAGAAGATGCATATACCTGCCTATCACCGCTCGTATAACAACTGCCACTGTAGTTAGGTGTTCAATTTACGATTGCCTACCTTCTATCACAAACAAGAGCCTCATCCGACTCAAGGCAACAAGCCTCTGGCGCAATACGTGGTCTCCAACACCAATCAACTACCACATTAAGCCTCGCGTTGCGCTTTTCGAGCTGCTTTCAGAGCACATAATGGGTGGTGGTACAAGCCGTCACTCCACTCTCGGGCGCCTCTGGAGCTAACTACTACCCAACGTTAAGCTTGAGGCCGCGAACACAGGTTATACGTGAGAGCACAATGAGTCTGCTGCTGGTAGTAAATGGGATGTAATCGAACACAGTCCTGTGACGGAACGCTTCTCCATCATCAGAACAATATCTGAGCTCATGATGAACAGAAATACGAGAGACTCATTATAGTACACTGAGAAGTTGAATGATCTTGATGATCAAGGTGAGCCAAATGATTCCGGTAACACGGAACTTCTACAGCAAGAATCGCCCCCATGCAATTCAGTACCTGGACTTATTATAGCCTCACCTCTTCGGTGATGTTGCGCCCTTCGACTTTAATGACATCACAACTTCCACATCAGGTCACTTGCGAGATGAGCCAAATCCGCTTTACTATGGCCTCCTCCCGATGGATGCGACCAATCTGATCTCACCAACCTTTGATCCTTTGCCAATACACTTTTCTGGCACCTTGAATCCGCCCAGCTTTGAGATTGGTGGAAATGCAAAGGCGGAATCGCCTCTCTCTCCGATTCTTGGTGAATGGATTTCTGTAGAGCCGGCGGTCCTAACGAGGGAGAGGGAAATTGTATCTGTAGCTGCAGCAGGAGATGTGACAAGTAGCGCTCCTGTGAATGGGCTATAGGCAAGATGTCGACCACGATCACTGTTTCCCGAAGACATAGTGAAGATGAAGGCCCTATCTATATTCTGTTCGAGGATGGAGGTCTCCGTTAGAAGTTCGTCACGGCCGGCTACGAAGACGAGAAAACAGAACTATTCGCGATTATGTTGCTTTAAAAAACACTTATTTATCCGCGTGCGCGTAATCACAATTCGTTCTCTGACTACGCCGAGTTAGGTAACTCGAAGTTCAATCAAGAGACAACAACTGTCCGGCCATATCCCACCTGGACTCCATCTTTGGCTACTCAGGTAATGGTCACCATACGACTAGGGCAGTTATCGTCAGATTGGCCCAAGGGTAACTGAATGCCCAGGCTTCGCGTCCTAGTAAGGGAACTTAGTCTCAGGTCCACAGATATCAGAGCAGAGCGGTGGCGAGGCGGTCAGTAAGAAGTAATCTTAGAATTACCTGCTTACCCGACAAACGACAACGAAGCCACCACTGCTCCTCTGCTCGACTAGGTTGACAAAAGCCTTCAATATCATGCGAAACAAAGATCGGACTGTGAAAAAGGTCGACAAGAATCTCAGGGATTGGATTGTTATCTTTGGAGTTCCAAACCATTACTGTGTTGATTGGTAGTCGTCAGTATATATACAAATCATAGGAAAGATACTGGATGATGTATTTCAGCATTGTCAGTGTCACAAAAGTAGAGATCATATATATTAAAATCTACCAGGTCAAAGACAATACCTGTCGATAACTTGACACAAACGAGCGATAACGTTCTGGCGTGGAAAAGAGACAGATACCGAAGAATAGCCAGGTCATCAACTTAGCCGCTTACGCTTTCTTGCTGCATTTCATCAATAGATTCAAGATAACTGTGCCGCATTCCCCACCAAGTTTTCATTTGACATGTTGGTTTTCACCCAACTGCGCCGCAGGGGCCTGTCCCACTATTGGGTCGCATGGAGACATCCCGGCTCCATCTGGAGATCTCACTCGCAATCCTGGGGTAATTGATAGCGAAGCGTGTGGCACGAATCTCCGGGGAAGTCAGTGTCACATCAAACGTTGCAGTGCAGAAGAAGTGATCAATCTTTTCGGTCCTACTAGGCGCCAAGAGATCGTAAATGGATAGTTCCTCACGCGAAGGATCAACTCCACAGATTTTGACATTATGGTTGAAGATCTGCTTGATGATCTTTCGGGTATGCGGTGCCGAACGTTGGGAAGGTGGGCAGGCTTGATGGGCAACCCGGCAATACGGGTACTAATCCGCTTCCTATTCAATGTTAACTGGGTTAAGGTAGAGAGAGCCCGTGGACATGCAGATAGGCTCAATGATACATCCAGGCGTGGTTGGACTTGAAGAGCAAATGAGAAAAGAAGTCGTGGATGACCGAACTACCCTACAGTTGCAGATCCAACCTAGTTTACGTAGCTAGCCATCGTCAGGCACCTTCAACAGTCTCAACGGAAAGGACAGGGAACCCATGATGAATCAATGCGACGTTTCTCCATAATCACAGCCTGGCATCTGGGATCGTGCATTTGATCCGAGCTGTCAAGATCCTGTGAGGCCCAAAATTGCATGGAGGAGCTCCATTTGACAGGTAGCATTTTTACAATCGACTGACCTATTACTTGAGGTACATTATCTCTCGACTACTCGCATGATAGAACTTTAACTTCGCTAGGTCAACCTTAAAGAGTTTAAAATTAGTCTATCGGCTACGAGCATGGCTGTTCGGCGATAGAGCCTCACCACTGTACAGCAATATCCCAATATTCTTACGACTTACATGACTAATATTTGAAAACAAGTCTCTGCTCTGTATTTTTATGTCTCTCGGCCCCTTCTGAAGCGAGAAACCCCTTGTAATTCCCAAATCTCAAGATCTCAATCTGCCAAGTGCGGGGGCAAGATCCAGGAACCCCAAAGCCAATCTTGGCTTCCATCACCATAATCATCAACCAAAAGCATCATGTACGCGTACCGATTGAGATAAACATCGCCATCGACGCACAGGCGCGGCCCAAACCCTCGGATTCAGCATAGAGTTTCGGTTTGAAGCCTTGGCGATGCAAGATGCAACGACGGAACGGTTAGGCGAGAGACACTTTGGGGGCTCCAACCCCAATATGTCATCTCAGGGCGGCGCGGACTTGGCCCAAACGGTTGGAGAGCGCATGGAACTCGACCGAGATGCCGAGGATCAGCCAGGTTTGCATTCAAGACAGTTTCAGGGCGCAATGTAATAACCTGGGCAACATCAGGCGAGGTTTAGTATTATTCTTGGGCAAATATTTATCCTCACGGAGCTCAATGTTACTGATAACGGCAGTCATGTCGGCATTCATGAAAACTTGCTGAGAAACTGTGAGGAGACAGCGTACGATGCTGTTCGTGGCTTGCATAAGCCAAGCTAGCTCGCCAATTTTATGCGCTTGGACCTCCTTTAAAATAAGCTTGTGCAGGAAAAATCGGGGGCAAACTTTGGGGTTGGCCGCTGTGGGGAAGCAAATCTTGAGTGACACGACCTTGACGACAGAAAAGGCAACGTCGAATGGGGGCATCAAGGGCCTGCTATTGGTTCACGGCTCATCCCTGTCCTGCCGTTCTCTGAGTCTGAGTCTTGGAGCTGAGGCGCTGGGAAGAGCTCTTCGGCGAACCACGGTATTAAGCAAGTCATGCGGAGAGAATATATAAGGTATCGACCGTTTTTCGGCATAAGTAGCGAACTTCTCCGGTATTTTAGTCGAGATGGCGTCTCATGACTCAGTCGAGGGAGCTGAGAGCTCAACCTGGTCTAGGCTCGCGGGCCAAGAGAGTCAGACACGTAGAATCGGCCAATGGGATATGACACGGCATTTGCCGCGCCGTCGCATGGAGGACGTTAGCCGAGGCCTTTTTGCCAGCGACCAGAGGAGTCATTGCCAGGGAATGGGGGGTTGTTGAGATGCAGCATGCAAGGCAACATCAGTGAGGAGACAAAACAGTTCTTTTACCGTTGAGAGTATCAAGCATCAATATGATTGCCATGAAATAGACAAGGAATACACCTTTGGCAGATCAAATACCCATCTCAACCTGTCAAACCTCTCATTTCGTACCCCAGAAATGGACCCCGAGTCCGCGTGGGTAACCCCCATGGGGACACCATAAACGTTAATAACAGCTTAACCTTAATCGACCCCATTTCAGTGCCCTCTCACTCGGATTTCTCTCCGCCGAATTGCCAAGAAAACAGGACATTCAATCCTGGATCAGGAATGGCGCGTCGCCTCGGGTTATCGACACCGAAGTCATTGAACCATTTCGCTGCCAATGCGGGGAAGATACGACTGATGGACCAGTGCCCCGTGGGGAAGTACCACCGAGATATCCCTGCCTGATCATCGGACCGGTGTCCACAGAACAAATGCGGAGTCTTTATATTTATCCTGCTATCCCTCCCTCCCCATTGTTTTCTTTCCCCAGATCTGCATTCGAGCATCATCTCTCTCCTCCCTCTTCATTCTTCACCCTTTGACAGAACTCGAAGCAATGGCGCCTCCGAATGAAACAGCCCACGTGGAAGACGGGCAGAAAGCTCCCGTGCACCATACTGAGTTCTCCGGCTACAGCTCACAGGTCGAGCTCATCGAGGCCGCCGTGGCTGCCAGTGATGCAGAGTGTCTCCTCCCCAAGAAGGAGCTGTTCTCGCGATACGCGCCTGCTGTGGCGTTTAGTATGCTTCTGAGTGTGGCGCTGGTCATGGAGGGTATGGATGTTGGTCTTATCAACAACTTCTTCGCCCATCCTGCTTATCTGAAGCGTTTCGGTTGGCCTGACGCCAATGGCGTGCAGCATATCTCTACGAAGTGGCAGGGTGCCATTGGTGCTGGAAACAACTGCGGTTCTATCATCGGTCTCTTGATCAATGGTTACTTGCAAGCACGGTTTGGCTCTCGACGCGTTTACATGGTATGTCATCTCTCATCGCCTCTCATTGGAACCCTACTAATCTCACCAGTTCGCCATGTCTCTCATGGCCTGCACCATCTTCGTCCTCTTCTTCGCCGTCAACGTCGAAATGCTCCTCGTCGGTAACCTCCTCTGCGGTATCCCCTGGGGTATCTTCCAGACCCTCACCACCGCCTACGCCGCCGAGATCTGCCCCGCCGCCCTCCGTGGCTACCTTACCGCCTGGGTCTCCATGTGCTGGGTAGCCGGAAGTTTCCTCGCTACTGGTGTCCTCCGTGGCTCTCTCGACCTCAAGGGTGATGCTGGTTGGCGAGTCCCCTACGGTCTTCAGTGGATGTGGATTCCTCCTCTGATCACCGTCGCTTTCTTCGCCCCCGAGTCTCCTTGGTACCTCATCCGTCGCGGTAAGCTCGAGGCTGCTGAGCATGCTCTCCGCCGTCTTGCTCGCAAGGGCCACTACACTGATGAGTCTATGGCTCAGACTCTTGCTCTGATGAAGCATACCAACGAGATGGAGAAGGTCGAGGCTGAGGCTGCCAGCTTCAGGGACTGTTTCAGAGGAACCAACCTTCGTCGAACTGGTATTGTCTGCATGGCTTGGGTCATCCAGATCCTCAACGGTCAATCCATCACCAGTTTCGCCGCTATCTTGCTCAAGTCTATTGGTATGAGCAACACTATGGCTTTCAACTACAACATGATCATTCAGTCCGTCAACATCATCGCCACTGGTATCGCCATCTTCCTCATGGGTAGGATCGGACGTCGAACCTTTTACTTCTTTGGTTCTTCTGGTATCGGTGCCTGCATGTTGATCATTGGTATCCTCGGCTTTGTTCCCAAGGTCGACAGTGTCGCCATCGTCACAGCTGCCTTCCTTGTCGTTGTTCAGTGTATCTTCAAGGTCTCTCTCGGCCCTACCACTTACGTCGTCGTTGCCGAGACTGCTTCCAACCGTGTTCGCGCTCAGACCATCGTCCTCGGTCGTGCTGTCTACGTCTGCGGTCAGATCATTGTTCAGCAGCTTAACCCCCGCATGCTCAACTCCAGCAGTGATGCTTGGAACTGGGGAGCCAAGACTGGAATGTTCTACTTCGGTCTCTGCTTCATCTGGGCTGTTTGGATCTTCTTCTTCCTGCCTGAGACCATGAACCGTAGCTTTGCCGATCTTGACTACCTCTTCCAGAAGAAGGTCAACGCTCGCAAGTTCACTTCCACTCCTGTTGACTGTAAGTTATCACCGGTGTCTATTGATGAGTCACTACTAATTATGAAACAGTGTTCGAGATCGTTGGACCCGACAGGACTACTGATAAGCTTCAGGGTATTGATGCTGTCACTCCTGTCAACACCAACACTGCTGGACCTGAGATCGAGGGAACCAAGAAGCCTTAATTGTTTGATGATACTCTGAGTTGATGTAATGGATATTTGGTGATGATTAGCATGACTAGCAAGCGATGTTGATACATGGGCTCAGCCTATAGTGCTTCTGCAGTACCTAAAGAGACTTTAGATACTCGAACATGACATGCCTAGCCTTGTTAAAGTGTGACACTCGTGTATTATGGCGAATAGGTTTGGGCTTCGTATTCATGATGTTTGTGTGAACCTGATAAATTCTCAGCGAGACAGATCGTAAAGTTTCGCATTAAACTTTGAGAAGAAGCCCTAACTTCCATACGCACTGAATCAGGATGGTCGCGTCACGGATTAAACCATATATTTAATAGCTTATTTATTAAGAGTTAATATTAGTCACGGGAAAAACAGAGTCTGTTCTGCCTAAAAGAGGGAAAAAGCTGATGTGTTATTTTGACCCAGCGGCTTGGATCCTTCCTACGGAAGGTTGATCAAATTTGCTGACTAAATGAATATTTGAACTTCCATACACACTCGGGTTCTAGTAATATGATGTGGCTGACTGCTCCCTCTAAAGTTAAGCTTTAGGCTGCGAACACAAGCGATAAATGACAACTCGATAGAGGTTCTACTGATAAAAGGTTCATGGCAAGGGCTTAGGCCCTAATAGAGCTGCCGCCACCTCTTCCCTGTCCTTCAACTTTTCTTCTCATCTCCCTCTAGTTCTTGGCATTTCCGCTCAAGTTTTATTTGTGAAGACACGGCACAAGATGATAACTGTCACTTACAACCCTGCTCCAGGTGGTCCTGTTCCGTTCCACTCTGTTCCAGGTGGCCCTCCTGTCCCATACCACCCTACTCTCGGCGGCCCTCTTGTCCCGCATTACTCTGCTCTGGGTAGCTCTTCTCTCACCACACAAGGCGGCCAAAATGCCAACCCTCAGCCAGTTGCGAGTGACTCACCTATAGATGAATACATAGAGGCACAGCGCGCGGCAGACTTGGATCTCGCATGGGATAAAAGACCGCCAGAAGTAGAGATGCTACAGATCCGCAATGAGTCACTTATGGAGAGACAAATCGGAAGGGAGCCACTGATCCCGACTCGAGGCATTGACCTTTCTCTGTTCACACGACCTCAAAAGGATCAAACAACTTCTAGCCCTTCCGAACCTTCGATGTTACGAAGACTCCCCGATGAGCTCCTTTTGATGATCGTCTCCGGCATATCGGACCCAAATGACAAATCATCGCTCTTCGCCTTCTTCGCCCTCCGTCAGGTCTCTCGCCGATTTAGACGTCTATTACAAGCAGAAGACTTTATTAACCATCCATTCTCCCGCCAAGGGTGCTGTCAAATGTGTGCAGATGGTTACAACGACAAATACACGTCGCCAATCTGTCCGCCGGGCGGACGCCACTGTTTTGACTATAAGTCAGGTGGAGAGGTGCACAGTTTCCAAGGCGCGCTGAAGACCAAGGGAGTATGGGGGGCTGGGGGACTTGGGGATTTCATCAGAAGTTACACCACCTGCAAGAACTGCCAGGAAAGTCGGGAGGACAGGATCAAGGCTGGTTACTCGACGAGTTGCAAATTTTCGCCTTGTGATTCCGAAGAGCTCCTTCATTGCCACTCCTGTGAGAGTGACCACCCCTCATCATGCTTTTCCCAAGACCAAGCAAAGCTACCGAAGGGACGAGTCTGTATTGCACACGAGGGCTATATCCAAATTTGTGACCACAAAACACTCACCCGGGCTGATATAAAACTTCTTCTGCCCAGCGAGGTGCCTGAAGACCGTCCGGTATTTGTAACGAGCTGTGACCATCCCGAGCATAAGGTTTCATGCAACGACAGCTTCGACTATACCGACCAGACCCCGAGAGTATTTGCCACAAAATCCGACAGTCTTGTGATGCTACACATTTTATGGCAAGGTCATTCGGGTAGCGATCGAACTGTCCTCCACCAAAGTGGCTATTTACACCGACATAAGCTCAACAACTCATTCCGGAAGATTCGACAGAATGGAGGACACTTCTTCCTACCCCAACGTGACCCTAATACGTTACCTGAATGGAGCGTCATCTCCGAGATCGACCGCTCTGAGGTAGTGTCATCAGAAGAAGATCTTGTCAAGCTCCGTGGTGGTTGGGGCCACATGAATCGCCAACGTAGACACAACTTGGCTCTTCTAGGCTCCGACAGGATAGCATGTGGCCACTGCAGATACGACAAGAGATGCATTGTTGTCAATTACCATCGGAAGATATGTTTCATGGATGCAGAAGTGGGCTGGGCGTCTCACGAATGGTTTCATGCCATGGATAGGAAGTCATATGTATACAATGGACCTGCTGGCGTACCTGAGACCTGCAATATCGAAGGCTGCCGCAATAGCTACGTGGGTAAAGAAGATCAGGTTGATCAGTGGCCACAAACGGTGAATTGGATCTGCGAAAGGGACAACTATAGTAATTGGGACAGTACTTGTAAATTGGTAGCCCAGGAGAAGCAGCGTTGCAGGGATGATAGACGAACTTTTCAATCATGGGAGGTTTATGAGCCTGAGGAGCTGGGAGAAGCTTTGTCACCCAGAGAACAATTAGCACGGCAAGATCACAGGACTGAGGAGTTAGAAGAAGCTCCCGCACCAAGAGGACAACCAGCCCACTTTAGTTGGTATAGTCTGACGACAAGGATATGGCAGTATTGGCAAACTGGACGGGGTAATTTCTCAACCGATTGAGTCAAATTATGAGGAAATGCTGCAATTCGTTGTAAGCACAACAAGTGTTACAGTCGCATGTCATGTTAAGGCACCAAAGAGTAGTCAGAAATAGCCATGATTGATAATACCTCATAGCTTGCAAGGTCATCAACCTCTTCAGATCCTCCCACTTATTCCTCAGGCTTTTGACCGTATACAGTAGTTCTGCGAAGAATGTTAGCCTCAAGAGACATTGGCTTCAAGATTTCTGACAACGTACACCAAGACGTATGAATGAAGCTTTGGGTTTAACAGCTCTTTGCGCATCTCCACAAGAAATACCTGTGCCTTTTCGTACTCCCACTAAGATCCAACATGTTAGCTGATTCACAACGTAAGACGAAGTAAAAGACGTACTTCCAGAAGCTCCGTCAAGCTGCGGATAGAGAAACCTTCCAATCCTTGTAGTAGGAACTGTCGGTTCCATGCACCCCACTGCTTGAGATCCTTATCTTTCGCCCAAGTACCAATGGGTACTTTGACTTTCTTCTCTGTGATGTTCTTCAAGCCGGCCTTCTCGAATTCTTCGGCGGGGTTCCAGAAGAAGGGATTGCCGACTTTCTCTGCTACTTGGTTGAAGATCTTGACCCAAGTTTTGAGCGGAGATTCGGGGCTCATGGTATCATCGTCGGCTCTGGCGTCTCCCCAGAGTTCGACATGCTCGATCCAGCCACCTGGCTTAAGGTGCCTATGTAATATCAGAAAATGAACTTTAAAGATGGCTTGGAGTATGGTCTACCTTTGGGCCTTTTTGAGGAGCTCGGTCCAATCTGGGACGGTTCCTGTCATGTAGCGAATGTGAATAAAGTCGAACTTGTTCTCGGGAAATGTCCACTCCTTGTTGATATCGTCCACTTCGAATCTGCAGTTAGGTGGGATGAAGTTCGGTTGGATCGGCGAGAGGTCGACACCAATGACTTCAGCTGATGGGTGCAGGTCGGCCATATCACTGGTATCATCAGTTCATGAGACTCAGACATCTTTATGGGACTGTGATGACTCACATGGCCCAGATACCGGTACCGCAGCCGACATCAAGTACATTCTACGATAATCAGTGAATGGGGATGTAAAGGATAGGTGGCGACAAACCTGGGGATTCTTGCCGATTGGAGCTTCGTAAAGCTTGCCATCGAGGACTGCCCGAAATAGCTCATGACTGAGTTTCGTTAGAAAGAATGAGATCCAAACGGATGAGTAGTAAGACTTGCATCAAATCTTCAGCCTCTTGCTGGCGATCGTCGTTCGCTCCCCTAATTGCATGAGCAATAATTACCAACTGTGTGTTCTGAAGCCTCACCAGTAGGTTCCATCGCCATATGCATGGAAGCGCCTACCATGAACCCACTTGTAGTTTAAAATAGAAGAACGGAGGGACTCAGTATCACTGACATCCGTTCTGGGCCATATTAGCGAAGCCTACCCCAGTGTCAGTGCATGCAATCTTACGACAATGAATACGCAGAGTCAGAATCAGTATCCTGAAAGAGTACATCAGCAGGGTACTAGGACTGCAAAAAAGGCTATGACTGACGGGCTGAATGAATCCATCTCGCGCGGGGGGTTCGGGAGCCTCCACAGCCCCAGGCGGAGACTGAGGAGACTTTGGTGACTTGTCGGGAGATTTTGGCGAAGACATCGTGAGGATAAGCGAAAATGGCCAAGAGATCTGACAGGTAGGATCTGTTGGTCTCAGTCTGACTGCAGCTTGCAGAAAGGTAAAGCAGTGTGTGACAGAAGAAAACTCAGATGGCGGTCAAATTATTTATCTCGCATTGCCTGACTCCCCCACCTATTTCATGCATGGGTGAAGTGTTCTGTGGGGAGGACGTAACATTATGACTGGGCCATGAGAGTTTTGATGCAACCCTGCCATTACGGAGATCTTACCCATTTAATCACTGACCCCGTACTTGCATCTTGACCCAAACACTGAGAGCACGACGATAGAGATTTAGAGATGATTGTTCGAAGCAAACTCGCATTGAATTTATAGATATGCTTGCCTTGATATGTGGTAACGCAAAAGAATTAACAACCAATGACCACGAACTCTGGCGATCGATTTTCATGTAGCCTCAGTGTCTTGTCCCGGCATTCTTTAAAGCTTACAGATATTCCCGAGTTCGTACCGCTTTGGAGGTGAATGCCCAATCTAGAAGGGGAAATCGCCAAAGCTCGTGTCTAGCGCCCGAAGAGTAGGTATCTATCGCCGAACTTTGACTATATATTAGATGTACAGAAATTTGTTGGCATTTGAAATGTAACAACCACTTCCAATCTCACCAGCGTTGCCGTTGCCGAATAATGATTTGACGTTTGAGATGATTGATATGTTGTATATGGCTCCAAAGTAGCCCAGTATGTTCTCTGACAGTTACGTTTGGCATGTCCCAGAAACATAGCCTTCATCATCTGTTGATAGTTGGTTAGTATACGTACCTAGACTCCCATGAGTGAGGATACATACCCGATTCATCATCATCATCTTCTTCGTCAGAGTCCTCTTCATCAGTCTCCCAATCCTCGTCATCTGTTTCTCGATCAAGTTCCCCATGATCTTCTGTTCGTTAGTAGTTGCCTTCAAGAGCAGTTGCTTTCATACCTAAAGGATGGGCCTCCTCTACCAAGCCACGGAACATGTTATAGGCGAGTATGATGACACAGATATAGACGATAACGTATTGTAAAGCCATGATGAAGTCGTGTGGCTATTCGAAGCTGACTGGTATTTTTTGCTGAGATGTAGACTGAATGGGAGAAGGATAACAAGAGCTTAGTGATGTTTTTTGTGAGATGTTGGTGTACTTGGAAGTAAGGGAGAAAGATAAGAAAGGATCAAGTGAAAAGTCGGAGAGGGGAAAGGCAGTTTATATAGATCAGTCTATGAAGAGAGAGCTTTGATAGAGTTTCCATGTTTGAAAGGATAATTAGTATCTGACGAGGACAGATATTTTAGCAAATGGATGTCCTGAGAAGGTTGTGATTGGCGAAATCAGAAATCAATTACAAGGTTTTCCGACGAGGTAACTTTAATCCGAGCATATGTAGCCATTTAGCGTAACAAACCCTGGCTAAAGCTTCAATTTAAGCGTATCCGATGAAGCTTGCCAGTCATCAGCCACCTGTCAAGATGCTAATCAAAAGTTTATTCCTTAAGCTGTGAGAATCACTGGCAAGGAATTTTGAGCATGAATTATGACTCACTCATGTCACCTGACCAGCTTTAGTTAATTGCGTGGGCAGTCGAAATGCTGCCTGAACTGTGTTTATCAGAGTGTTATTTGTAGTCGACAGACTTGAAAGTATGTTTGTCTTTGATCTCACCCTTAGAACTTGGACGGTTTGGCATGAATGAAGCTTTTACCTTAAAATTTAGTTACATGGGGATATTCCAACTGTATTACAAATGAGGGCCTTTCTGCTGCTTCTCGAAATGATCCAACCTAGCTTATGAATCATTCTGTTGATCACCATAAGTCTCAACCTAAACTTCCAGTAAGGCTTCTTCGTTTCCGAAAACTCATCTCAAGTTAAACGCCGCATTATCTTTTCCTCATTCCTATCTTACCAAGGCCAGAATATTGCCGCCCCCTTTACAACCATGGGCTCCGAACAGCGAGACGAAGGTGTTACCGTCACCATGGACGATCCTATTACAAAATCATCTTTGAACAACCTGGAGGAGATGCCGGTCGAAATTCTTCTCATGATTGTATCACACCTTAACTGCAATGATTTCAGAGTCACTACCTTTGTGTCCTGGCGTCTCCGATCTACCCTCGCCCCTAGCCTTTTCAAGAAGATTATCTTCTCCGGCCCATTGCAGAAGATAGCTCATGATATGAGATATCTGCTGAGCGGAGAATATCTATATTTGATGGAGCTTATTCTTTCATCTACCAGGTATTTACTCCGTCTCATAATCCAACGCTTCGGTTCACTAACTGATGTTGCAACTAGGCTTGTTACCATCCGCCTCGAAGCTCGCCAGTGCGCGAAAGGTTTTAACGAAGCAAACGTCCTGAAAGGCATAATGGAGACTATCAGCAAATTTATTTCCAAGCTATCATCAATCCACATGATTGCCTTTGATTTCGGTGTCGACGGCCAAACTGCTACGCATCATCCTGGCCATGATCACTTGCAGGCTGCATTGGATCTATTGAGCAACACACCAAAATGGAATGGCCCTAAGACCGTGGACTTCCCAAGTCCAACTAATATACTGGCCTATGGTACCATAATGCGTCAATTTTCTCGCTGTAGTGTTAAGGCAGTTCGCCTTCCTCCAGCCAGTTTTGCGCGTCCTCGAGACGTCTTGCGATGAACATTTTCGTCGATGAAAGCGATGAGAATTGATATGAGTGGGATGCGTACGGAATCGCAGACTCTGGCCTGTATTGATGATAAGTACCTGTGTCGATTGAGCCGTAATTTCCCACACCTGCAATCGCTCTTTCTGGATCAGCTTGACACTGATGGTTTCAAATCGTACGTTGGGCGTATTCCACGGAAAACGCTTTTGACTAAAATTGTGAGAGTCAAACCTCTTTCTGATGTTTCCTTACTGACATACGCATGGCAAGCCCTGTATTTCGAGAAACTCATCTCACGTCTGAAAACGATGCCCCGACTGCGACGTTTCGCGTTCACATTGACGAAGGATTGGCAGGCGAATGAATACGAATGCACAGCATACTTGGGAACGCTGAGTTTTGACAATTCCCTGCCTGCTGTTTCCCAGGCGGATAAATGGGGTGTTTTGCTGGACACTGATGCTGAGGAGATGGAGTGGCATTCTGATCACATCACTCGCATACTCAACGCCGTTCCGCAACTTGATGAGCTTTGTATAGTGCCTCATACCTCAGAATTGTATCGAGGTACAAGAATCGGGGGTGTCGTATCAGTTCGCTTGGTGAAGTCCGATGATCCTGGGGAGGATTTTCGATTTCCTCGCCAGTTAGTAGATTAACAAAGTTGACACCTTGTTCGGGTTACTGGCCAAAGATTAGCCGCACCTTTGAATGCTTGCACGGAGGCTATGAGACTGCGGACTACTCGAATGGTTGCTGGCTGTAGACTGGTAAGGCTGAACTTGGGCCTGTCAATATAGATTATGAAGAAACGATGTTATTATTAGCAATATATTCGTAGATGAGACCCAATGGAGTTCTACGAGTAGAGTAAAGGTTCCATTTGGTCTAACCCAAGAGTAAAGTTCTACCCAAAAGCTTCCGTAGAGATAACTTCGAAATATCGAATTTCTGATGAAACTCGACGTCTATAAAGCATCCTTGATGTGACCAATTGTGTTTGGAAGTCATTTTGAGAGTGTTATCTTAAGTCGACAGACCTGGCTGCATCGGGCCTCGTGTTGGGTGGGTGATTGTTATACTATCAGCTTACTTCTATTGAGGGTTGTGAGATCCAGACTTTTCCGGAGGCAAATGATAAAGTGCCGGCACTGGTTATCATCTCTCCAAAACCGGTACAGGATGTTAAGATATTGGTGAGAGATATAGGAGCAGACTAACAGTCAGGTACTTGTATACACGGAAAGCCCCCCACGCGTTCAGACCACAGTTAAATCACTCATCCGAGCCCAACCCTCGGGAGGCAAGAAAACAGCAGACCTTACGATAAGGATGTCATGGCAAACTCGGCAAAAGGCATCCTCAGCATATCCTATGTTACCTTTGTTACTTTTGTCATTTCTGATGAACGTCCCGAGTTTTTTGTTCTCCTCATAAAGAACCTACCACGTCTCACAAGGTCCCTCCGTACTCCATGTCTCACAATGAATATGCTTAATCACTTTAAGTTGCGGCTCAATGCAACATCTTAAAGCCTAATTTTCAGCTTTTGCCCATCCCTGTCACTACGGGACGTCTTAGCACCTCGACTATCACCCCGGACGAATCATCAAAAGCGACAAACGAATTGGCGTCAATATTGGCTGCGCCCAGACCTTGTTCTTGGGGAGAGGTGATCGATCATAGGCCGAGATACTCACAGACTTTTTGTTCGCGAGGCTGAATGGGAGTATATTGAGCTGGATGAGTAGTCGTGTGACTCAGAAACACTCTTGTCATTCCTCGCCTGCGTCCGCAGCCTAAAGCTTAACCTTATGCGCGGTATTCAACATATATAAACCCATTTGAATCCAAGGACATGTTCAACAGAGGCACATTCTGCGTTACTCGATTCCGATTTCTTACCAACAAAATGGTCTGCCCCTGTGACCCCGATAAAAATACACCTAATTGTCAAGTCCCGGCGGGACTCAGCTCCCTCCCCCGGCCAGATTACTGCAATTCCGTTATTCTCCTGCTCCTGCCTTTCGTCCTCGGTCATCTCTCGGCGGTAGTCACACACTTGACCCTCGGCCATCGGAACAGAAGAAATAAGTTGAGGTTCTGGGATAACAACCACCTCAAAGATTCACCGAACTTGGCCATATCATGGATGCCCTATAACTCCTTGGCGACTGCTGTCATGACGGTGGTGCAATGCGTTGTTATGGCCGTGGCTGTCAAGGCTTCCGGGCTGAATATCAGCGTCGGAACGCTATTCATATTCTTCCTGACCAAGCCTCGTGTTGGGTGGTGGGTTATCATGCTTTCGGCTTGCTTCTACGAAGCCTTCAACGATACCGCCACCGATGTGCTCCTCCAAGAATGCGTCCTGGGTGTCTTGGCACTTCCTGGCGCGAGTATATTCTTGGGGGTTAGTGGTTCTGGGGAGATGCCCGGTGGTTGCGCTCCTTATAACAGTTTCGATACTTGGAGGGAGGGCACAAGTATCGATGCCATTCTCTTGCTGTACAGCGGATCACGCAGCCTTATCGCATGCGGTGTGATCTTTTTGGTTCTTGGAATTTTCATGCTTTGGAGGCGTCGCTTTCTCGAGAGACATCTCGGCCTACTGGCCATGATCCCTTGCCTGGGCGCATCCGTGTCTGCTTGGATTCTCTGGACTGGTAAGGCTACCAACGATGCTCTGGTGATTCATAACTAATGAGATTAATAGGCTTTAACACTACTGTCTTGGATGGAGACTTTTGTATTTCTGGATCGGCAATAGGGATTCTATCGGTGATATCACTCGTTTTCCCGATTTTGAATGGCCTTTTGCGTGGCTGGATTGGATATCCCGGGGGAGGAGACAACTATCCGTATTAAGCTGTCGCCTTTTATCTCGAGATTAATTTTACGCAATCAATGTTCTTCATTGGTTCGAAATTACATGATTGGAAGGCTAAATCCTTTTCGCTGAGTGCATTGATCTGGCTGCCAGTTACGTCACACGACCTGAGGAACTTGCCTATGAAAACTTTGCCCAAGCTGCATGTAAGCATAATTTCTAATCTCTTATCTCTGTGCACAACTCAACGCCTCTCGAGATTCTCATTGGGCGTCGCTCGGACATCTTGTGCAACTCAAGTGAGACATTGCCTCGTGATCGACAGCGCATCAGGATGAAATGAGGGGGTTCAGATCTTCCAGTTTTCACTGCCTTCCCTTCGCTGTTTTGCGGTTTTCCATTTCTTCCATCACGCGGCTTGAAGTTCTAGTGTTACAGTTTGACTCCTCGCACAAACCCTGTTGATAGTAGTTTTTTCGCCGTAGCCAACATCGAGGAGTTTTCACCCGACGACTTATCATCCTTTGTCCCTCGTATCACAAAGACGGCAAAATGTCGCGTGCCTCCTCTAGCACAGCCAGCAATGACGACACCCTGGAGCTTGAAGCCGCTGGCTACGTCCAAGCCATGCCGCGTCGCTTCTCGCTCTGGTCCCTTGGCGCGCTGTCATTCACTCTGACCTGTACATGGCTCGGAACAGGCTCTTCAATCGGAATCAGTTTGACCGAAGCGTCTTCAGCTGGAACTCTGTGGTCCTTACCTATCGCTGGCGTGATGACTACCATTGTGTCGCTAGGTATGGCTGAGCTCGCATCTGCTTATCCTGTTGCCGGGGCGCAGTACTATTGGTCTTTTATGGTCGCGCGAGATGACTACAAGCCTTTCGCATCATATCTGTCAGTGCCATATTTTCGTAAGGCAACGTTGAGATACTGACCTGTCTGATAGAAATGGTTGGATGAGTGTTATTGGCTGGTGGCTTGCCTCAAGCTCAGTCTCCAACTTCGTCTCATCCATGATCCTCGATATCGTCGGGGCATGGCATCCAGACTGGGATCAAAAGCGATGGCACCAGTACTTGATATACGTCGCTCTAATCTGGATCGCCACAGCTGTCAACATCTTCACGGCACAGTGGATTCCTCTTTTCAACAAGATGGTCTTTGTCTTGTCCGTTCTTACGCTCAGCGCGACTACGATCACACTCTTTGTCGTAACGAAAGACCATGCGTCAGCTGAGTTTATCTTCACGGATACTACCAACCGGACTGGCTGGTCAAGTGATGGATTCGCATTCATGTTGGCGGTCGGCAATGCGGTTTATGCATTTTTAGGAAGCGATTGCGGAGCCCATCTCTGCGAAGAGATTCCCAATCCCGCCAAGAACGTGCCAAAGGTCATGATATATCCGTTGCTCATGGGCTTACTAACCGCGTTTCCCTTTGCAGCGTCTCTCATGTACGCGATCTCTGATCTGCCAGCCGTACTCAACACGACGACTGGGTTGCCGCTCTTTGAGATTTACTACCAAGGAACTGGATCTCGGCCTGCTGCGTCAGTGCTGATGTCGTTGTTCGCGTTCTGCTTCTTCGCCAATCTCGTCGCCAATGGTAAGCTCGTTTCCCTCGACAGAGCCTGTGCTGACCTTGCAGCGACAACTTCATCACGGACGCTCTGGGCCGTCTCGCGTGACGGTGCGTTGCCATACTCACAGTTCTGGGGCCGCGTTCATTCGAGGTTCCAAGTTCCTGTCAACGCACTCCTTCTTTCTGCTGTTTTCATTACTGTGAGTATAAATCTGCCAACAATTTAATTACGGTCTCACTCACCCTTACTTTTAGGTATACGGTCTCATTTTCCTCGGTTCGTCAACCGCATTTTCTGCTATGGTCAGCGCGGCCATCATCTTTCTTCAAACTTCCTGCATCATTCCCCAAGCTGTTCTACTTTACCGAGGGCGCGATCGTGTCTTACCAATTCGATACTTCAGTCTCGGCAAATACGGCGCCGCGATTAACGGCATCTCAGTCGCATGGGTAGTATTTCTCGATATTCTCTACTGTTTCCCCACTACTATGCCCGTTACGGCTGAGAACATGAGCTATGTCTCCGTCGTCTTCACCGGACTGGTAGCGTTTGTCATAGCCCTCTGGTTCACCACTAAGAAGGGCTCTTTCACGGGACCTCAGATCAATCTGGATCTTCTCAATGCCAGACGTATGGCGGCTGTTCAGACTTTGGAGGGCACTTGCCCGACGGCTGAATACCATGCTCTTCGAAGTTCAGAGATCGTGAAGGAGGATTAGGCTACATGGTAGCATTTACTCGTATCGTGGGCTTTCATGAACAACGGCTGACGCTGGCGACACACGTGCATCGTCCTATTGGCTTAGGGTCCATAAGTGCCGTTATATATCTATGCAATACGAGGTTAAAGGATCATTCTTGATCAACTCGTCTGCGGCTGAATAGAAGCTTACTTTCAATACTACGTAACATACTTAAAACCTCGCACTGCCTTCCCAACCAGGAAATCTCCGGCCCTAGTGGGGTCACAACCGTAGCATTATTTCTTCACACCGCAAACTACACTGCAACTCTCCACATCGTGGAAGAATTCTCCGGGCCCTCGGGTGTCAGCCTTAGGCCTCATAAGGCTCTAATGATACGACTTTTGGAGTCATTCGGGAAGCGGAAATATTGTCCGATCCACCTGTGCCGCTCCGTGCCTCACGCCAAGAGGCTCGGTTATTTCTACAAACGAACCAACCTTACCTTGGCGATTGTCGTGATTGGAGAGAATCTGATTTTCAGGGGACTTTTTGTCAGCGCAGGCGGCAGCAGCCTATTTTGCCCTGCATTAATCCTCCGAGAATAGGATGGGTATAGCTTTTGAGAGATATTCTTTGCTCGGCGAGGTTAAATCGGAGGATGATACTGATGTTGAAATCTATATAAAGCGAGATGTTTCCGTGGCCAGTAGACAATTTCTCAAGCTCATTCACCCATTCAAGGAATAAGCACACAACGAGTTCAATATCAATACTTGACCGACAAAATGAAGTTCACCACCGTCGCAACTCTTCTCTCCACCAGCGCGGTTGTCCTCGCCGCCGGTCCCAGCGCTACAGCCAAGAAGGCCACAGCCATTGAGTCCATCACGGGCGACAACGGCATCACCACCCCCCTCCCCATCCAACCCGGCATGGTCGACAACTGCGACGCCTTCTACTACGTCAAGCCCGGCGACAACTGTCTCATGATCTCTGCCCAATTCGGAATCTCCTTTGACCAGTTCAAGGAATGGAACCCCACCGTCGGCAAGGACTGTCTTAGCCTCTGGGCCGATGCCAACGTCTGTGTTCGCACCATTGGCTTTGAGTACCCAGAGACTGCTGCTTGTTACGGCAATGAGGACATTCTCCCTTGGGGAAGTAACAAAGTTGCTGCTGCGAAGGCTGCTACTGAGTGGTGCAGCAATGGCGCGAATGGTATTTACAACATTGGTGAGAAGAGGACCAAGTGTGTCGATGCGCCTTCGGGTGACGGCAAGTTTATCTTTGAGATCTACAATGAGTGGGGAACTCGAAAAGCTATTCTTCCCACCGAGTGTCAGAGAAACCTTCTCCTTCCTATCTCCAAGTGCCCCGAGGGAGGCCAGGGACGCATGAAGAGCTGGCACACAGAGTAGGTCTCCCCAATCATACTGCGTATATGGATCAAGCTAACGTTTAATAGGACTTCTCTCGAGAAGGGCAAGTGTTAAAACCTTGGACGGCTATTCTTGTTCGACGATTGCTCTAAAGTACACTATCCCCTCCTTCTTCTCAACCAGGAGCTATTCTGAGCACACCAAGTTATCGAGGCTGTACCCATTAGATCGAGGATTTCCATCTTCATAGTATATAATAAGACATCTCTCATTGCCTGCCAAGCCTAGTACAGCTTCCTCCTCATGTGATGTCTTGTGCATAGTTGCAGCCTTGCCCACGACTGATACATTCCACTTTTGTCCAATTGGAGCTGAGATCACCAAGTGCAACTGATGTTTTTCGACAGACAAGATATTTGGAATCAGTGAGCGTCTACATGTGACCGATAGCCGGCCTGAGGTCGAATTAACAACAACCCAATAGCCTTAAGCTGAAAAGAGTCGTGAGTCTGATAAGCTACTTGAGATAGCCAATGAGATAAACGTTTCGTGGATTATTTAGCACAGGGAAGGTCTAGCCGAACGCGGGGCAGATTATCAGCCATGGCCCAACGTCGATATTCCGTTATCAAATGCCAACATGATCTCGAGATTGGCTTCGATCTTACCACTTTTAGAAGGTGAATTGCACATTTCCCAAACCGCTATCCTGATATTCGAGCCATATCGCATTTTTCACCGCGCTATTACCTGACAATGGCCATCGTGCAAACGCGCTACGCTCACGAGAGACTAGCAAATTTCGAAGGATCAGGCTCAATCGTAGATCCGGGGTAAAGATGGATATTCACGCGCCCTTTATCTTTACTAGTCGTTACCCCAGGCTCTAGATATGCGATCTTTAGGGACTATTAGATGTGGCTGTTATCGGGCGATCGGCCCCGTCGCTTGGACCTTCACGCTCGTAAGTGAGCTGGCATCAACTGATAAGCCATCTCGGAATGAATCATCCGGAAATTGCAACCAACAGAGACCAGCTCTGGAGCACACAAACCATCCTTTTGGCACGTTGAGGTCATCCATCAGCAATTTATTATAGATCATTCGTCCGCTGGATTTTTAATCATGGCTCTGCAAATCAATCGTGAGGCAGTTCCAGGAACTGAACAGCTCATAGACGGTATGCAAGCATAGTGACTCTAGTATGGACAACAACTGACAAGAGCGAAAGTCAATCTTAAGTTGGAGAACCGCCATCATGTCGGACAGTCCGATATTGTACTCATCCCGCAGCCAACAAGCTGTGGAAGCGACCCGCTCGTGA
Organism: Fusarium mexicanum; assembly: GCA_013396015.1. Taxonomy (NCBI): domain Eukaryota; kingdom Fungi; phylum Ascomycota; class Sordariomycetes; order Hypocreales; family Nectriaceae; genus Fusarium; species Fusarium mexicanum. The sequence goes on along the minus strand of JAAOAM010000076.1, from coordinate 10,864 downwards.
GTAGCCTTGGAGGTCCTTTTCTGTATATCACTGACAATTTTGTAGACATGGTCGAAGAGAAAGAAATACTATCAGCTGCTCCTGGTCGCCCTATATGCTTGTGCCTTTTCATTTGGTAAAAACACCTTGGGAGGTTAGTGTTGTGTTGGGAACATATCCTCGTTAGTCGATACTGATAAGACAATAGCGGCCTGGACCACTGTCAGTAAAGATACAGGTGTCTCTTTGACAAACATGACCGGCGGTAGCGCCCTAAACTACCTTCTTCTGGTATGTTGGTCCGCCGCTCCTCTTATTCCGCACTACTCACCAGATCCAGGGGCTTCGTCAACATTTGGTGGATGCCCACTGCAAATATCCTAGGCCGAAAGCTGGTTTTCCCCGCCACGAAATGTCTCTGTCTTGCAACTGGCTTTTGGCTCGCTTCCATCGAAGGAACAGTTCAACGGATGCTTAACATGATCGCGAACGGAATCGGGACGTCTGCGTACCAAGCCATCATTCAGCTTACTGTAGGTACGTGATCAGTATCAGGCTCCCGCAAGGTTACTGACTTGATGTTTAGATCTTCGACATGTTTTTTGTTCATGAGCGCGGTCGCATGCTCTCAGTTTATCTCTTTGCTCAGCAGCTCGGATCCATGTAAGAACAGCCGTGATGAATACCTGTGGGAACTTTATACTGACCTCATGACAGCCTGAGCGTTATTTCTGGTGGCAGCATGTCTGATACCGTCGGATGGAGATGGTCACAGAACATCGTCGGATTAATCTTTGGGTTTGTACTGATTGCTTTCACCTTTTCTTTCGAGGAGACCCTGTTCCCTCGCTTCCTATTTGCGGGATTGCGGTCGCCTCTTCTTCCCATCCAGAAGGATGAAGAAACAGCGGAGAAATCTACTGGAGGAAAGAAGCTGGACCTCAGACCAGTTTCAAGCCAGGCTAACGGCATTGTCGATGACTTTCCCAAGCGATCTTACCGACAGGTCTTGAAACCGTGGGTGATGTATCCTCAAAACAAAACAACTTTCTGGCAATATTTTCGGCGTCCCTTCTTTCTCTGGGGCTTCCCCAACGTCGTCATCGTAAGTCTTTCCGTCAAAAAGCCACTGCCCTTCGCTGATCATCAAACCTAGGCCGCGTTCATCTATGCCTTTGGGGCCACTGCCGGTATTGTTTCCTTCAACACCATCTCCGAGATCCTGACGGAACCACCTTACAACTTTAGTACCACCAATACTGGTCTTGTATTATTCGCCGCTTTGGTGGGAGACATTCTCGGTTGGGGTATCGGTGTACTAAGCGGCCAAGTTGTCATTGCTTTGGCGCGACGAAATGGTGGTGTCAAAGAACCTGAGATGCGACTCTATATGCTTGTTCCTTGCTTCGTTTTCGCTGCGGTTGGGTACATGATCTATGGCTGGGGTGCTCAGACGGAAGCTCATTGGATTACCATCACGATCGGTATCGGCGCCATGATCTCACATCAGGTTGGAGCTTGTACGATTGCCACTGCATCTGCCATGGACTGTTTCCCAAGAGTAAGTTCCGCAGCCGATCCCATACTAAGAAGAACACTGACAACCCCAGGTATCTGGAGAGCTAGTGGTTGTTTTAGCTATGTGTTCCTCAATGGTCAATTTCGCCATCTCATATTCTGTCCCGCCGTTTATTGAAGCTGCCGGCTACGGCTGGACCATGACGTGCTTTGGTAGTATGGTCTTGCTGTCTGTACTCGCAGCTATCTTCCTTGTCCTGTTTGGAATGAAGTAGAGAATCGCAAAGGGGCCTAGATACTACCAGTTTTTGGATGAGGTTGGAGGGTATACCGACTAGCAGACGTACAAGTCTTGGCTGACAGCCAGTTCAATGCCAAATGATGAAGGGTATTAGTCAATTTCATCGCAATATTCTGGATCTAATTAGTTACTTGAAGACTAAAGTACGACTTGGATCAATTTTATATAGGAACCCGAGGGTATAGTTTTTTTTTCCTTCATAAAAAAGGTAGAAGCGGTCAATCTCATCCACCAAATCCCCTTTATCAGATGACTTGTCATAGGATTCTGTGCTGATAGGTCTTGGCCGCTATAGCCATAGTACTTGGGTTCTGGAGGAGGTCCTTTATAGATTAATCCCTTTCAACAGTTCATTAGATGCCGAAAAAGATCCTGCATCACTTCCCCAGCAACTGGTGCGCTACTGGTCTTGGATGAAAGACAACCGTTCATACCTCACAATGGAGTGGCGCATACAGGGTTGTAGAATGGCACTGCTGGTGTCGACAACTGGAAGCAGAGCTCTTTATGTAACGCTGAGTAGCCCGTTTCTCCGAATATATGCATCCTGACGGGCTGTGTCCATGTATGTATGCGTATTGCAGCTAAAGCCAGTGAGAGACCACAAGAAACGGCTAGAGGTGAGACAGGATGGTATAGGATGCATGAAAAAGGACTGGTTTAAGTGTTGGTTGGTTAAGCGCTGTGTCTTGAAGGGCATGCGTTGGATGGGTGCAAAGGAACACGGTCAGCCAGTAACTGCCGTCAAAGGAAATATATTACGTGTTCTGTCTGACGTGGCATTTGTGGAGAAACAGCCTAAAAAGATGATGTGGACAGTTGTAACAATGCTAGGTTCTCACGTCGTCGAGAGGACTTGAAAGTTAGTGACAGAGTTTCCGCCAAATCCGATGAAGGATTTGACGCAAGGGAGTGTCAAGATTGCTGACCTACATCTAAAGAAAACTTTCTTCCATTCTTATCAAGGACCCAATCTTCAATCACAGCAGTACCAGATATGCTTTTCCTTCGTCATCAGACAGTGGCTCCATCCAGGCTGATACCCCATCTGCAATCTTTTATAAAAGGCAGCTATGGAACCACAATCCAAGTCATGGCGAAGAGCTCTCAAAGACTTGGAACGAGGGAGTACTACCTTATCAACCTTTAGCTCACTTGGTGAAGGTAAGTTGCCGTTCTAGAGAAGAAGCAGCTAACAGGTTGCTCACAAACCTACTAGCCTATGGATAAAACCAGCTCTCTATCGACCAGCCGGTAGATAGACAGTGGACATGAGCCTCATCAAGGTCATGTGACTCAACAGGTAGCGAGGTGCCGTTGACCAATCATTGGGGAAGTGCCTTCCCGCTTATGACACAATTGGTGAAATTAGGAGAGATTGCTCCGTAATGTCTTGATTGATCCCTCAGAAGTCCTGTTGTGCCTCAGCCATTGAACATGGCCGAATGTAGAACTGATACCTTTGAACGATACAGATATGTTTCTCTTGCTTGGGATAAATGCTTACGTCGGGCAGAAAGAGGGTTACAGATCTATCCACTATCCTCTGGCACATCAATCATGTACACCTACATCACTGTAAGTCGTGCCGAGACTCCGAAAACATGGCGTAAGTTGATCTCGGATGCGGCACGAAACCCACAATTGCCTCATTTGGACAAACGGCGGTATATGGCGGCACAAGACTGGCAAGATGCGGCCACCAATCATTCTCGTGAGGCACAAGACTCATCTGGTAGGTGGAAAATTTCCAATTGCCGTAGATTAAATACGGCGATGATTAAAAAAGTCTCGCAATCCATTCAATTTTGAGCATGTTCGGGGCTTGGTGAACCTTATACCCCTGCGTCATCCTGTTTCGTCACGGAGGCTTCATATCCGAAACACTGCAAATGACAACAGGACCAAACTATCACGTCACCTCAAAGCGCTCATATAAAAGACACCTATAATTCGCCAAATATGATGTTCACATCCTCTGTCAATACATTGTCATTCGTTATTCACTAGACTTCATCATGAAGTTGCTCTCTCTTCTCGCTGCTTCGGCGAACGTTGCACAAGCTGCTCTCAAATGGCAGAATGTCCGTTTTGGCGGTGGAGGCGGCTTTGTTCCTGGCATCGAGTTCCATCCTACTGCCAAGGGCGTTGCGTATGCGCGAACTGATATCGGTGGACTTTATCGTCTCAATGCGGATGACTCTTGGACGCCGCTGACTGATAGCACTGGTGTCGATGCTACATGGTAGGTTGAAACTCAATAGTCGGTGAAACGCACTCACACCTTTGTAGGAGCCGTTGGGGTATTGATGCTCTAGCCCTTGATCCAAGCAACCCCAACAAGGTTCTTACTGCTGCTGGTTTGTACACCAATTCATGGTAAGTCATCTAAAGCAGTTTTCTTTATTTAGGTCGGGAGTCTAATGCTGCCATAGGGACCCTAACAATGGAGCTATCGGTATCAGCAACGACAAAGGCGCGACATGGTCCTTCACCGAACTCCCCTTCAAGGTAGGCGGTAACATGCCCGGCCGCGGCATGGGCGAGCGTCTCGCTGTTGACCCGAAGAACTCCAACATCATCTATTTTGGGGCACGAAGCGGCAACGGCCTTTGGAAGAGTACAGATGGTGGCAAGAGTTTCGCCAAAGTTACCTCTTTCACCAACGTCGGCACCTATGTTGCAGATCCGAGTGATACCTCTGGATATAACAACGATATTCAGGGTTTGTCTTTTGTCACATTTGACTCTACTTCATCTCTTGTCAATGGCGCTACGTCCCGCATCTTCGTTGGTGTTGCGGACACAAAGACTGCTTCTGTGTATGTGACCACTGATGCGGGTAAGACGTGGAAGCCGGTTGATGGCCAGCCTGTGAAGTATCTCCCCCACAAAGGTCAGTTCTCACCAAAGGAGAAGGCTCTGTACCTTTCGTACAGCAATGGTGGTGGACCTTATGATGGCACAGCTGGTGCCGTTTACCGCTATGATGTTGCCGCCAACACTTGGAAGGACATCACCCCACCGGGAGATATCTACTTCGGCTTCGGTGGTCTTGCGCTCGACCGCCAGAAATCGGGTACTCTTGTTGTTGCCTCACTCAACTCTTGGTACCCCGATGCCCAATTCTTCCGATCAACCGACTCTGGCAAGACCTGGTCTACACTCTGGAACTACAACGCTCAAGGTAACCTTGATCTTCACTACAGCATTTCTACACCGAAGGCACCCTGGATCTATAAGAATTTCATCTCCGTTGACACCAAGAAGTTGGGATGGATGGTTGAAGCTGTGGCTATCGATCCATTCGACAGCAACCACTGGCTGTACGGCACTGGCCTAACTCTCTACGGAGGCCATGATCTTACCAAGTGGGATACCGTCCACAACATCACTATCGAGTCTCTCGCCGACGGCATCGAGGAGACGGCAGTTCTTGACGTCAAGTCTGCTCCTGGCGGTAGTGAACTTCTTGCCGCCGTCGGCGACGACAGCGGGTTTACCTTTTCCTCCAAGAGCGTTCTCGGCCAATCCCCACTCTCAGCCTGGGACAACCCAATGTTCTCATCATCTACCAGTGCTGACTACGCTGGAAAGAAGGTTGACAACGTGGTCCGAGCTGGAAACAGTGACAGCAACCCTCAAGTCGCACTATCATCTGACGGCGGTAAATCGTGGAAGCTTCATGGCGCGGCTGAGCAAGGCCCCAAGGGAGGTTCCATCTCATACTCAGCCAATGGAGATACGATCCTCTGGTCTCCCGAGAACAGAGGTGTCTTGAGATCTCAGAACGAAGGCAGCTTCGCTTCTGTCTCCAGTCTTCAGACCGGCGCTCTCGTTGCTAGTGATAAGCAGGATAACGACTACTTCTACGGTGCATCAGGGTCAAAGTTCTACATCTCCAACAATACAGCTTCTAATTTCTCCCCTGGTGGTTCTCTCGACGGAGCCAGTTCCGTCAAAGACATCGCCGCTCATCCTACCAAGGCTGGCGAGGTCTGGGTCTCTACTGACGCTGGTATCTTCCGCAGCACAGACTACGGCAGCGCTTTCTCCAAGATTAGCGGTCTTAGCAAGACTGAGCAGATTGCTCTCGGTAAAGGCTCTGGAAGCAACTGGAATGTGTACGCCTTTGGAACAGGATCTGCGGGCCGCAAGTTATATGGCAGCTCTGATCTTGGCAAGACTTGGACGGATCTCCAGGGTTCTATGGGCTTTGGCGCAGCGGACAGTGCTAAACTTGCTGGAAGCGGAAACGAGGCGGGATTGGTCTATGTTGGGACCAACGGTCGTGGTGTCTTCTGGGGCCAGGGAACTATTTGAGTATCTAGATTCTGTCTAGGTGGTTTTCGTCATGCTTCCGCATATGGTTGTTGTTTTCTACCATCCATTTTATACTTCTTTCCCAACGCTGGCAGATATGCCTTTGAGGTGAAGTCGTAGCAATTGACGCCCTGGTTCGCTGGTCAAACATTCTCAATCTCCGTTGCCTTCATCTTCCCCCCATCTCTCTCTTCCAACGCCCGAGCACCGATACCCTGCAAATAGTTGTCCCTCGCCTGGGACGCTAAAATGGGCACATCAGGTCCGAAGAGTAGATCCATGTCCTCCAACTGTACGCCCTTTGTCTCTGGGATAAACAGCCATGCAAAGATGATTGCGAGAACAGTGCATGCACCGAAGAAGAGGAAGGTACCATAGGTAATACTAGGTAGTTAGCACATGTCAATGCTGTGAAGGTCTTGACTTACCCGATAACCATGTGCGGCAAGCTGTAAACCACAATGAACTGAGTCACCCACTGAACGCAGATACAGAACGCCATTCCAAGAGTACGGACTCTGTTTGGGATGATCTCCGACGTGAAGAGCCATGGGATGCCATTCCAACTCATACCGTAGAACAAAGCATATATGTATACCATCGCCACGGCAGTCTTTGCTCCAGCATCCATAGGTGGTATATGTTCGAGCCTGATACCTTTGAGTATCCAGCTAGGTAGAACATTGCGATACCAGAGCCAACGCCACCTATGAGCAGTAGCGGTCTTCGTCCTAGCTTATCGACCAGGAATGCAGCATAGAGCATGGTAGCAACCATCTTCACGATGCCAAAGATTCCAGTGGCGAGCAGACCAACAGAGGTGCCAGTGAAGCCGATGGACTTCAAGATGGTCGGGGAGTAGTAATTGATAGCGTTGATACTGCTCTTGTTAGCTGTGCTTCGTATTATGTCCTTCATGACTCACCCTGTGAAGTTTTGAAAGGATACAAGGCCGCAAGACAAGACTATCCTACCACGAACTCCAGGCTGGAATAACTCGGAGAATATCTGACGCCAGTTCCCTCTCTGTCCTGTTGATGACATCTCATGTTCAATGGCCACCTCGATCATAGACATCTCGCGGTCGATGTAGGCATGATCCTGGGAGAGGTTGCGGACCCAGCTGAGATTCTTCCTGGTTTCTTGAAGCTTGCTTTGGAGACCAGCCATCGAGGTGACTCAATCATGGGTATCATGAAGATAACCAACAGGCCAGTTGGCACGAACTGAACAGCGACAGGAACATGCCATTGCATGTTCCCCTCTGGGCTGATGATCTTATTAACACTGTAATTGAACCAGAATCCACAGACCAGTGCAGCTTGAAGCATGGCTTCGAACGTCCCGACAAGTCGTCCACGGATCAGGGCAGGTGAGCATTCAGAAACATAAATCGGGAGGGTCATTGCGCTTGACCCGACGCCCCAACCTTTAAGTGCCCGACCGACATACAGACAATCGAGTCGGCCGACCATCCGAAGGGCTGCACCGATGGAGAAGATTATAGCGGCGAGAATAAGGGTCGGACGGCGTCCGAAGCGTTCAGCGACAAGGAAGCTTGAAGCACATCCAAAGAAAGCACCGCCTTGAAAGGTGGATACGATGTTGGACGACAAATTTGCTTTCGCAAAGTCGCTTGCTGTGTCTAGACCATAGGTTCGTTGGAACGAGGGTAGACTGAGAGTACCTCCAATAAAAGCGCTGTCGTACCCATACATGGTAGCTTGGGATGTTAGTAGTGCCGATAGAGATGGAGTATCTACTCACAAGCCCATGATGCCGAGATGGCAAGGAGATAAGGCCGGAAGCCATAGATCTCATGAGGAATGTCTTCACCTTCGAGGGACGAAGCCCTTGCTGTCAACGGATTGCGCATGGTGATTGCTGGAAGCGTATAATAAGATGTTCTTACACAAGGTCGGCTCATACACGGATCGTCCCCGTCTTAAATGCGAATAAATAGAGTTCCTCATCCTCGGCCATGCACGACCCGAGGCTCTGGCACGCGACATAATATCCTGCGGATTATTTCCGTTCTCTTGTTCAAACATTCATCCAACCCTGCATTATCCCCGCATAGTGTATAGTTGTCGTCTGGAATTTAGGTCTTGGCATACCCCGACAAGGCATGGACGCGGGGAACCTGGGGTAGATGATCGGCGTCAACTGGCTGACTGGCATCAGTACGGTAATCTGGGTAAATTATCTCCCAACCGACGCGCCGTTCATGTTTTTAGTGATTATATCCTTTAGTGGCAAGGCTAGTTTTTAATCGTTTCTGAGTCACGACGGCGAACTTCCAGTCAGTCATACAAGGTTCGAACAGTGTCCGTCGGCCAAACATTCTGAACCGAGATACTCTCGCAAATCAAGATGACTGCAAAGAAGATCCCTACATTCGATGACTTGCCTTTGGACAAGAATGGCTCTCCCGGTAATGCATGGGGTCTATGGGGACCTGACGATCAGCTAGGTAGGCTCAATCTGCTTACACCAGAGACTGTACGTGTTGCCGCCAGTGAGATAAGAGAAGGTATTAGAATATCTCTGGATTGGCCACTTGACAAGCTTTCACATCCTCCTTTTGGGAGACAGGCTCTTGAGCACCGGATTCTCAACAAAGCTCCCATGGCAATGAATGAAGACGTAATCACGTTGAATACGCAGAGCAGTACGCAGTGGAACCGCTTCAGGCACTATGGTAAGTAACACTGCCTTGTGATCATCACAGCGCTGACTGCTGGATACGGTACCAAAGGACTGGGCAGTTCTACATGGGGCACAAGCAGGAGGAGTTTGTTCCAGGATCGCAATCGCTTGGGGTCGATGGTAAGCCCACGAGCATAAATCACTTATACACTCTGTCTTATAACCTGCCCACAGCTTATGCCAACAATGGCGGCATCATCGGCCGTGGCGTTCTCATAGACTGGTACTCCTGGCCCCAACGCAACAACATCTCCCTCTCCCCATTCCAAACCAACGCCGTAGAAATGTCTCACATCCACGTTATTACTGCCGAAGAGAACATCGAGTTCCGCCAAGGCGATATTCTCTTTATCCGCGTCGGTTTCCCGGCACACTACAACGCGCTCTCCCCTCAGGCTCAAGAGAACTTTCCTAACCGTCAGCCTGGAGGTCTTCTGGGTCTTGAAGCTACTGAAGAGTCACTGAGATGGCTCTGGGATAGCGGGCTCTCAGCCATTGCTTCGGACGCGGCTGGCTTTGAAAGGGGCCCTGCGACGGGAGCGTACAATCCACCGGATGTGAGCATACATCAATGGGCTCTGGCGGGATGGGGGATGCCAATCGGTGAGCTCTTTGACTTGGAGGCGCTGGCAGAGAAATGTAGGGAGAGAAAGCGCTGGACATTCTTCTTGACGAGTACTCCACTCAAAGTACCTGGCGGTGTTGCCAGTCCAGGGAATGCAGTAGCAATATTATAGATTATTCAGCAATGGAGTACTTGTAGACAAGTTAATCGATTAAATTTGTGGAGCTAAGTTATATACTCCTTGCTCTTAAGAATGTTCAGGCTGTCCTACACACCGAATCCAGTCGCTCAAGAATTGGATTCTCAATTGTGATCACATGGTAGATACACTTTGCCTGCGAGATATCCTATGCACTGCCAGAGCCATTTATTTTCCAGATCGTATCCTTGCCTTTGCGTCCAATGACCCCGACCTCCTCCCGGCCACGGTCATAGAACAAGGGAAGAACAATAAAAGAAAGGCAATCCACACGACGAAGAGCTTGCTGCTCATTCGGCTACAAGCTATTTTGACTTCTTTTGTTTCGACTAGACATAGCCGTAGTCCCTTATTGATTAGGTTAAGTTACTTACCTCTGCCTCCCAGTCACTCAATATACTTGATGAGCCTCAGGCGTGGCTGTAACGGAGAGCGACATAATTAGGTAATTGACATGTTTGCCAAAGTGTATTCATCCCCAACATTGAGATATGATTTAATCTTCTACCAACCACGGAGCCAGCCTCAGGGTGCCACGTCAGCCATCTCCGAATTGATTCGCTCGCCATTTACTATGACCCTTTGCCAGCTTTTATAGGTTTTTCCCTAGCGCAAAATGTGAGTCGCCTGCTGATGCCTAAACAGGTAACTTTTGGCTGAAAAGCTAGATATCCTTGTCACTGTTTCAGTGTTTCCAATGGTGTATAAAGCAGGGCCTGCTCCTCCTCCTTCAAGAACATCCTGTTCAAAACACACAAGAGCCACTCTCAAACGGGGTATCAAGTGAAGGGGGAAATGGCAAATTGGCAAAATCAAGGCGCAGTGTAGCGCCATGACTACCAACCTTTGAACTACCAACCTTTGAACTACCAACCTTTGAACTACCAACCTTTGAACTACCAACCTTTGATTCCGGCCGGTCTTTTGCCAATTTCCCTTCCCCCTTCACTTCCCTACACAAGAGTCCTCGATTCTAACGAATATAAGTAGGTGCTTGAGCGTCGTTGTCAACCCATTGCTGACCTACTCACTTGAAGCATTCATGCCGTCAATTCCACTGCAATCGCTCATTTCAGCTCCATGAGCCACTGCCGGTGTGGCCCGTAAGTCTGTCAGATTCGGAGACTAGTAAGCTCTTACTAACGGTCATTCATAGGATGGCGCCGCCCGATCTGATTCCTGCGATGAAAGCTTGCTGTTGCCTTGACAGGCGTCAACCCTGCTCTAAGCGATTTGCAAGGTTTTCAACCCAAAGGCCCAATTCCAAACA